>LS997566.1:34523419-34883419 GCA_000469685.2 Haemonchus contortus | reverse complement strand
CAAATCACAATAAAAAGTATTCTGCATAAATAAATTAAGGATAAAGGATGGGGTTTGCGTCGTTAATCCATACCGTTTTGGTATGCGCACCTGCACTCGATTTCCACTGGCCTGCCGATGTTCAAAACTATGCTTCTATCTTCACACACGAGTCTGGGACAAGTCGAAAAGCCCCGGAGGGATGGAACGCTCGGTTGTCCTGTTCAGATTTCGATACAGGATCCGAACCCGTGCCCCTGCTCCACTTACCACCACACCATCCCCGCCAACATGAGTTAAAAGATGAAGGGTAAAGTTGGCGTTAATCAATCCCGTCTGAGGGATGCGCCCCGACTCGGCTTCCATTCAGAATCATAGTGGCGTAATGAGTGCGTATGTGACCTATAATGATGACTTGCGGTGGCCAACCGATGTACAAGTCAGTGCATTTATCCTCCCAGACGAGTCTGGTACCAATTCACCGACCCCGGAGGGATGGAAGGCTTAGTTGGCCTAGGCGGGCATCGATCCGGGATTTGAACCCCTGACCGTGCGTGTGATGTTGTAGTGCGTCTCCTGCCACTACACCACCTCCACCCGTCAGTATGAGTAAAATATGAAAATTGGAAGTGTAATACAGCAGAAAACGCTGATTAAAAGTAAACACTATAGTATCAAAGATTTGAACCATTTAAAGTGCTGAAAAATTTTTGGTTGGCCGCATATACACGTACGTCATTACTTTCTGCAAAAAAAGAGTCGTTTTCCTTCATCCACGTCATATCTCTCCGTAGACCCTCCCATAAGCACTACTTCCAGACAACGTGAACTTTGGTTGCGAAATCTGCCATGCTTGACTGAACTGAATGACCTTTGAAATATCAAGGAAAACAAACAGCTTGTTTTCTTGAAAAATTGTGGAAAGTGCTGGACGGGGGTCGGGTAAAAGGTCAGCACATGTGGTTGGGATCGGGAACAATGATACCAGCCTGGACCAGACAAGTGCTCCATCTCTTGCAAAACAGTTAACTGATGCCAGTCTTGAATGAAAAGGAAATAGCAGTGGAATCTACATTGGCTGGCCTCCGCTCGCCATTATACACCATTCGCCACCGAATGCCTCCACGATTCTGAGTGGAAGTCGGATGTGTGGGCGCATTCGAAACGCGTCCTCTACCCTCTTCGCCTATCTTCTACTCCCCAAGTTCTTAGCTATAGCCACCGGCATACTTATCCCAAGCTTCTACAAACCCACAAGAGCACATAATACTAGGATAGGATCAGAAGGCGCAGTTCCAGTACCTAGCGGTTGATACTCATGAAATCTGATAAAGTATCTCAACAAAACGAGCCAGACTATGATATGCGCGAAAGGAAAAGGAATCTTTCCAGTACTTTTGTAGGATCATTAAATGCATAGTTCACGCTAGTTTTTCTGGTAGAGAATAGTGCACCGGTAGCGAAGAGAGCGAGAAAATCCACCAACTTCGCGAAAAATGCTTTCCAAAAACAGTGGAAATAGAGGTTGTGCAGATCACCATGACGAGAGTGGCACGGAAAGGGTATTTCAACGAGATCTCTGTTGCCTAAACTTCATAAAGGACTGACTGCATCAAACTTAAACTGTACGAAAGTTTTTTCCAATGAGATTCTCCTGAAGCGGTCTCTCCTCAACAACGCCATTAAAACTCGTCCGCTGGGTGTAGCATTCACACGATACTATCTCTGAGCCCTAATAATGCCCTATCTAGGCCCTTTTCCGATCTGACAGCACCACGTATTGTATACTGAGACGCCAGAGATTCATTAAAGGAAGATTTCTCAGAAACCATTTTTATAGTTAACTGTGCCTTTGAAAATAAAGTTTGTGACTAGGTACTCTAAATGCAAAAGATTGAGGTTGCTTAACCCCACAATGAATGAAGAGAGACAAGATTTTGCAGGAGTATGCTAATCCTTGAAAAAGACCAGAAGAACATAGCGAAACTGAGAAGATCGAAGAAAAATAAAGCATAAAAGATATGTTGTGTTGGTTGACAACTGGGAGCTCGTGTTCAACAGCAGTGAGAGAACGAAACAGACAAATGACTGAATGAACTCATAAGTACATATCCAACTGATGGATTAATTACCAGTCTTCACAAATACTCCGAGATCACGCGATCAAAAAAATCAAAATCGGAAATTGCCAAAAAATCCAAGTCTCAATGCTAACCAAATTGTAAATCGACTGTCATCGACAGACCTTCCGCTTTTGCTAGATATGGAGGAAACACGTTGTATGGCAGTCGATATGATCGTAAAAAAGGAATAAAAAAATAGAATGAATGTTTGCACTTTGCACGGATGTACGTTTAGGAGACGAGTTTTCTTTGTATTCCCAATACAGTTCATGAATTATGAATTAGTTATGAATCACTCGAATAGAAATCCGATTATAGATTTTCCGGGAAAAAAACAACCACGGTAAGTTTCCGTGTCAGCCGAAAAAAAGGTTTGGTGGCAGTACCGGCAATAACTGAAATTGCTCCAGGAGCTTTTTGAAATGGAGCGTTCATGGCGAAAATAGTTCGAGCAAAAAAGGATTGAAACCGGTACAATCAAGTCACTCTAGCGGTAGTCACTTTGTGAGTTTGTGAGCGTGAATGGGTGTGCCGGTTAGATCGGATCATGTCTCCCTATGCTGGTAATATCCAACTGATTGACTCGAACTCAAGTGAAAAAAAGTTTTAGAACCCTTGATGATGGTCTTGTGTGCCGATCTTAATCGTACGGAATGAAAACGCTTTGAAGCGAGGGCAGAATTCTGAATGAGCGTTGAACGCATGGCGCATCCGAAAAAAAAAGGTTGCTGAGCTTTCGCCGACTTTTTGGTGCTGCCAGTCTCATGCTCTGCGATAGTGAAGGTTTGCTGACTGAAAAGAAGTAAACTGATAGACCGATACCCCCTACCTGCCCCTCCCTTCGCCATACCTCCACACTCGCTTTACTTCCCTCCCTATGCCCTAATGGCTAGTAGACTTCATGATAAGGATTAGAAGAGGACTTTCCAGGTTCAAAAAGAAGGGAAGGAAATATTCAAAATGCCCCGTTCCCAAAATTTTTCACTAAATTTGAAAAAACCTGACAGTCGAGAATCATTATTTCATGACCTTCTGTTGATTACTCTTTTGAAATCTGAAAACCCTTTCCGATAGGTTAACCAAAAAAATTTAACTTGAGTATATTGAAAGAAAACTCTTCAAAACACCCATCAGATTCTTACGAGCATCTCCCCCACTGCATCACTACTTACCCATATCATAATAGAGTCCAACATTGCCTCTGGATGGACGAGTTGTGCCAGTTAACGAAGCGCTGAGCTTAGGTGCTCGACGAAAGGTATCAACTCACTTCTTTTTAATGGTTGCGCTTCTGCAAAACCTTCCTGACTGTTTATCGATGTCGTCGACGTTTTGACATTGGAGAGTCGTCGTTTTGCCTGAACTCTTAGGTAAATCTTGAGTACATCCATAGTACATCTCCGAAGGCTGCAGTGAATATCTCATCTAACGGACCGTAAAAAATTGCGTCATCACAAACTGCCAAATTTTACAGCTACGAAAATATGAGGAGAAGAAGGCTGCACGTTCATGAAAGCGAGATCCGTGCTGGATGTTTGTTTTCAAGGAAAAAGATACACAACAATAGGAAGACGTGGTGAGATGGATAAAGGCGCTCTAAGTCAGTCGCGGTTCTAATCACGGAGGGTTGTTGTTACCTTCGCATGAGCCAATAATCTCAGCTGTTTTCCTGGTTCTCAGGTAAACTCCAACAAGCGGTGAATGGATCCATTGATAAAAAGCTGTTGCTCTGGTTGATCTCTTCTGCGGTCGTCGTAAAATTCGAATTATAATGTTCAACTGCTCTGGTTCTGACTATTGATCGGAGGCCAGCGAATCATCGTTATAAAATGCAAAATTTTTCTTTCCACTAAAATTCCCCATACCAGGTGAGCTGCTGAAGTCTGAAGATTTTTTCCTCCCTCAATGCCTTTTTTGGCATGCGCCTTGCGTTCGACTCGGAATCGTAGCGGCGTTTTGTTTGCCTAGTGGTTCATGCAATACCTTACGGTGGCCAGCCAATGCACAAAAGTACAAAAAAGTCATATGCCTTTCTAGATCAGCGTAGTACCACCTTACCGACCCCGAAAGACCTGATTGAATTGAGTGGGTAACGATTCGAAATTCGACCCTTGGGCCATACTTGTGGTAGAACACCACTTGCCACTACACCACCTGCGTCAAGAGTTCATAGCTATGAGTAATTAGACGTTCTCCGGCAAGTCTCGGTAGTGTTCGGGATAAAGAGCATGGTGTCTGGAAAGCGCAGTACTGGTTCGAGTCCCATTATAGGCCGAAGTTTTTCCCATATATGGCTACTTTCTAAGAATGAACGTCCTGCCAGCTACAAAGAGATGAATACATAAAGTTCAAGTGAAGGATAAAGCGTGGGGAGTGGGATCGCGTGTCTCTTGAACAGATCCATTAGTGCTGTTGTTTGAGTGTTTGAATAGTGACGTTATGTGAGACTTTAAGAACAACATATCAAGTATTTTGCGTCATGGATAATTTCCATGATCGTACTGAACTTCTTGAGAAACTTACATGTAAAAAAATAAACAGGTAGATAAATCGGAGCTTGCCTCAGATTTCTTCTGAAATCGTGTTGGAGTATGCGTCGACGGTTTTGAGGTGAGTGGTGAAGAAGACGTGACAGCGTTCGTTGAGGCAGTTGCTGATCCCTCAGAAATAAAATATTACTCTCGTTCCTTCAGCTCGGATTCTCAGAAAATTCATGCCAATTTGATAAAACATATTTGACTTGTATTTCACACTCCCTGTTTGAAAGAGCGATCAGAAAGCGGCCTAGAATGTCGTGAAAAGGTTCGAGAGAAGGATATTCCCGATGCGTCCTACTGCCTTGAGCTTCTACCCTAAGCCAGTATTCCTTTCAATAGTCCTGCTTACGGTCTGGCATCTTCTGCTTTTCATGCTATCCACTAATAACAATCCTGGTGGGCAAAAGTTCCTCACCAATTGATAAAGCCTCGAAATTCTACAAATTTACATTAAACTCACTGGCAGTAATGCTGCTCGTTTGTTTTGATCAGCTATAGAAAACTCTGAAGAATTTAGTGAATTCAGTGATTTCGATCGCCTTTTTTGACGTACCAGAGCCTGAAGAAATTGAACGAGTAGAACAGAAGGCGTGATTGTCGGGTGGAAAGTTCCCATGAAACATCCATCACGAGAACTTTCCAAGAGACTACGTACCGAAAGCGGTTCAACGTCGATTTGATAGAGATGAGTTCGTTCAATGCAGTTCGAGAGATTGCAGTCACCGTGCAGATAGACTACCTCCTCGCCACATTTTTGCAGTGATATTTTGCCATTTGGAAAATGATGTGAAAGCATGAGGTTTAAAGGTATCCACGTAAGATTCCTGAAACATATCCTGAAGTTTCATGAGTAAACCGAGGGGTCCACCGGTTCTGACAAGGTGTGGTGCAGCTGGGTCGATCCAGATCAACTAATCAGTGGGAGCCCTGATTGAGTGGGCGTATATGTAACGAAAGGAGATTAGGGGTTTTACCGATGCAACTCAGAAGCAACTGCCAGTAGGAGTTATCTTTTGTGTTTTAATTTCAATTGTTCATATTTACCAAACAGTACTTGAACTTGTCTCATAATGAAGCTTTTATCAAGATTGTACTCTGAGAAATGCCCTGATCCTCACACAAATCTGTTTGTGGAAGTACAAAGAGTCTAATATTAACTGACAGCCCTTTTAGAGACAGTTCCCATGAGCTCCTACTGTACTCAATGTTTGCAACAAGGCCTAAAGATTAAGATTGAATTTTTCGAGACCTCTGTAAGGTAGAGATCTAACACATTCCCAAGTGAAGTCTCAGATTTGGCACAGCGCAACATTGTTGAAAGAATGGTTAAACCATGTATAGTCAGTGTAGCTTCATTTTCTTTGTAAAAATATTTTCCGTCAAAAACCTCGAGACTCACGTCAAATTCAGAAGATAGAAATTCGGTCTGAGATTGCGGACATTCTGATTAGCGTAAATCAGGGCGAATTCCTCGAAGCACTGCACCGTTTTGCTCATGTAGTCGTCCGGCGGTGGTGATCCTTGGGTTCGTCGTACTTCACACTTGCCGCACGAGGGACCTGAAGTCTTTGAGGTTGTCCTTCGTGGATCTGCTCGAGTTTCAGATGAAAAAAAGTATCAAGGTAGGTGCAGTGACTGCAAATGAAGTGTTGTGGTTTGCTCAGCTCTTGAAAGATTCGAGGGCACGGTAGATGAACTTGTTTGATGGGTCAATACTATCTGTCCGCTCACGTAAAGCTAGAACGACCAGTGACAGATCGCGATTTGAATGAAACTACTGGAAAAGCCCTTTCGAACTACTTCCACCTACATCCAAACAGCTAAAGCCCTCTAACGTTCATCGCTTCCTTTTCTGGGGTAGGCTACAGCATTCGACTTCTCATAGCGGCGGTTGGAACTTCTCTCATCTATACAGTGACCAGCCGATGTACCTACACAGTGACCAGTCCTTGTGCTTTTATTTCCTCAAACGAGCCTCGAAGCCATTACGGAAGCCTGAATGGGTATCAATCTGAGATCCAATTCCTGAACCATGCTTGTGCTAGTGCACCACTTGCCACTACACCACTTCCGCCAAGAGTTCATATCTCTCAATAAATAGACCTCCTCCATGAGTTTGTACCAACTAACGGACCTTGGGGGATTATAGCTTGACTGGCTTACGAGGGTATCAATTCGGGATACTATCCCCATACTACAACTATACGTGAGATGGTGCATCACTTGGCACTGAATTAGTACCTACATCTCCGTTATAACTACGGTTTTGAATTCCTTGTGGGACCGGCCGCAGTCCTCGTGTCGAGCCACACTGAGTTCTTCAGGGGTAGACAGTTCTTCCATACCTGCCCCTCCCCTTCTAAATTGGACCTTTCATTTCGAACCACGAGAGGACGTCCGATCTTCTGAACAATGGGGTTGATCTTCACGGTTCACAGTGTTCGATTCCTTTTTGTATGTCATAATATCTTTACGCTCGGTTCCCCTTAGAAACCTGTGGATCTGTATCTGTACTTCCCCTTCTATTTCCGGTGAACGGACTCTACAAATCAATCTTCGAAGGTTTATGATCAATCTCTAATGGATTCAATGAGGATGAGAAAAATAAGCAAGAAAAACAAACAAAAAAAACAACCCCACCGGTAAGAGGAACAAGCATAAATCTTGAATAATCATGTCCATAGAAAAGGTACAAATGATTCCGGGATATGAATGGGCTCGCGAATGTGGCTGAAAATTGGCTTTTCACTCTATTTTTGAAAAATGAATTTTTTGACGGGTTTTTTCTGGGCTATTTTTATGACCCAACCCTCTTTCAATATACCAGTTTCAGCGGTTTTCCAGATTCGGTGACATGGAACGGGTATGCACATAGCGAAGAGCAATAACCAACTTTAAATGCTAATCCGATTAACTGGGATCGGTGGAGCACTCCCGAATTCGTTCCATGCAAAATCGGCCCGAGTTGACTAATGCAAAACCCACAGATCTACTGAAATTGGTGTTTGACTGATTCGGTATCGCCTAGTCTCAATGACTCACAACACAAACCCTTGAAATAACAAGGTTTTGAATAGTTGGACTGATTGTAAGTAGTGAAGTATAATAGTTATGCGCGATTGCTATAAGTTGTCAAAGCCCTATTCGGTCCCCAAGACAACTTACAGCCATGGGTTGTCGACTCATCCGTTTCAAGGTGAATTTCAAAAAATGCATGCGATCTCTGGAATATCCGAGACGATAAATGGAATTTTACGTTCTTTGGAAAAGCTGCCGGAAAGGGTAAAGTCGATTCCTCAACCACTGTGCGAGCCAGTTTCGTGATTCACTACAATTGCAGACTTGTTGAAGAGGCTACTCCCTGATTATCAAGGTTTGAGGGGGGGGGGGGGAAGAGGTGGAGGGGAGGGGGTTCTGGAAGCTGAAAAGTTCCTAAGCGGTCTCCGATCACACCCAGTCCTTTGTGATGTATCAACATAGAGAGCATAAATATTTTCCCACAGTTGATCAATCCTGCTTGTGGAAAAGTGCCAAGCAAAGACTTCTACCCAAAGTCATACTGGCATTTTTGAATGTGTATTTGGTCCCTGTCATGCTTTGAGGGTCACCCTATCTGCAAGTCAGAATTCTCCCACGTGAGTCTAGCTCCATTCACCCGATCCTAAAGGGAATACTTTGTTAGCCCAGCCTGGTACCAATCAAGGTTCCGATTCCCGCACTACATATGAGCGTGTTAGTACCACAACCACGAATGTACCCAACAGAACGCCATCTCTTAGTATGCATCCAATACCTTTCCTCACTGCTTCAGAGCGGATTTCGCATACACGGCCTACACCACTCAAGCTGAACACACCTTGAACGTTTTTTACTCATGATTTTCTTGTCATTTTTCCCTCTGTTCTTTCGTTCTCATCTTTACATTTTACGTTTTTACGATTTGTTTTTTCAGGTCGAAGAATAATCCTTCCAAAAAGCCTTATGTGAGGGCCTTTTTTTGTTGACGAATCATCTTAGTTCAACTGCTTTCTTGAAAGTGCTAACACAAACATCGATAATTTTGAGAATCGATAAACAAAGTCTTACCGTCGAAAATCTCTCGGCTCTGCAGAGAGATGGTGTACTTGTCGCCATTGGATGAGCTGAGAAAGTTCGACACATGGAAGAGTTCGATAACGCTGCTGTTCGTTGATGACGATTGCCAACGAATCGGATATGACAATAGAACGACACCGGCCTCATCACGGATAAGCACCACGTTTTTGCCTTTTCTGAGAGGTCGAAATTAGAAAAATTCTTTTTTCGGTGAATCAGGAAAAGTAACCTACGCGACAGTAATGTTGGTCTTATGAACTGCTCCGGAAATCTCAACGACGAACGCATCACTATCAATTGTACCTTCACAGATGAAAAACTCGCCAGTTGCCACCCTTTGGAGGCAGATAAGCAACGAACCCCGTCGACAGAATGCCAAGTCGTAAATCTGAAAGTTGAGCAGTTAATTTTTCTTTTTGGCGTGGCTTGAAAATTAGCTCTGAACAGCCTTTTTGAGGACCCATAATACTTCGTTTTACTTGCTCTTTGAAGACGTCTCATATGACTACTATCAGCTTCTCACGCTTCGCCCCAAAAAAGCCCGGCTGATAGGCGCCTCAAGTAATATCAGTTTGATTCGCTTTGTCAGCTAACACTTTTTGCCATGGCTCAGAGATGCTGATAAGCTAGCTGATAGTAAAGTAAATGTGATATTCTGAACCGAAAGGTAACCTATAAGTTATTAAAGAACAAAGCAAATGCCAGAGGGTATTGGGATAGGTTCTCTGCCCGCCTGAAGGCACAGTTCACGACAATTTTTAAGTCGGAAAAACGGAAGCATTGGTTAGGAATAGTGCAGCGGTGGTGGAGGAAGTGCGAAAATTCGTCGATCTTGTGAAAAATAGAACTCCTCAGAAGTAGTGAAATAGAGGTTGTACGAGATTACTATGACGGAAAAGACATGGAAGGGGTAATTGGACGAGATATCACTTGTTGCAATTCCGCAAAGAGCTGACTACATCAAGTCGAAACTGTCCAGAATTGTCCTTCACTGTCGCTAGTGTCATGACAGTTGTTTGAACCTCCCACATCGGTTCTCTTGGGGATAGTGAAGCCTTTACGACGCGAAACTCGTCCGCGCATACACACGGGACAATTTTTGTGCCTTTATAACCATTTGCCCTATCCAGGCCGTTTGCCGACCTGACAGCGCCACACATGGTATATGAGGACCACACATTCACCCCATGAAGTATTTCAGAACCCATTGTTACCACGAACTATGCGTTCAAGGTCGAGCTTGCCCTTCGAGTTTCGTCTTCATTCCTGTGATAGGAAAACCGAATTGTTTCCAACCCACGAAACTACTCAGGATAAACTACCACGCGTGAATTCCAATCAAAGGCTATTCCGCCTTATTCAAACAGTTTTGTAGCCAGTATTGGCGACGTTGATGGGTCGCCACGTGCAGATAGTTTTGTTTGTTCATCGCCTACAGAGTGACTCATAGGCTGCTTTCATAGTCCGCAGGCAGGCGCGCTGGCGCGCAGGCAGGCGCGCTGGCGCGCTGGCGCGCAGGCAGGCAGGCGCGCTGGCGCGCTGGCGCGCAGGCAGGCAGGCGCGCTGGCGCGCTGGCGCGCAGGCAGGCAGGCGCGCAGGCAGTGCTAGGGGGGAGGAGGGAGGCAGACAGTGTAAGGCAAACAGTCCACGCCCCTTCGAGGGGTTGAAAACAACACTGTCTGCCTCCCTCCTCCCCCCTAGCACTGCCTGCGCGCCTGCCTGCCTGCGCGCCAGCGCGCCAGCGCGCCTGCCTGCCTGCGCGCCAGCGCGCCAGCGCGCCTGCCTGCGCGCCAGCGCGCCTGCCTGCGGACTATGAAAGCAGCCATACATCGAAGGCCCTCGGAACCTCCTTTACCCTTGCCCTTTCTCAGAGAAAATGGGGTAGTAGAGCAGAATAATGTCTGAGACAGTCTATACCTCCTACTTGAAAATTTAGCTATACTGGGAATCAGGTCACCTGACAATCCTGATAAAGCGGATCCATTCGTGAAAGACACAGTGTATAGGAAGACATCTCGTGAACATCGCAGTAGTAGAGCTGACTGGCTGATTTTCTGAATTCGCACTAGTTCTTACTAAATCGCCTGCAGTAACTCGAAACTTACTTGAAAATCAGTTGCCCATTTGGTCCAGCCGCTATAGATTTCCCAGGCGAATCGACTCCAGTCACAGACAAACAGTCCCGCAACGTGTGCGGATCCATATCTGGATTAAGTAGTAATCTATTGATCAGAAACTTTTTGATGTTCTTGAAAAGACGAAAAATGAATGAGCGATGGAGGCAGCCAGGCGGAAGTCCTAGATGATTCATAACTACTAGTTGGCTTGCTAATGAAGAAGAGTGCGACTCCATTCGAATAGATAAATGCCACCTGCCATTCATGTGTCGATACAGCTGCGTCAAAAACCTAATCGACTCACGTTTGAACAAAAAATGCTTAACTTTTTACTACATTTGTCTACACAAAAGTGAGAGTAGCGTAGTGGTTTGGGTCCTTCACTGTCGTGCAACCCATAGTATCGGAAACTGCCTGCTTTCCTCACTAGGACAGTTCATTCAAAATCCTGACCTCCGATCTGACATTCCAATCTTATCCCCCGCCGAGAATGCACCCAACGCAGGTTTTTACTACTCTTGAACGTGACCCAGAGATGTTGCAAAAAAAAATTCGGCGGCACCTATCATTTCATCTCTTGTGAGTAAAACAGCATTAGGTAAGGTACCCATGTACTGGTACAGTCTCTGAATGAGTATGTCTACTTCATGTTAACCCAGACACTGCCTAGATTTGAACCATTGGTCTACTGCTCTTTGCGAAATTGCCACCATTTCAATCAGCGCCAAAACAACGTTATTCAAAGAGGGTGGAAACGTGAACGAGATGCTTTTCGGGTGCGCCTATGATTCGATTTCCATTCAGAATCGTAGCGGCCTTTGAATGCACACTGGACTATTCAACGACTTGCGAAGCTACCGATTATTATTGGATCGGTGCCTTGATCCTCAAAGCTAGCCTCATAACATTTTACCCAACCCGAAGGGCTCACGGGTTTGATTTGCCTGAGCAGGCATTGTGGTTTGAGCTGGGTGTGGTATCTCTTGGACGAACGGCTTGCGGCACTCGTTACATCCGGTCGCACGCAGTCGTCCGCTATGAAAGGGAAGATTCAAGTTGGAGCAGCAGCTCTTGAAGACATAAATTTTGAGCGGTAGAGTTGCTGTTTACAGTGGGAATTCGACTAGGAATACCGCCACTGACGAGATTTGATCAACGGGCCATACGTGTGGTACCGGCACCTAGCGGCACTATCCTATGCAACACTACTGTCTCCGCCCCTGACTATATTCGCAAAAATACAAGGTGTTGATAAGAAGGAGTCAACTATACATCGCGACGGTGGCACAGCCGGGTTGCAAGGAGTGATTGCAATGAGAACTACCATTCAAGGGAGTAGTTATGGGCCGTAGTAAGCGCGGAGTAACGTAGAGTTCATTCCCAGATGAAGACTCCGCCTTCCACGAGTTATGGTGAGACCGAAATTGCGGCAGTGAATGTAATGGCGACAGAACCAATAGGTGACATTATTGGATGTGATGTGTACTCAAAAAAGAAACTGTTCGATTTCCCAGTTGTTCTCGTCAATCTCGTACAACCCAACGACCATGTCAGAAGTGAGGGCGTTGCTCTGTTGATTTTCATGGATTCTTTTGATTTTTTGCAGATAGTCTACTCCCAATGACCCTGTTCACTGCCTGTGATATTCTGGAAATAACCAAAAACTCTTCTTCCGCCGGGAAGAACGCCGGCGCTGTGCGGACACTTAGCTCCATACCTCCATTCCATACTAAAAAGAGTACCCTTCTCAGCAGTCTATCGAATCTACAGGGGTTTGGGGAGAAGATAAAGCGGGTTCAAAAGTATTGACCAAATATTTGGGAATCGCAATCAATCGATTTGAAGAAAATTCGGTTGTATCGATTTTGACTGATCGAAACGAATTCAATGGAATAAATAGTATTCTGAAGAAGGGAGTGGTGAAGAGAAGAACTTGAAAAGTGAATGGAGTAGAATGTACTAGCAAACCCAAACGGAAACTAATAGCAGGTAATAAATAAGTGAGATTTAGAAGAAACAACGGGTTGCTACTGTTATCACCGAAGAGCTAAAACCGGTTTCCGACACTCGACGTACACTTTGACCGCTTAACCTCTGACATCGAAAGGATTTATTCACACTGACGACTGTGGATTGTGATTATTTCATGGTACATCGGGTACAAACCGCTCACTCAATAGTCACCAATCACTTTTTAATCTCCATATACGCAAATTTGCAAATAGTATCTCTGAATGATATCGGTTCAGAGCAAATAGAGAGTTCGCAACATCAAAAGATAAGTCGGAATAAAAAGTTGAACGATGAAGTGTCTGGAATTGATCTGGAAGTTTTTTTGGGCTTCTGTGAAGTTCTGTTCATAGTTCCATTCAAAATCGTTCGGGGGGCGTGACCTGAAGGCCTAAAAGGGAGCCTACGAGGTCCAGCCGATGACGTTAAGTAGCTTTTGTGCTTGTCAACGGGGAAACGTGATAAGACAAAAAAGAAAAGCAGTCAGATCGAAAAGACATAAGAGGAGAAGAAAGTGACAAAAAGACCGTCTTGAAAACAAATAAATAAAATTAAGACAAGTTCGACTGCCGGGCAATAACCTTGTAATTTATGGAGTGGAGTTGCCGTCTCTCATGGGTGACAACTTCTCTGCTCCCGTCTAAATTTCTAATTCTTGAGTGGCATTGGATGACTAGAAGAAAATGAGAAAGATTCTGCGCCCAGAATCACGAATGCAAAAGAGTAGGAGGATCAAGAGCGTAGATCAATCTCGTCTGAGGGATGCGCCCCGCACTCGACTTCCATCAAAAATCTTAGCGGCGTAATGAATGTGGCCTATACATTGACAGATGTCAGCCGATGAACAAGTCACAGAGCTTTTACCCTAACAGACGAGTCTGGACCCAATTAAACGACCGCAAGGGGACGGAAGGCTAGGTAGGCCTAAGCGGATAGCGATCCGGCATTCGAACCCGAGACCGTGCGTGTGTCATAGTGGGCTCTTGTCACTAGACCCCTCCACCCCGAATCTAGAATATCGGAGATATTAAACAGGGGGGAGGGTGATAATGACGAGCCACTTTGGAGCGATGCAAACTCCTTCATTTGGACTGAACCGGAGTAACCTGCATTCGGTTCCCTTCGCAAGACGAGTGAGGAACGGAACCATTCGAAATTCTAGTATAAGATAATTGCGCGAAGTAAAATATTCAGAAATATTTCAAAATACATGTGTATAACCAGAAAATGGTTACTGTAATGGTGCGAAAATATCTAGAAAGTGAAGAATTTTAATTGCAACTTTTACAAGAACTGGTTCCACAGCGATAGCACTAGATGGGTATGAGCAGTATCGTTAAATTCCTTAGGGCATAAAATGGACTCGTAAAAAGGCACTAGAAGAGCCTAGCAGAGACAATTTGGCTGCTTTATTTCTATTCGCTAAGGTTCGACATACAAATCTGATTGGGTAGAACGGAAGGGCAAAATATTCTTGTCAACAGGTAGACTGATAAGGTGCTACTTGATAAGTGCCCTAGTCACAGTAGTAGAGCGCTTGGTAACGAGTAGCATCCGATATCTTCAATTCACAGAGGCCCTCACGAAAGCACTCAACCGAGAAAGGGCAATGTCCCTCATGGACAACGGGAAACTCGCATCTGAGGCAGCTACCTCTGAATTTTGCTTAAGACCCACTGTCCAAACACCGACCCATGGACAGACTTAAACGACTCATGAAGTACTCAAACCATCACCTCAGCCCGTGCGCCCTTGAACTCGATTCAGAACCATTGAACGAGCGTAATGTACTTCACGTTTTTCACTAGTCTTTTTTGACTGACACCATCAGCATTCATGCGATAGATAGCCTTGACATCGGGAATCGTCACAGTAATCGGAGGTATCAGGTTAAGAAAACCAGCTGAAAACCTTTGCACTTTATTTTCTCAACTGGTTTCACTACCGGTTCTTTTCCCGAGGTTGATATTTTAGCCGCCAGAAGTTAGAAATAGTCGGAAATTGTTGTGGCGACGGAAAGGGCAAGTCATAAACCAGTACTATAATCGCTTGAGCAGCTTCATACGACTTGGGGCACGAAAATCACACAGACTGTGGTGGTCTAGCTCTAGCCAATCAACCAGAACCATTGATCGGTACTCGCAAGTTGTAGGTAAAGTAGCAGCAGTAGCGTCCAAATGCGATAACAATCCCAAAGAAAAGGCACTGTAATCTCTGATCACGCGCCATGCTTTCACACAGCAGGGGGATTTACCTGATCCCCCCCCCTCTCCACCCTGGAGCTAACCCTTTCCTATTGATTATTTCTGAAGGACGGCATGCTTTCCGGAGAAAGTTACTGCTCAGACCAAACCACCATATCAATCAGATGTCGGCGTGAGAAAGTCGGGATAGAAAAATCGCGTATCAATACCGACGGGATTGGGATACTCAAAAAGGCTTCCGACGTTAGTAAGAAGTCGAACGAGCTTACGATATCAGTGGAGTGTCACGTGGAATAGAGTAAATAACGATGGCTGATAGCCATGACCCAGTAAGAATCCTTAACAAGGAGAAGGAGAACGAAGAACGCGAGCATTACTCCAATTCGACGACAGGTAAAGTCAATATTGACAAGAAGAAGAAAAGCTGAATGGAAGTTTGAAAACCGTTCACTTTGCTGTTGAAGAGCAAAACCTAAAAAGGTAGTTCTGGTTTTAAAACGATCTGGGTACGCAGAATTCGTAACCAATTCCGAAAGTTGTATGGTCTGCAACTGACAGAGTGAACGTTCGGAAATGTTGAATATGCAAATCTAGTACAGTTCGGATCATACCTTCACAACCCCGCTGTCACAGACGCTCACAAGAACCGGTTTGAGCTCTACGTTCAACGTCATTCCGCTATAGTACCATCCCCTAGTTAAAAGCAAAGTTACAACTGGTACCACTATGAAAGTGCAGGTGGAAAAGAAGCAAAGAGTTCAATGAGTCAGTCCAAATGCAGCCAAAGTCAACAGCCAAAGTCTAGCCACAGATAAGGTGATGAGCAATCGATGTGTTAGCATAGAAGGCCGAGAGAGAACGCCTGGCTCAAAAGGGGGCACACGACCCGTCTTGTCGAACGAAAGCAACCGTTCATAGAGTTTTGGACTGCTAAGAGGAGGTGCCAAAAGCTTATTCGCTTTTATATTCCCATAATACGGCTTTTTAGAAGGTTTACCAATTTCTCAGCTCCTTCTATCATCATGAACATAGAAATTCCGTGAGCCACCGTTACCTGTGAGGCTCTGAACCACAGCGATCGGGGACCAAAACACAGGGGTGGGTACAACCATGATCTGGCTAAATGGATGCCTTCTAAAACGGCTAACGTCCCACCTCCACATGTCAGCTAAACAGGACTGAGCCCAAAAATACTAAAACTACTATGCAAACGAATGATCGACCTTGTCCAGCCTTTTTGTAGGTCCAATACACATTCAAGAGACTGCACGACCTTGAATTGAAATAGAATGGGCGCACCTCTAAAAAGGATCATCGTTAAAAACTCTTCACATCTCTATCTGTACCTCTTGATGACTACTTGTTCGTCTCTTCGTGAAGATTATGAATGCATTTATGACGCACAGTAAAAGAGCAGCGTTCAAGTCGTTCAACGTACTTGACATTCATTCATGACTACGATATAATGGCCTTCATTTCGTCAAGCGTTCATGCCTGTTCACAAAATCCTGCCAGCCCTATCGAAAGGGACAAAAGCAAATTGTAGGAAGTAGGCCTGCTCTATTATCATACAATAGAGACTTTGTACACTACTTATAGTTGACACAACAAGTTTGAATTGAATTCGAATAGAGCTGTCGTAATAGGCCTCAACTCCGTGATGCACTGAGCATCTGTTTAAACATTAGTTCGAAAACTAATCGTGTAGTATATATGGCCCATCGTCGTATCCCGATCCCTCGGTCCCCTCCATCCTCAGACGCTATCCGATGAAAGTGTCACAAGAATTCGTAATACAAAAGGTATTACCTCTTTAACAACATAATATGTAGTTTTCCTCTATTTACTATTTACTCTTCGTTCGCAAGCTTGGCTAGAGTGGTTGGGAGGTATAATTCACGTTCGGTAGAATGCTCTAGGACTGGATCTTTCCATTGTTACGGTTTACTTGAATCTCTTGTGTCTGTTTTGTGTTGTTGTTTATTTTATATCAGTTGAGTGTTACAGAGTTTTCCACTTCTGAATTCATTTGTCGACTGGCTATGAACAAGGATAAAGATAATGCCCCTTTTAGAACGTACCTCTACACAGAACTTCTTCTCAATAATCCAGAATCTCATAAGTTTTGGAGAGTTCATATTTCATGGCTAACTACACTCGGTATACCGACCACGGGTTTAAACGTCCTACCACAGACCACTAGGGAGATTGAACCTAAATAACTCACCATCACTAATGAATTAAAACTACTTAGTCCAGTCTATCTACTTATCTAGTTTCCCTTATTTAGACTTTCAAAAGGCCTGTACCTCACTTAAAGAAAAGTCCTATTATCCCATATTTATTAGATTGCGCACTGCATAAAACGCTTCAAAGCGAACTAAACTCACAGCTTTGTATGTATATGTTTTTTTTCTGACGAATATGGCGTATAATAACAAATAACAATGCGGCACAACAATATATCACAACAGTAACAATAAACAATACCACAACAAATTCATAGCCTGTTCTATTCGGACGAGTTCTCCGCTTGCTGCGTGGACTCGGGCCTGACATAAAAACCAGCATTGGTCGAATTGCTGGATCCTCTTGCTTTTGATCTCGGGCCCCAGTTCTTCCCCTTAAACAGACCAATAACTATTCTGTGACAATGAGTCAAGCCCAGGAAGGGGCCTAGAACTATGAGCACCTTATTGCACTGAAATCGAACCATCTGATCGTCCTTCGTTTGTTGGGTAGCTTTCGGGTGAAGTCGGAAATTGACCTCACTTCTGGAAACTCAACACAATATTGAAATTCAATTAAGGATCTTATGGGAATTTTGAAAGAAGACCGGTTCATCAGCGCCCTGATCCTGACATAGGAACCCTAATGTACGGCTTGGTTGGTTATGTGACTACTTGACTTTCTCTGCGTGCTTGACCACGGAAGGTTAAAGCGCAGAGAAAAATACTCTGGGTGAAGGACACGGGGGGGGGGTCCCATTAGTAAGACAAGCACAGCAGCTGAAGAGGAGATTAAACGAGAGTCTACTAGGCGCGGTCGCCACAATAAAGGGACCGAGTTCAATTAGTCCGTAGGCCGGTTTGGCTGGGAAAAATGACCAGCAAAGGGAGAATATATAGAAACAAGTTGACAACAAAGACCAAGAAGAAAATATTGAAGAAATATGAGAAGCAGGAATCCTCTGAAAGTATATCCTATCGAAAAATCAAGCGTAACCAACCCAATAGGTTCCGACAGAATTTTTCGTCCCGGGGCCTTCTCATCATGACGGGCTGCGGTCACATTAGACTGTTGTGCCTGAAAATTTCAAACATTACAGTATCTGTTGAGCATGCTAAAGCCATAGACAGCTGCAGATAAGAGGCACCAGAAGTCCTGGGATGAGAGCAAGCGCACGTTCAAAATGCAGCGGTTGTTCATACTCAGCACAACGGGCACGCTTCCTGTTACTGTGAACGAAAACAAATTACTCTCACTGTCACTTACAGCATATCGACAAATATCCCACAAAAACTGTGTAGGGGCGTCAGTCTTCAAGGCTCGAGGATTACAATGAGAACCAGATACCTACAAAAAAAATTTTAATATAAAAGTATTCAGTTTTCTTGTACAAATTGAAATTCATACGAAATCTTGTCTTGATACATACCTTGAAACCTGCATTCAGAATAGCAGACTTCACAGCAACAGATTTAGGAACTGAGCATTTCACCACATTGAATAGTTGGTCGTGCTCATAATACAAGGGAACATCGAGCTCCTTAAAAAGAAGGCTGTAAATCACGTGAACCGACAAAACAAGAATAGGACATAACACATAGTAGAAATTACCTCTGATACGTTGGTGAGAACACCCAAAAGGCGATTATGAGTGCCCAGCCGTTCTTCTTCTGGGGTTTCCCTCAACCTAAAAATTTCAAAGATCATCGAGCTACAAAAAAACTGAATTCAGCTAAACGTTAGTAAAAAACGCACAGCGGAGTGTTACCAAGTCTTCAAGCCCCCATGAACACTCACTACTGTATTCTTTGCTCCATCTCCAAAATACTAGGCATTCAATCCCCTATTTCAGCTTCGTTTTTGGCAGAAAATCTTATCAGGTTTGTTGCCATGTTATAAGACCATGTATCTAGATTTTGTGCATATCCAAAAGGAAAACTGTGTGCATACCTTTTCAACATGCCTTCCACGAAATCACGATTATGTATTGGACCGGTCCAAATGGGTCCGGCTTGATGAACAGAAAGACCACAGTGAACGCATTTGTTATCACCACCTAGAGTTCACATATTCCTTCTTAAGACAGAGTAATAAATTTCATTACATTTAGGGAGCAGCCTAATATCCTGGAACACTGAATGTCAAAAAAGCGCCGCGTAATCGGAATATCATTTGATGTTTGGCCCCTCTCTGTTACGGCTGATTTATGATGAGGTAGCACGCCCATAGTCAATTACTGCAAATTACTGTAAACCTTAGAAATCAGAGTGTAGCAAAAAGCTCTAATTCGGATTAAAACAAAAAAAACCCTGCAATTTCGAGAATGGGCCAGAACACACTAGTCCCATCATGAACGGAAAAAAAAACTTCTAATATTGGTAAAAAGAAGACGATGCTCACCCATCAATGTCTGGCGTACAACACCGGTACTATATTTCAAGCTTTTTCCGTCTTCTATTTTCTTCAATATTGGTACAACTTCCAAAGAGTGACAGCCCGAACATGCCAATACGTGCCCAACCTTACTGAATGAAGTAGAACTTAGGGGATGAATGTATTCAGGTCTACTTCAAAGTCTGAAGTCAAAAGAGTGACAGGGCGGCAATCGAGCCTACGGAAAATACCTTACAAGATCCCTAACCGAGTTTAAAACCTACGTTCCAGATTCCTTTGTCATTCTGGCTCCTGTATGTAACCGGACAAACACTCGAACATAAAAGTCGACGCTAATAGATAGCAACGGCTCAATATAACGGGTGTATTTATTGGCCTGAGTATCTATAGCCCGTAAAAGAATCCGAAGAGCCTGAATCATTAGTTTTCTCAACGACAAAGATATAACGCAGAAGATAAAAAAAAAACAGAATCAAAGATAGTATCAAAATCAGTCAAATAAACAAGGGGAGGATTCAAGTTCGAGTAAACAGCATTTCGTGACGGAACCTACCATTTCATGACAACACTTCAATCGCACTGTCGTAGAGCCATATTTATTATAACACGTCTCCGGGGTATTTCCACATAAAACCGCCATGTCAGTGCAAGTGACCATGAGAATACCTTAACCAAGTACAGATTAGAACTATTATGGATCAATAGGCTTGTAAAGAAGAATGACTTGAAGACTTCCGAAAGTACAATTACCTCTATCCGCAACGCACTGTACACCGGAATCTAGAAATACGGAAGCGGACCCATAGGGATCGAGATCAACTGCATGAAATCGTTTGTCAACATTGCGGTGATTCATCATGGTTACCCTAAAAGTAGGCAAGAAATAGGCAAAGAAGCTATTTGGGAAGGACAACATGCTACGTAAAGAATTTCCGCATATTCAGCTCAAAAGGAGTATCGATAAAACGAGTTGACTGGAGCCTGAGAAAAGGCTAAAAATGACATTGCTCGACCTCCAACTGAATTGCGAGACTATTAAAACTTTCTAACCTACAACCGAACACATGAGGGTGACAATGTGCTGTGAGAATTGTTCCAAGATGAATGTGGAGTATTTTTCCTTCCGCTCTCGAGTAGCATAAGAAAAGGCAATGCGCATACCGCGAAGCTAACTTAGTTGTCATCATAACAAAGAGCTTAAACATACACAGCATCACCAAATGTGGCACGAACTTTATCCTCAACACCATTCAGACGAATGTTTTCTCGTATTGATTCGACAGCGTTCTCCGAAAAATCGTTGGCCAGTACAAAGTCGACATTTTCCACCTACAAGTGCTTGGAACTGGTCGAAAATTGTGAGGATCAATGAAGAGCCTAACAATCCATGTACTTCCAATCAATTATCAAGAACATATAGAAAAGCTAACTCGTAGAAGAATGCAGATGTGAATTTTAGAAGTGATACTTCAAAACAATAAAACCACGGGTTTTCGAAGCACTCAAAGTGAAAACATGGAACGAAAATTTCGACTGAGTAACGATCCCACCTTTGATAAGTATTGACTTAAAAGTGCAAGCGACATATTCGCAGTCATGCTTGATTTCCATCACTTTCTGTATTATGATGGCAAACAAGCAAGAAATAGTAAAATTACGTAACCCCCTCGTAAACTTGATATTGATAGTGGTTGTACATTTCAAACAAAATCGCAGAGTTAACCGTCACATAGTTCACAAACCGAGTGCAAATCAGTGAAGAATGAAATGAGAGTCATGAGATGGAGTGAGCGATGCTCCTCCTATTAATGTCAATCGAAGTAGAAATAGCTATTATAAAACAGAAACCATACTTCTTGCGAAAACCGTAGAGCTCGCAGACCACTGGCCGATAAAGCATCAAGAATCCTGATTGAGCCATCCTACAAAGTTGATTTTGTCTCGGAATCAAATGAAAATTACCACGCAACCAAACAAACCTCTTTTTCGAAGAGCGGCTTTGATTTCTTAGGTTTTGGTTCTTCAGAACACGTTTTACTTTCGAGAGTAGAACCATTTGCTAACCGAGATCTAACAAACTCGCGAAGAACTGATACACTACAAAAACGATGAACATTCGAATGTCGAGTCATACTTTGAATTAGGAAGGTGAAATAACTAACTAAAATAACTTACGTTAAGTCTCTGTTGAACTCTTGAACAGGATTGTAGAAGACCGGTCCATGAAATCCGACTTTAGCCTTTCCTTCCTGTACAATCACAAATTCTTGGTTCGTGTCACCGAAAGAGAGGTTCGCTTGCTGGGTCTCTCCCATTATGAGAGTCAGACTCCCACGAACCTGAGGAAAAGCACAGGTTAATCAGTTTAAATCAGGAACAAAAAGCATGTGGTGCGAAAACCACATGAAGAATGATAGCTCGACATGAAAAATTCGTCTTTGAGCTGCACCAGGTGTTCTACTTTAACTGAGTAGCGCCCATGAAGAAGAGGAATCACTTGTAAATAATGACAGGTACCTCGTCTTAAACCTAAGAAAGAAAAGTGGCCTGCATAGGTTGAGGCTTAGTACGTGAAGACCATTGTTAAAGTTGATAATGGTAATGGCTGTTAGTGGTTCCGAGCCCTTCCAAAGTGAATTGCTTGAATACAAAAATAAAGAAGTCAGATTGGTTTTCGCATTTTCCACATCCATTAACTGTCCAGTCCCCCATCTTTCTCGGCTCAAGGTGCTTCCAAATATTTAGGTTCGTACTCTGGCTGCGTTCGGCCTCGTTGGGACAGTGTCAAAATGCGATCGTTTCATCTATTTCGCAACTTCAGAATATGACAAATCATAAGGTGGTTAGTTCTCCAAAAGAAAAACAAAAGCAAAAATAAAAAGACAAGTTAATCAAGAGCAGCTACATAACCACCACGGGACACGGTCGAGGAGCGGTGAGGAGATCCCCAACATTCGAATCAGTGCAGAGAAAAGTCATTCCACCCATGATACCCTATGTTAAGGTCCAAGAAGCTCTATGTTAGGTTAAGTTTATATATTTAGGAGAAGCCTGTCGATGTTGGGTGCGCACAAGCAGTGGTTGCCACTTCAAGCGATGAAAAGATATTTCATAAGAGTCGGTATCCGTTAGTACTCCAGCAAATAACCTACCAGCTTTAAAAACGGTCGAGCACGTAGAGAAATCAGAGTTAAGGACGAACGCGTTTATTTGGTGGAAGGTTCTGCAGTTCAAATAATTTTCCCGCGCGCGCATATTCGAATGAATTTGTCACTAGAGCGCTTTAACCTTGTGGTAGCCCGTCGCTTTATCCTTATAGTAAGCTTTCACGTTGCTGATTCTACTACTAGCCTATTCCTTTCACCCAATCATTCCTCTGCTCACCACTTCTTCTACGTATTATGCTTCTCCCATCCTGTTTGCGCACATAGATCTGTGACTACTGTTTCTGCGAGGTAGAATGTTGTAGGTAAGCAATCAGTGTACGGATCATCCTCTCAAGATTTACACCTGTTGTCGTGAGCATGCGGCGTCACGACCCTCGCGTGAATTCAAGAGAGGGTGAAAATGTAGTTGGGGGGTGCCAGCGCCCTTTTGTGCTCTGCGTCTCTTCATTTCTTACCCCATCTAATCATCTCACCCATCCCGGAGCTCCTCCCCTTCTAAAAGTTAGGGAAGGAGCTCCAGGGAGGGTGAATCAGTTGGATGTTCAATTCTTACCCCATCCCAGCTTTTTGCACAAGATAAACATCTCTTCCACCCCGGAGCTCCTCCCCTAACTTTTAGAAGGGGAGGAATCCATCTCTGCGACCTGTATGCACTCTGCCGCCGGTGTCAGGGACGCAGAGCACAAAAGGACGCTGGCACCGCCCAACTACATTTTCACCCAAGAGAGGGATTGAGTATCTATTTTTCAGGGAATTGAATTCAGAAGTTTATTCAGTTGCACGCATGGTTATGGTCACTGTGCGTTTACTTCTGGTACCTCCCTTTATTCTCCATGCAAATGCAGTTAAGCACAAGTGAGCTCGATTGTAAGGGTGAAGCTATTGCCTTCCCCTTCATAAGAATTCGTGTGCGTGCATCTGAAAAAATGCCACGGTTCTGGTGGGATCGGAAGTACGCCGTCAAACCCGCGCTGAGACCGTTGGAGAATGCGTTTGGTTTTTGAGTCTTGTCTTCAGTGAATTTGATGTGAAGTTCCTGTTAATTCAAAGCTCGCAGGTCCTCCGGCAGTGAATAGCGCCATAACGCCCTGCAAGCTTTGAATTAGCCTTCAGTGCCTTTGGTTACAAGCGCACCGCACTCAAATCACGGGAGTACGGATGGAGTTCATTCGAAAACTATAGAAAACATAGCGCTGAAGTACCAACATTGTGTATACCTTTTCATTTCGGTTTTTCTACTACAGAATAAAGCTAAGTTAAGAATCTGATCAATCACTTCACATCACATTGATATTAATGGCTACCAATTGGTGGGTACTAACAAGGCAAAGTTGGTTCCCTTGAAATATAATTAGTGCAATCACTGACACTACCAGCTATCATTTCAACTTCCTCCTAATTGTTGCCACCCCACTTTGAAGAGAGAGAGAGATTCCACGTATTTAATATTTTAATAATAATCATTGGAATTTTACGGATGGAAAGACAGGCAAGCAAATGGGCAAACTGTCAGGTTGACAAACAAACTGACTCGAGGCAACTGTTTCATGCTTAGAAGGGTATTGGTAGTAGATTACCAATAATTCCAGGAAGGGTTTTGTTTCATAATTATTATTTGTGAGATATAATGAAATCACACATAGTATATTTCCAAAGTGTGAAGTATTTAGTGGTGATTTTCGTTTTCCTCTCCAAAACCACACCAGGGTCATGACGCTATATGCTCATGACAACAGGTGTAAAGCTCAAGAGGAAAACTTAAATAAGATTTCGCTTACCTACAGCAGTATCTTTTGCAGTGCTACAGATCTGCAGCTCCAAAAAGCAGGAAATTCAAAAAGTTGGCAGCAAGTGACGAGAATAGGATATGGCATACAATCCTCGATTGTAGTAAGAACAGAGCAGCAACTAGTGAGAATGCTCACGACCAGATGTAGCAGGAGGATTTCAACTGATGAGCAGCGCAATACTGGGCGCGCTCCAATGAATTGCATTCATATGCCCACGCGCGGGAAAATTGTTCAAACTGCAGAACCTTCCACTAAATAAACGCGTTCGTTAAGGACGTTCGAAAATTACCTCAACGGCGATTTGTTGCATCAGACGTGAACTACACAGTTTGTCCGAGTTAGGCGTACAGTAATTTCTGATTCGAAATTTGAATCAACTCTCTTTTTGTAAAAATTCGGTAAATAGAAGCAGAAAGTGCGTTATTCCGTGTGTTGCAAAACGATTTAGTTTAGTTGTTGATAGAATAAGTTGTGATCCATTTCGTTTTCGAAGCCACATTTCCAGGTAATTCTGTTGATGGCAGGTAGACATGAGAAAGTTATGCCAGAAACAAGTGGAGATGATAATGAAAGTGGAAGTACAAGCGGCTCCGAGGTATTACTTTCAATTCGGCTTGTTTTTGTGCGCTCTAGTTAAAAGCAAAGGCTGGGCTTCCAGGGTTTGCTTCGCCCTTCCGTATCTTTGCATGTCTACAAATAAATAGTATTATCCTGAAAAAATAAGATTTCGGAATGAAAGTCGAAGGAGGGCGACGCATCCAAGGAAAAAGCGATTGATTAAAGCCAAAGACTTCATTTTATTGTCCTCTAATTTGAAAGGTACTAGGTTTCTATATCGTGAGTAGATTTAAGGCTTATTTACTACGTGTTCATTAAGGAGGAAATAACTGGTTGAGTTAAAAGATCCCCTCGATAACAGTAGCGTTTTCTTCAGTCAGTTTCCTTCAGGTATCCATAGGAGACGAAGGAGAGGAGAACAATCGTTCAACAGCCGAGAGTGACGAATCAGATGAGGAATCGGAATCCAGCGGTACTCCTTTCCTGACTTTGATCCGCGTTATTCCCCTGTTGTTTTGTTTACGAGTATACTTTGTAATTGCCTCAGTATAGCTCTGTTTTCACCTGGCTTTAGTTTTCTTTGGATTTCATTTTGAGTATTTAAGACGAAGAGGAAAGCTCTGAAAGCGGATCCTCTGAAAGTGATGGTGATAGCAGCAGTGATGATAGCGACTCTACAGACTCTTTATGGGGTGCTTTGGACGACGACGACCAAAAGCAAACACAAGAAGCTAATGTAAGTTTTATCGGTGTTCCTCTTGTATTAGTCTCCCATTCTAAAGGTTTTGGAAACATTATTCACATGCTAATAACATTTCGAATTCCTAAATGAAATTCCTAATTTGAGGAAGCTTCTGCTCTCCTTGAGTTCCAAAGAGCATTGGATTGTCTGGTAGAAGGAAAGAATAATGCAGCGACGAAAATCCTGAAGCGCCTCCTTCATAATCCCCTCGTGAAAGGATTCAACACGACAGTGTTTGACTGGGAAGCAGAAGTGGATGAAAGGTATTTCCTCTTGGGTTACGGCTTGGGTTATGGCTAGCAAAAGTGGTCTTTTCTTGTAGGCTTTCCAAAATGGCTCGTCTTTTTGTCGGCATCCACAAAAATCTTGCAAAGCTAGACAGTGAAAGTTCATCGCAACATTTTCTTCAGGTACTCTTGCATTTGGGAAGTTACTACGCCTATAATTGTGGATTAACAGTCATAATTTTTACAGATTTTGTCCATTGCTCCAAAAAATGCAGAAATTTGGCTGAATCTAGGCTTGGAAAGCATTACCAGCGGTGATGTTGACTTTGCGAAGTTTGCATTCGAACACGCCGAAGGACCTGAAGCTACTGATGCTCTGCTCAGTGCTCTGTATTTGTCGCGGAATTACCATGGTAATTCGTCACTGTCCTTAGCTCTTTCCTAGTACCCACTTGAGTTTTCTTCATTCAGCCTGCTTGCGACTGGCACAGAAATGTTTGAGTTTGGGTATCGCCAAGGAAAAGGCATTGTTTCTGAAGGAGCGAATCCGTTCTGTAAATGATCATTACAGGTATGAGCTCCCTTTAATTAATGTGATGATAGTCACGATTCATTACTTTTAGAGAGTTCTGTGACAAAATTTTCGGTGAGAACAGGAGATATGACTTGGTTGAGACTTTGGACGAAGCCACAACAGCGAAGGTACAATTAGCTTGGAAAACTAGCCTAATTTTATCTCAATCCTTCTGTGATATAGATGGCGCAACGGTTAGGCGCTGTCGAAGAGCGCCTCCGTTCACTTACACATGATGAAGAATATTCTATTCCAAGTCCCATCGAAATAGAGTTCGATGCGGATCAAACGTGAGTTTTCGTTGTTTGAGGGTGAGCACGGTTCCCCTTGGAGATGATGACTATTACAGGGTAGAGAACATCGCTACATGTTTTTGTGACCTCTATGATCGAATTGAGGCCTATTCAAGTGTAAGTTTCTAGCGGATATATCGTTGTTTTCGTTTTCAGCGAAACTATTTTTAAGCTTTCCTTGCAAGAGATCACATTTGTTCGTTGGGATGACAGAAGAGATCTGCTGGACTCGATGTCGGTATTACAGGATATTCTCGACGTTATTGATACTGTTAATTGCTTAATAGATCAGGTTGTTGACAATTTTCTGGATAGATACTGAAAATGTTAAAAGCGTGTTATAGGCGTTATCTAGGAGCGCTAAAACGCGATGTGCAGCGACATCATCGTCTCTTACTGCGTTAGCAAGTGACAGCTTCTTACGCCGGTCAATGCGATATGCCATGGAGTTACCCTTTTATGAGGAAAGTGGTTCTCAAGAAGTGGACAGCTCGATGCCTTGTCGTCTCGATGGAATCCTACCTTCTCTTGAGGTACTTCAAAAGGCGTCTCACCCACTCTTAATGTTGAACTGAGCGATTACAGCTGGCCAAATCACTGGGCTTTCATGTTCGATCAATTCTACCTCTGAAGGACGAATTGTTACGAAGACCGTCTCGTACACCGAGTCCAGAACTTTGCCGCGAATATTTTGATAGCGATTTGCTATTGTATCTGTTGATGACAACCCTTAAAGGTGGAAGTTGGACAATGTTTGAATTACTGGGTAAGTTTTCCCCTATAACCTGATGGGCTTCTTCTCAAGAATTCATAGAAGCTTTGCAGAAGCCTTTCTTTGTCTCGTAGCTGACTTTTCTCCCGCTTTTGGAGCAGTTCCACTCGATCTACGTGAAGTTATTATCCAATGCTATCGCAGATTCAACAGGCTTTCTAGCAATCTTTATGAGGAAAAGTATTTGCGACTGCATGTTTTGATGGACGAGCTTGGTATGTCTACTGAATCCTAGACATCTTTCTCTGTTGTTCACGATATTATTGCCACTTCTTTCTGCTAGCACAGCGCTGGCATTCAAAAATATGCAGTTCTTGAATTTTTGGAACTAAGTTTCTTCCAAAGACTAAGACATTCGAGATTGTCCAATTTCTATCTTTTTCCTTTCCTTTCTCAATGATCTCATCTATCGCCTAAGTACAGGAGAATCTCAAGCGCGAGACTACTGCATTCGATGGCATTATGGTGAAAAATGGAAAGATCGAGAGTTGTTACAGCGCTTCATACTTAGCCATTCCAAAGCGATTACTGATGAATCCATCAAGTGGGTCCGTTCATCTTGAAAGTTTAAATTCTTTTCAACACATTCAGTATTTACAGACTCTCTTTCTTGCGGTTCCTCTATAATTTCCTTGAAGATGACGAGTTTATTTTCACAGCGAAAGGTTTCTTTTCTATATATTTTGACGAAAACCCTGTTTACAATTCACTATTTTCACTCTGAAGGTTGGGCTGGAAAGGATGATGTGCGCGGTACAATCGAGCGCCTTGAAAGGAGTAGTAGAATTATATCGATCTCACAGTTGAGGTGCAGTGGAAAATACGAGGAGGTACGATTCCTTAAGTTCTCGTGAACATGCGTGGTAAGACGTTTGAGTTTAGGTTATTTCCATAATAACTCGCGATATTGACTTCCATGCCCTCGAAGGCGATGATTTGTTTGAAACAGCGGAATTCTTAATTGAGGCTTACCTGAAAGTCGGGAAGTTTGATGCTGCTGTGGATTTTATGTCAAGGTATGTCTCACTCTTGAGTTGGATACTCCACAATTTCTTCAGTCCCTTCTGTGTCTCATTGTGGTTGTGCGAGCTCATCACGCTCGGTTGGAGTTTATCTATTTCAGTGAAATCATTTTTAAGGACACTTCATTTGTTGCTGTCCTACAAACAGCTCCCATATGAACAGATCTCGTCTTTGCTGCGTAGCATGAGAGATACAGATTGGTCAAAGGTGAAAAAGGAAAACGCTGAAATTGCTGGTTATTTCTTGTGCCAGCTTACTACCATCGGTCAGTTCGTGACAGACTGGCTTGTTTGGAAGGAGCTCTATAGGGTGGCCGAACGTGTGGGAGGTGAGTGACTGAGGTCACGTTTTCAAGGTTTATTCTTGTTAAAAATTGGTCAATCTATGCAGGAGGCATTTCTGTGGATTATATTCACTCTCTTGATCCGATCAAACAAGATGAGGCAATGCCGAGTTTGGGATTGGATGTTCTATTGAAGGCCCATGAGAAGTTGGGTGAAGCGAAGGTGTGCGGTTGCGATAAGGTATGCGTAGACGATGTTGCTGTTTCTGCGTTTTAAAATTTAACGCCCAATTTTCCCTCGAGAATTCCTGCTTCATGGTCCAGTCGCAAGTGTTCGCGACTGGTCATTTTCATCTTCTACTCACGAATATCTCCTCTTCGTTTATTTTGGTTGCACAGTTTTTAATCATTTGCTTCGTATAGGGAGCCTTCCTACTGTTCTACATGGAAAATCTACATGCCTGTATATCTAATGAGAGCGTGGTGTCAGTGTTGCGCAGAGACGACTATTCCTGGTTGTGGTCGAATGTCTCCGAAGAGATATCTCAATGTCTTTATTGTGTGTTCGGGTGAGTCTCTCATCAGTTCATACATATTGTGACTCTAGTTGTGTCGTTATAGGCGATATTCGAAACGTCGGCGGGCTCTCGAAGAACATGAATGTTCAGTGAGTCATCGTATTCTCGATAAGCACTCGACTATGGTGGTAGAGCTCGCTATGCCGCATCCTCTGCCACAGTATGATGACAAGGTAGTTGAGAGATGGAGTCTTGATCTATGGGCTCAGTAGTGACCAGCCCCTGTTATTTAGGATCGTCTCGGTCACGATGTTGTCGATCTGCTATTGAACAAATTTCCGTTCATGTTGGAATACTCGGAAGAGAGAAAGAACATTTTGAATAAGTTCACTGAGTGGATGCATCGCGCTGCCACGGACACCTCAATAGATCGGTTGGCATATAAAAGCAATCGTTCAATTCCTACGTTCCAGCGGTTTGCTCTATAAGCCTAAATGGACGAGAGGGATGACTGGCAATAATTTTGTCTACTATGGCTTTACCTATTGCGTCACGGATAAAACGAACTCAGCTCTCTTTGTTGACAAATTTTTGAGTTCTAAATTTACCTGCTTGCAGTTTGAAGTGGCCTACTGTGCGAGACGAGTCCTATGTGCAATCATGTATTTGGTATCTCATGGCGTTACATCATTATCGCTTGAGTAATTACAACGAAACTGAAATGTACTCAAAGGTGAGTTTCGAAAGTGATCTCCTCCGATTACGTTTACGGCTCACCTACCTTTTCCAGCTGTTCCTCACAAGTGGCCATGCTACTCTAGAAAGTCGAGTTACAGCTGGAGCTTGGGCTGTCCTAGCCTATACCTCGGTATACCGCGTGTTCCAGGTAAGTAGTATTGTACTGTTGATACAATCGCTTCACTTAAAGGTTTTCTTAACAGCTTTCTGATGGCGTCTTGCTTTTAGATGGATGATGATGTACTATATTTGGAATGGCAGTGGCACGTGATGCCTTTTCGGATTTCATTGCTTGTGGATGGTCGCATAGGAGTCGTTTATTTCCAGCTTGCTAACACCCTTTACCAAATTGCCACCAGATTATCTCGTTATTTCTTAACGGTTGGATCAGCTTTACTTTATTACAGTGATCAAGTTGACACCCTGCCACTAATTGATTACCATTATTAGGTGCCATCTGATGACTGGCGTCTACGCCATGCAGAAGCACTACTCCAAAGGATTCGGCAAGAGTCAGTCAAGCTCTTCGAAAAAGCACTATCTCAGGTGTGCTATTGGCTACGTGGTCATGCCAGCCCCTTAGTTGATCCTTCCATTAAAGGCTGGCCAAACTGAACCTGGAGTTATATGCGAATTCCAATGGCTGTGCTATTTCTTCTTAGCAAAACTGCAAGCGAAGCTCGATCCAAATGAAGTGGTCAAGGTATTTAATAGAGCTCTTTCACAAATTCTCGCATAATGACCGGAAATATGTGGCTCATGCTTTGCTCCTTCCGCTTTTTTCACCATATCGTCCACTTACTCTGTTTAGTGAGAGAATGCTCCATGACAGTGAAATAATCCTGCCTTCTAGCAGTTCTTATCGGCTCCTGTCAGCTGCAGTCATTTCTGTTGGCCCATATTTACTATGCCGTCACTCCTCTCATATCACGCTAAAGAGGCATCGCTGATGCAAGTAGAGTAATGAATCCCGTGGCCAAATAACACCTCCCATTAAGCTCCCCTGACCTTCGATTTCCCTGTCCCTTTTTCAATGTCTCTTATGAATCTGAGCGCTCTAGGTGCGATGAAAGGAAAGCACAAATTTTCAGTTGGACGTCATACAGGCATGCCCACATCAAAGTTCATCCCTTCAAATGACGAGATAAATAGGATATAAAAAATAACTTTCCAATAACTTTCGTTCTTCGGAGTGGTTTTGTCCAGAAAAAGTTGATCATTTCTCTCCACAATTTGATCCTATTGCATGGTTTTAATTTTTAAGGTAGTTGATGGGATGTTTGAAGCTGCATGTTCTTGTGAGTTGTCGGGATTTTTCTATCCAATCAAAATCAACGTGAAAAAACAACAGAATATCGAGCCGGTGGAAATTCACTACCAAATTCACGCTACTGTGTGGAAATATCTTTGTAAAAAGTGAGTTTCTTCTGGATTTTCACACAAAATAATATTCTTTCCTATTCTCTATTGGCTTTTTATGCTAATAATCACATACTGAAATACAACTTCTGACGTTTAGCCCATCGCCATCGTTGAAAACGTTGATCTCACTTTTGGCATACATTCGGGCTATGCAATACCATAAGGTATGTATCTTTGTTTTAGTGCTGCTGCGGTAACATTGCTGTGCTAACTTTCGTGCTTGTTATCACCGGTTTATCGTAGATCATTTCGAAGGTTCTATGCGATAGTTAGACTTACAAAAGATTCGCCTTAAGCTACCGTCCTGTCGTTTTCAGGTTGTGCGGAGCAACTTCTCACTATTTTCCATTAATCCTGAAATTCACGAAACTCTTGTACAGATAACTACCAGCTGCGATCGCGTGCAGGAAGGTGATGTAGATATGACGGTGAGGTTTACGTTTCATCTCGTTCTTACGAGTACTCTTCATAAAAGCGAAGTGAGCTCGGATCTTGATCTTTGTTCGTGGTCCCTTTCCTTGTAACAGTGAATGGTGAACTGGGCTTGGTAAGAGAGTAGGAGGCCCCTTAGCTTTTCCTCATCTTAATCACTCTATAGGGGCAAAGAGGAGAAGGTAGTCCACAAATAGCAGGTTTGTTGCCTTTCTTTGTGCTGCTTCTCTGTGAAACACAGCGCACCACAACATTCACAGCATGAATCTCCTCATTTTTTTGTACAAAATCTCAATACCCCACGCACCTGCTGCAATGCAAATTACCTGATTGCTGATGAGTCTCTGGAGCTTGGTATTGAATTGAATGTTGACTTAGTTGATTTAATCCCTCCTTTAATCGTCACGTGATGTGATCATAGTCTGTTCCATCTAATTCTTCTTTTACTCATAGACTCTCAGTTCACTTCTTCTAGATAGACGATATCATTACTCGTGTAGATTTGATCGAAGAACTGTGGAATCTTTGTCATCGCGCATTCGAGGCTAGTTTAAGTCTTTGTGATTTGCTCATTTTCGGGCTCAGACAAAGTTTTTTCTGCATAATCGGTCTAATTTAAGTTGGTATGCGAGCGTTTTCCGCATATGAAGTCCTACTACCGCCTGGCTGAAATGGAACTCAGTCGAGGAAACATGGAGGCTGCTTATAATCATCTGATTAAGCATGTCTTCAGAAAAAAGAAACGTGATGATTCTCTTTTCGACGTAAGCGGACTACTTCTTAAGAGCTTTGTTTGTATTACGAAAATGCATGTTTGCAGAGTGTTGTTGAAATAACATCCCAAGACATAGATCGTTCGGGATCGTTCCCATACCATGTTGAGAGGGCACTGCAGTTGCTAACCTCTTTAGCGTATAGGTTGAAGGACATGCCTACGATCATCAGTATAATTACAACGTTGGTTGCCAATGTGGAAACTCGTAACGAGTGGGTTCTTTTCACTTATTTCTGGTTTAAGTATGTTTCGGGGGTGGAAATGCATAACAAGTTGTTCACTGGCTGACTTCCAGGGAGTTTATTCTGAAGGAAAGGCAAGGAGCCTTACTCCAGCATGCAGTCAGTCGACTTCACATTTTGGTGATGGAATCAGCAGCACCCAAACATCTCCGCTCAGATCTGTACCGGGCCTGGCAAGCGGTGAGCAGGTGAGCGTGAGTTTCTCCTACCTTTTCAAATCATATGTTTGGATGAGAATCCTTCTGTGAAGTTGTTATTTCAATCTTGCTCCTTTTATAATTTCAAAGCCACTCGAAACCCTATTGGTGTGGACGAAGCTGGGTTAGCCCGAGTGGCTCTTATAGTCACAAGTTGTGTGGAGCGAAGTTCCGCACTGGTAACCGATCAGCCGACACATGCTTCCAGTTTAGCAGCCCGGAAAGGCGGAAGGTCAACCGAGCCTTCCATCTCTCCAGGGTCGCTTATTGGAGGCAAATTGTCTGACAATGAAAGGATAAAAGAATTATGTCTATCGTCTGCCCAAATGTGAATTCAAAGCTCTTCCGATTCTGGTTTGAGGAACTATCCGTTGCGCATCCCGAGACGGGACTGATCTTGTCGAAAACTTGATCCTCTGAAATTTCATTCGTTCTTCTCTAGGTGTAAGATGCTGGCAGCTCGAAGCGCATATGTTCATCTTCAAGGCCTGATTCAGCACATTTTTGGGTCTGTAGACAGTTTCGTTGCTGAGCAGTCTATGGTAGATGATCATAAGAAAAAGCAAGTTAGAGTGAGTTTTTATGCTCTGTAAGATTTCGACCGGCCATTATGTTTTTCTCCACAGAAACGGAAACTGACGCCGTATGACCTTGCCGCAGCCGATCGAGAGCTATTGACGCATGGAAGCCAGACGGAGCGGCTAGAAATCCCGGCCACTTGCTCCGATCCCTTGAAACTGATGCGTCTCGCGTTGAATGCGTGAATTAACTTTTGCATGTATTTTAAATTTCGGGTTTGTATATGCTACATATTTTGTCAGGCCTGATCTCTTTTGTGCAAGCTATATCTTCCGGTGTCTTTTTGGGGCAATAATAGTGGAGCCCTCGAAGAAAAATGTGATGCAAGACGTTGTGGTATTCTCCCAATTTTTGCCTTAATTGGGATTATGAGAGGATATGGGTTGCACGACAGAATATTTAAAAAACCGGTACGAAATGCGTGTAATAAGTTGTAAATGTAGATGTAATAAATGATATTAATAGATCTCATAAGTTCTTGAGCAGAAGTTTGCACTGTCATCTCACGTGTATCTGTCATTCCTCGCTTTATCCTGCGCTTATTGATAGATAATCTTCATCCATGTTAACGTACCTTTAGCCGCGTATTCGATATTTCCTCATGGATTGCATTGTGGCGGCGTCCACTGGTGCCTTGAAAGGTGATGAAGTAACTTTCTGAAATCTACCCGTTCTCAATATATGTTTTTCAGGCATAAATTTACGCGAAAATTCGTTTGTAAACTTGCTGCCGATAAATACCTTGACACCGAAGCAGCATGAAATTACCAGTATGATTTGGTCTGACTCGGGACAGGTATTCGTTACATTTTTTCGAGATTCGTAACGGGCTTCTGCATCGGTTGAAGGATCAGCAGAAATTACGGTCATCATCGGTTTTATATATCGTAGAATTCTTTGAGCCCCTAATAAGCATTAGCATGTTGATTAGGAAAGTTGAAAGTTATAATGATAACCTTGCTAGGAACGCGTTTATTTTTAATAGAGCTTTTACACTCGTACTCTCTTGATCTCTCAAATATACCATCTCAACGTATATATTCGTATGAAAAGGGAAGTAATAGCTTCCGAAGTGGGGCAGAAGGTTGTAAAGTCAGAGTTAGCTGGAGCGATGTATGTTTCATAATGTCCTATACTTCCCTTATTAATCGTTTAACTACTATTTTTTCTTTACTGTTTTCGCTCTCTTTTCGTTCATGTGATTTGTAAAGTTACGCGTAACCTTACTTTTCAGTCAGAAGTATTGGCAGCTTTATTGGACAGGCAGTTGAAGTTGTATGATGCCCAGAAAAACACATTCAACCCATTGTACAAAATCGAAGGAGGCGAAGGAGCTGTACAAGGTCTTCATCTGATTGAAGGGTATTCGCATATCTTACACAGAAGCTAGCAATGTGTATGATGTATTTATATACTAGAAGTCTTCTAGTTTAAGGCGTAAAGTTGTTTCCTGCGTTGAATCCGGCCACCTGAATGTATGGGATAAATCTGGTGAAAGTACTGCCGAATGGGAAGCTGGCCCTGGCGTCAAGGTGATGAGAGGTGCGCAAAGTTTGGCGATTCTCTCTCAGTTATCGTTGTGGCTTATTACTTGCTGAACTGGACTTGTTAACCTTTTTGTAGGTTCCAATGCCCGGAAGGAAGTAGTCACAGGTGGACTGAAGAATCTTATGAAGACGTGGGATATAGAGACTGGAAAACGTGTCTGGTCTGCGAGGAATGTACGTTCAATAGATTTTGAGACTGCTTCAGCTTTCAAATACATGGCCTTTGGTGATTACTTTCCTTGACTTTCCTCCAAGAATTTCCTTAACATGAAGTTAAAATCAATCGATTATGTTTCAATATAGAGTGCTACCCAGATTCACAAAGCGGTCGGGTAATTGAATGCTGCACATACCGATAACTGTTACCCGCGCTATACATTGTAATGTACGCATCATTACAGTGATCGCATACTCAATTCAAGCACAGGTGCCGTGTTCTGGGCCTACTAGATGCTTCCGCTCTTCTTCAATTTGGCTGTCATTCGTCATTTTGCTCTTTCTCACTTTTTGATCATCTTCGCAAACATCCTTCGCTTCTTATACCATTTCTAGCACTTCATATTCTTATACTCGCTCGGGTGTCCTCTTAATTAAATCCTGGCATAAAAAAAACTTGTCTTACAGAAACTATAACAAGGTCATTTCCGTAAGACATGCTGCAGTGATCTGATCGCCTGGATTTATAAATTGAAGTGAAGAAATTACATCAACATTCAAGGTTCCGTTGGACTTTCTCGGATTAGAAGTGCCCATTGCATGCACCGATGCTCGATATGTCGATGATTCCGGGACCATCATAGAAGCTACAAAAGTTCATGAGGTAAAGTTTCACTGTACAGGCGCTCATACCTGCAGCGGCTTTGTCGAGTTGTGTAGTCGCTAGATAGCACATCAGGATGGTTATCGGTTTAGCTTCGTCTTTACGACCCTCGTGCGCAGCGCCGTCCAGTGAAGAAGATTCCCTTCATGGACGTACCTATCACTGCGGTCAGTCGGTGTTATCGCGACAATCATGTACTGGCTGCAAATTCCATCGGCGAAATGGGCTTGTTTGATCTACGTAGTAAGGGTGAGTAGGCTCAACTCTTTGAATTTATCGTTTGTGGATGAAGTGGAGCTTATGGTATCCTATTCCAGTTCATCCTGTATGCAAGTACAAAGGACAAGCTGGAGCGATTCGCTCTATTGATGCACACCCGACTGCTCCTTACGTAGCTACATGCGGTATCGATCGATTTGTTCGTGTGCATGATATTGATACTAAGAAGCTTGCTCATAAGGTACGGCCGGTGGTATTAGTCGGATGGATAGAGTGGTAATCGATTAATTACTTACTACAGGTTTACTGCAAAACTCGTTTGAATCGTGTTCTGATTCGATCGGAGCTCCCGAGTATAACAACGGTTGTGGAAGGCAATGATGAGGATTGGATGGAATTGAAGGTGCGTCTATACTTCCTTCTACCCATGTTGATAATCTGATGACGTAATTTTTTCTTGTAGAAAGAAATAAATTGCGAAAGCGATTCTGCTTCGGCGAGTGGCTCGGATGATGATGAATCTGTGGATGAGTGCACATGGGAGAAGCTGGGTGTTAGCAATGATGATGATTCCATGAGTAATGGTAATCTAAGGAAACGACACGATGAAGCGGCTGTTGCGGTTGAGACTGTACGTAGTTGATTGAGGTAGATGAGAGCAATTTATTGCTGATTCACTGATGTCCGATTCAGGAGAGCTGTGATGATGATGATGAACCTGCTTCCAAGAAGAGAAGGGTAACTAAGTCCAAGAAGAGGAGGGAAGAACCAGAAGCAGATGAGGTAAAGAAGTAGTAATTTTATCTCAATAAGGAGAATAACTGGTTCATTTTGTGCCAAAGCTATAGGATTCATTAAGGAGGCTGTTGAACCACGTAAGAAGCCCAAGATTGTCAAAGGAGTGAAGCGACATGATGAAATCAAAGAGGAGGTGAAGTTATTGATATTCGTACGCGTTTTGTGTTCTTTAGTTTTTTATAGCCTGAAAGTTGTTTACGAGGTATTTAAAAACCTAACTCGTAATTTGGCAATTTTCCACCGAATACCGTCATCTCTTTAGTGGTAGTTCTTCAGGTGGATTCGGACGAAGAGCCTCGAAAACGTAAAAGGGTTCCAAGGCCGGTAGTGTGCGCTTCTTAATCATTCCCCTGTCAATCTTTGTGATCTGCTGGTGAGTGTTTTTGATCGTTGATTATTTACCATAGCTAATTGAGTAATATCATAAATAAGAAGCGTAAAATCGATACGATGAGAGGAGAAGAACAGAAAAGTGAAAATTCCGAATAAGTGAATTTTGCCTAGTATTTCAAAAAAAAAAACAACGGTCATTACATGACAAACGTGGAAAGCGTCGAACTGGAGCTTATACAGTGCGTTTCATAATTATAAGGTCACCCTCAATTTTTGCACTTTCAAAAAAAGTAGTCATTAAGGATTTTTTCTAGCATCATGAACAGATTCCCCAGCACGAATAACCTAGGTATCCGTTTCTTAGCCGCTGCTGCATTCTTCTGAACTTTTTTAGAACAGTTTATCGGTTTTTGCACCGTTTCATAATTATAAGGTCACCCTGAGAAAGTGAACAATTATTAACGAAAGAGAGGAAATTTTGTGTTTGAAGATACTTGTAAAGGTAAGCATGTGTAGCAAAGGCATTTCTAAACCTGACTGTCAACATGGCTCGTGGTCATCTGCTTTCCTCTGTTGAGAAGGCTCATCATGAAGGTGGGCTCCGTACTCGAGCCATTTCCAGGCAAATAGGGAGATCCCCTTGGTCCATTCGGAGATTTCTAGAGAGTCCTCATGTCGTTAGATATAACACCGACTGTGGACACCCATGAAAGATTACTACCCGTGACGAGCGGAAAATTCTGAGGACTGTTTCCAACAGTACGTCCTCCTTGAACCAGATCCGATCGGAATTAAACCTCTGTGTCGAAAACTACAGTCTGGAGAGCAGTGAGAAGATGCGAGAACATCACCACGCAAGCAATGGAGAAGGTGCCACGAATCAGCGATCGTCCCAAAGAGGCTCGACTCGGATTTTCAAAGATGAACCTAGGGAGAGATTGGGCAAAGGTAGATCTGCATCGAAATCTCACCATAGAGCTGAATAATTCCTACTGAGGTCGTCTTTTCGGATGAAAAGAAATTCAATCTGACGGAAACAAGCGGTACTAACGCGACTTGAAGAAGGAACCAGTCTACTTCAGCCGTCGCAGTTTCGGTGGAGGAAGCCTATGGTGCGGGGTGCGTTCTGCAATGATGTCGTGTTGTCGTGAGCTGCAGTATGGATTTCAAGGATTACCAGAAAGTCTTGGAGCTTCATCCAGTACCTTTTCTATGCCATCGCCGTCACCTCAACTATGCCTTTCAACAAGATAACGCCTACAATCATGTGAGCCGTGCAGCGGATGAGTGGCTGCAATGCCAATAAATAAGCGTCCTACCATGGCCAGCCTGCAGTCCCGACCTCAGTCGGATGGAACATATCTGGGACATAATATTCAGACAGGTTTATGCGAATAACCGTCAGTTCCAGGGCAAAGAAGAGCTGAAGCGTGCACTTATCGAAGCATGGAGAGCAACCGATGAGGAACATCTTCGAAACCTAGTTTCTAGTATGCCACACAGGCTCTTTGATGTTGCTCCTAAACAAGGAGGAGCTATAGATTATTAACTGTTGTACATATGCCTTTAACATTGATAAATCACTTACTTTCTCAGGGTGACCTTATAATTATGAAACGGTGCAAAAGCCGACACTATCTTTAAAAAATTCGTAAAAAATTTGAGGTGAAAGATATTGAGACCAAATTTTGAGTACGGAGGTACATTGTGACGAGGAATCTACCAGAGTTTGCCAAAAAATTCCATTCTGGCTGCTTTCTCCGGAATCACAAAAATCTGGGGTGACCTTATAATTATGAAACGCACTGTAGGATTCGATGCTTTCAAGACTGCTGTCCAGTCTTTTCAACTTCTATTGAATTCTAGGGCCTTCGATTATGAAGAACCTTGAAGTTGGAATAAGGTCCCATTACATACCAATTTTAAAGTCTTTTCCTCAGAATGCTTTTTTTCTAGTGAAACCCATGAGTTAACCCTACTTGATTTAGCCCGAACCTTCATTATTCATAGTTGTGAAATGTAAATATTTGTGTCTCCGAACATAAAACTTGAAGATTGGTTTCCAATCAACAGTTAGTTAAAAGCTGAACTAGTTTCGTGAAGAACCTTTTCGAGAGAGACTTTTTTAAATTTTCAGAGTGTACTGTAACCTCGTCTGCCCACTGTCAGTTATTGATGAAGCGCCCAGGCTGTCTCTCATTTCTATGGATCTCCAGGATGAGAAGAAATATCAATACCGATCATGTGGATTAATAGAATGCGTGCGCTCTTCGCAAGGCTCCGATCCCCGCTAATTTCTTCTCAGAAGTGTTAACTAGATTCAAATAGCCCCTGTCTGATGCTCAATCCTAGCAAAGTCGGGATATTATTTGAAGAATTCCAATGCAGCGCTACTTCGTCTTCTTTCATTTTCTTTTTCTACATTGTTGTTCGAACTGACCTAGATGGGTCGAGTTTTGTTCCAATTCATAGCTGCCTTTGTCCTGTGCTGAAATACGCGTTGATTTTTGTTGTTGTCCTTGATGTGTTGGAGGATTTACTTTTAACCTTTCATTACTTGTCGTTACTGATTGTGATCGAAAAACCGTATGAATTATACAACTTTCCTGCCTCAAAGTTGAGTACTAGAACAGCTTTTTGTAGTTTTGTCTCTATTGCTGTGCATTGATGGCCTTGTGTTTCTGAATGAATGTACCTATGTTGCTTAACAAAGTAAGTTGATCGAAAGAAAGCCAGGAAATTCGATATTTTAATTTTCTACTGTATTTGTAAATTTGAACTGCTAATTGTATGCAGCACTCTTATGGTAAAGCATGGTAAGAATATGGTGAAGCACCTGCACATTTGTAATCTACAGAACGCCAAGAAATCCACTACATGAAATGATCATTCAAATGTCTTACAGAATTGTTTATCTGCCCTAAACTCGACGAATATTCTCTTTAGGGTCAGCCAAACCGTTTGAAACCATACCGTTTGAAAGCCTTTCTGAGTTACTTTCTTTTACAGATAATGCGTAATTTGCACACCTACCGCAGTCTGCCACTGATCCATCTACAGAAGAAACAGTAGGTAAAATGGAGTACTGGGCTAAAGCCAAGCGTTGATAGCAAACCAATCGTCTACCAATGGCGTAATGAATTAGACCACTCTCAAGGAGACCCGCCCAGATTTGGAAGCGTCAAGTACGGTAAATTTGAGTCAATCTCGCAATTGCGGAGTGACATGCGTTCGCAAGAAAATTTCGATACCTCGATACCACAGGACAGTGAGGGAAGGGGGGGGGGGGGGAAGGAAGGTGTAAGAATAGTATCTGTCTAAGGGAAGATTTTTTTTATGACACGGAGAATGACATTTGGTTGTTTCACATCGTTCCACACCTCTTTACGGCTGACTTGTACCTAACCTAGCAACCTCTCTCGTGATATTCTTCGAGTTGACAATGATTTAAGCTTTGCACGGGCCCTGGAACTTTTTAGGGGTATGAATGTAGAAAGACAGTTTTCCATTGATATTTTGTAGTGTTTTTCACCACGAAATCCCGCGTTGTTTGGAGAAAAATCGCCTTTGAGAAGCGTTTTCTGTGGGCGCTACAAGGGAAATACCAGATTAAGAGTAAGGTGATTACTAGTTGCTTGTTCAAAAGCATAACCTTCCAAAAACTAAGAAATAAAGATCAGTTAAGAAATAAAAGTCAAAGGCCAAGTCAGAGCTTTGCAGGTCGAATTTCTAGTGAATGGCGGCGCATTGAGATAGTCTCGCAGATGGCTGAGTTGGTGTGAGCGCTGCTGACGCTGAGGTGTCGCGGGATCGAATGTGAACACCAAGTGTTGGTACTGATGATGCTGACGAAAGTCAGTTCTGCTACTGAGTGTAGGTGAGGACAACATACCATGTTCTGAAGTACCTGTTTGCTAAATGAAATTCGCGATGGCGAATTTCGAGGAAACGAATTTTGAATTTTTCCAAAGAAATTTAATTCTTTGTAGCAAAATTTAATAGCAGCAAGGTAAGAGCTGGAAAATTAAGATCAAATGTTCACTTGGTTTTCACCATTTTTTAGAAGTATAGTCGGGTGCATAATTCGGGAGAAACAGATTGGCTAGCTGGTTTTATTTGCCATTGTTATTTGAAGAATCTTCAAAATTTGTAAAATACAAGGAGGATGTCAGTATAAAACTTTGTCTAGTGAAAGGAATTCGGGAGAAATGGAGCCGCGAGATTTTTTTTCATGTCCCCTCCCCCCACTTGTATGATATTTATGGCTCGTTTTGAGAAAGGAGGCGATATTTTATACAAGAAAGAGTTCCAGCCGCTTGGTGACGATCTTCCATGAGGTGGCCTTCATTTGTGATTTTGTTGAGGAGACATTTGTCGTACCATTTCATTTGTGAACCGAAAATAAGAAATGCCGTTTTGCATTTGCGTTTGACCTTGAAATAAACACCGTTGCTCTCCATCGACATCATGATAAACCGAAGCCGATTGGATTAGATTGAATTAATTCGGACTCTGGATGGTCATGACGAGTATGTGACACTAGATTGGGCTCTTGACGGTCGCTTAGGGGCAGTTTGATCCAATGGGCATTTTTTGATCAGCCAAACTTTGAAGAACATCGTCCACAACCAAAAAAGGAAAATCATTTTGAATCAACCAAAAATATTCTCTGGAAGAGGTGCGGCGCTATTTGATGTGTGAGAGGTGGGTTCAAATGCCCCTAAGGAGGCTGCCAAAACTCTATAAATGTTGGAGCTCCAGTCTGTCTTGAGGCTTAAATTCAAATAAAGTGCCCAAGTCATATAAATGTTTGATCAATTTCAAAAATCAAGTCAATTAAAATTTCCTTTATATGATTTGTTAACCTGCTACCTTAACATCGGCTTCACTCCAAGTTGCAGTCGCCATAAGTAACAAGGATTTTAACCCGTATACCTGAAAAGTCGTCGACTTTCCTATATTGAGATCTGATGATCTTGTCTGACGCACGGCTGCACATCCGGGACCCTTTCTAACTTTTAAGACCGCCCACCACAAAAAGTGGCTATTTGGCCCACATTTGGGTTGGAGATGACCTGTATACCTCACCAGTACAGACCACTTTTTGGAAACAACAAGGTGATTTATTGCGAGATACGACTTGGAATCGTTTTGGGTGAGCTGTTCCCAACTTTCATCAGTGATAAGTGATGGAATGAGTGGAGAAAGCGAAGTGGGTGAACGACAAGATCGAACGCGGACACGGTAACCAGTTGGCGTCACCACAATGCTGTTCGACGGAGGTCAGGCTGCGGCTACAAAAGGCGACTGCACGATGGTCAACTCGCTCCAGAACCCTCTCAGCGCTACGGGATGAGCGTTTCGAAGGCGACAGCGGGTGCGCTGTGCTTGTCCACCTTCACGTTACTTGTATCTCTCTACTCTATTTACAACATTTACAATGATGTTCACGGTATTTGGATGCAACTCGACGAACAGATGGTCGAGTTCAAAGTGAGTTGTCATTTGGCTGTTGCAACCCAGTTGGAATCCTCAAACTTTGCCCTACCGACGTTTTTTTTCGAAGTAGCGACTAGGTTTATGAGGGCAGTGGTGGGTTTTAGGCAGGAGGATAACGAACCTTTTGACCTTGGGGGAATTTTATAGAAAAGGACCAAGCCGCAGTACTGTAACGGCCGATGTGAGCGTAGGAAAATGCTCCGCTGTTCCGTGGAGAATTACCAGTAGAGGTGACGTCGAGTTTCAGGATTATTTCGACATTTCAATACCCATTAAACCTACTCTTAAAACTTGAATAGTGATGAAAGTTGGGATATGCTAACCCGAAGTCCAATAGTTTTCTCAGTATGTTTATCAAATTCAATCAAAAAGCCCTCCGAACAGAAGCCTTAGTTTTATCTGGGACCTCGTGATCTATCTAAATTTAAAGATGTCAATGGGTTCAGTTGATATTTTTTCCAAGTATGACATTTCCAGATCCAAACCGATGATATTTGGACCCAAATGCTTGGTCTCGGCGCTGCCACGCCGTCCACTCGTCAACGACGTCAGGGCAAAGATCAGTACGGAGCATACGAGGCGCAAGGAGTGAACCCTGGACCAGTCTGTGGTGAGTACAAGACTAAGCGAGTCCAAAGCATTTACTATTCTCCAAGCATGGCCCGACCAGAAGGCCCGATTCTTGAGATTTTGTTTAATCATTTCGTCATCTGTTCATTCCGACGGTAGTGCCATGGCAAGTGGCGCACTATCACATCCGCATAGCCACAGGTTCGAGTCCCTGATCGAAATCTGCCTGGGCAATACAAGTCTTACATTCCTACGGGATTATGTAATTCGTTCAAGATTCGTTTGGGAGGATAAAAACACTGACTTGTGCATCGATCGGCCACCGCAGCTCATTGTATGGGCCACATACGCAATCAATCATCTCTATGATTCGGAATGTAGGTGGGATGCGGGGCGCATCCCACGAAAGGAGTTGATAAGGGTTTTGTCTATTTCGCTCTTGTAATCTAGTTTCCCACTACCTGTGCAGTGATCTTGCAAGCGCGGTGTCTTTCTGGGTTGAGGGTTCAATCGAAGGGATTGAAAGGAATCCCGATAAAACGATGAGATCTCAGTGGGTGGCCTATTGCTCGAAAAACCACGATACATGCAGCAGCCTCTGACCCATAAGATACAAATTTTATGTCTTGACGATTCGATTAGAGCGAATTGAACTTCTTAATCTTTACGACATTAAAGTATTTCTTTCTGCAATGGAAGGATCTTTGAAAAAAGGTTCCCGCGTTTGATTCGATCAGCCTTTTCGGGAGCGATTTACACGGAGATTATCTGCACTCATGTCAACTATAATTTATTGTGACATGACTTGCAATCCATCAGGAGGACATGACCGGGTCGCAGGGAGAATTCTATGCAGGTTCATGATAGTCGCCAATGAACTCCGTATGTTGCCTGGCCATGAGAGGTTGCCCAGCAGTTAATATGTGTATGTAATAGTTCCCGGATTCCAGTGAGGGCTTGGAAGCACAGGGTCTTTTCCGGGTCATGGATTAAGCTCCACGAAATGGAACAGTTCAAATCGAAGTTTTCGATCTCACTTCAACGACGATCACCTGCTCTAGACGAGCACCGATACTCGGTAGTTACATGGAGGCTAAGTGGACTTGAATTCGTTATATCAAAGTCTTTAATGCCAAATGAACGGAATAGGAGAAAACCTTTCCTATGAGCTCTTGTGCAAGCGATGGTTAGCAGGAAACGGATGGATCAGATTGAACTCCTTGTGAAAAAAGGATTGTTGTAGCACAGGTCGAATAAGGCCTCCTTTTGAAGGTAAACTTCTTCTCAGCAAGTATCAATCAGTAACAGTAATGAACAAACCCAGAAAATCGCCAGTATATCAATTCTGTCCATGGCAAACTACTGCATAGGCCATATCTCCTTTCTTGATCCCCCTTCAGCCAAAAAGTGGAGTTTTCAAGGGAGTTTTTTTGAAGCTCAGCAATAATAACTACCTCTGCCCTCCGGCTCACCTCTGAACCAGAAAGTAACTGCCTCTTGTTATTGATCCGCCCGTCAGTGGGATGCGCCGTCGCATGTGATTCCCATTAAGAGTCGTACGTATCTATTGAATGCGCATGTGACCTACACAAGGAACTGCGGTGGCCAGCCGATGTACGCTGTACGAGTCAGCGCGTTCATCCTCCTACACTAGTTTAGTCGCAGTTTGCTGTGGACCGATAGAAGGCTTGTCTGGTCTGGGCATGCATCAAATCTGGGTCCACTCCTGGATCAAGCATTCGAGAGAATCAGGAAAATGGTGTAGTATCGGTCAGAATAGTAAATATGGAAAATACCGGTGGGGTTGCGAGTGAGTCAACACCGATTTATGAAGCTATTCTACATTTTATAACCCCCTCTGTTTGAGCATTGCCTGTTCACCGCATTTGTTTGTTTTGCCGATTCAAATCCACCTACAATTACAATACTATCATGCCAATCGTAACGTTATGCCCGCAGAGTCGTCCCCCCCCCCTCTTCCCTCCATCTAACTTCGTTCTTACCTCTCGATCCCCTTGCATTCGGAGCAGACATTCGGTCGACTGCTTACTGTGATATTGCCAGCCAGCCGAAAAAAGCTTGGCGAGTGGGGGTGTCCGTGTTGGCATTGGAGATGGATGGCGTATGTGCGGCGGTAGACAACGTGCGACATCGGTATTGTTTCTCAGCACGAAACACACACCGCCAACGGTAAATATTTGAATGGAGTGAAATTGAGGACTCGCCGACATACTTCAGTTCTTCCGGTCGAATCTCCTAGGCAGCCCATCTTTCCCACTTTTTAATCACCGAACAAAATGACATTGATTTTCGAGTATGAATTTCTCTTGAATGTCTACTCATGGCTGTTTGTCCGTTGAACTCTGGGCCCACTCTTTCTAGACATTTCCTCCGAATCACGTTCCTTCGCTTTCTATCTTGGCGGCTAGATATTATGCGCCCTTAAGGAAGGCATTGCCTAGTGCTAGTGCGATAGGAAAACCCCTCCTGATTTGGGCTGCTCCTCATGGAGTGGGCCAGGTCCCAGATTTGTTATAACAGCGCTCAAACAAACAGATGAACATAAATAGGCGACGCGTAGGGTGAAGAACAAGATTGGTGAATCGATTTCAATTATCGATGATACCGAACTCATCACCATGAGCGCTTAAAGTCTGACTATCGACTCGTTTTAGTCACATTTTTGATACAGTGAATTGCCTGCCAGACGAGCACCCGTCTTGTACACGCCCACTTTTTATTTCTACCAAGACTACAAAGACATCTCATAAATCAAGTTTTCAGCGTGCTTCTCGAGTGCAGCTAGCGCTACCGGCAGAGCAGGAGCCCTCGGAAGAGGCAGAAACAGAGGAAGCGGAGCAAGTGGAGGATTCGGAGGACCCGGAGGTACGGGTGGAACCGGAGGACCAGGAGGAACAGGAGTACCCGGAGGACCCGGAGGACCCGGAGGAACTGGAGGACCCGGAGGACCCGGAGGAGCTGGAGGACCCGGAGGACCCGGTGGAAGTGGCGGAAGTGGTGGAAGTGGCTCAGGCGACGGTACAGACTGTGGTCCAGGCGGTACTGGAGGCACTGGAGGCAATTGCGGTACCGCTAACACCTACTCAGGCTACGACGACGACGACGATCTTGGCACTGGTGGTTGCCCACCAGGACCACCTGGACCAGAAGGCGTTCAAGGACCAGATGGTGTACCTGGTCACGACGGCATAGATGGCTTCCCGGTCAGTTACCTATACTCTTAGACTGTCATATCAATTGCTAATCAGCGGTTCATTTACAGGGTGAGGACGCTGACAACTGGCAGAACGCGCCATTCGTTGGCTGCATCCAGTGCCCACAAGGCAAACCAGGGGCTCCGGGCGAGCGCGGGAAACCGGTGCGTCGAAATCTTTTATCGCCTTTCTTTGCTCAAGCAATATCCACAGTTTCAGGGGGTCCGCGGAATGCGCGGTGCGAGGGGCACGCCAGGAACGCCTGGCAATGACGGAAACCCGGGAAGTCCCGGCCAAATGGGACCGCCCGGACCACCCGGACAAGATGGGCCACCAGGAGAAAATGGAGAGAAGGTGGGTAGTTCTACATAGCTCAGAGAGCTAACTACCCTACGTGAAATTAATTCGAAGATATTTAGGGTCAAGACTACGAGCAAATCATCCCCCGCCAAGGACCACGTGGAAACACGGGCGAGAGCGGCGAACCAGGAGAGACTGGAGAGCCAGGAAAAGAAGGCCCACCCGGCCCACCAGGACCACCCGGATCAGATGGCCCTCCAGGATTCCAAGGTGCTGGTGGTCGCCCCGGAGAAGAAGGCATCCCAGGCGTCGCAGGAAAAGTTGGAGACGATGCTACATACTGCCCCTGCCCCGACAGAGACCACAAGAAGGTTCGTGTACGGGTTTACAATGTATTTGATTATGCTGCTTACATCTATTCTCATTACAGCAAGTGGCCGCATCGCCCTCAGCACATTCATCAGCAAGTGCTCCCGCGCCTGAATTTTCCGCCGGAACGGGACAATACTCCGGAGGAACCGGTCATGCCATATCACAGTATGGACGATAAATGGCGGAAGCGTAGGCGCAGCAGCTCACCAGGCTGCATTAGTTGCGCTATCATTTAATCGAAAATTCTACGAAGCAATGTGATTCTGTTTTTGTCGTGATCGTGATCAATAAATATGCAGCCAATGTTGTTGAACAATCAGTAGGAATAGGAAGTGGTCCTCAATTTTGGCTGGCGCAAGCCATGGTCTAGACCATGTATGCACGCAAAACGCCATTGCGATTCTGAATGAGAGGCGAATGCTGGGCGCACCCGAAAGCAATAGAATCAATGCCTAGTTGATTGGATTGATTAATGCCGAATCCGATTACCCTTATTGTCCACGATTCAACTTGTTAGCATAAATTACCATCATGAACTCAGAATTATAAGGGTGATAAGATGGGGATTGCACTGACCGGTGGAAAATCAGTGAAAATTGAGGAATTCGGCTGATTGGTTCAGAGATCGACTTCTGATAAAAATCCTGCCCATTGCTGGTTCTGAAAGAGCAGTCAGTTAATTAAATATATCTTGGTGCTAATGAAAACGGGGAGCTATAGTGCCAATGCTTTTGATAGGAATTCTTCATCAATTATTTACGGGAACAAGTATAGATAAAGTGAAATGTCTGGGAGCGTCGCTAAGACGTGTGAACTTTCACGCATCGTATTCGGCAAGAGGAATTCAACGGTCTGAAACTCGGCCGGACATATGGCTGAAATCCGTTGTTTGAAGTCGCACCGAACCAAGAATTCTCTTCGCGAGCTGACCTGTGACAGGAAGCCTCCACTGGGATTGCTTAGCAAAGAATTATGGCATGAACGGAAAGAGCATGGATGGAATCGTTTCCCAAATTGAGTGCAGGTTTATCTTTTCTTGGCTAAATCACAGAAGCAACTGCTCGGGACAACTTCATTCTAAAGTGTAGTTTGAGGCAGCTATGAAGCGATGAGGGGCCCTGATAAGGAGTGGTAAGTTATTGTACATCAGTTTGACGGCCAGTTCGTATCTTTAGCTGGCTTTTGGTCTCAAGCTTCAAAGAGATCGCCTTTTCTCCTCGAACATACCACACCACACCACACCACAACATAACGTGGCGCTCAGTTTAGAGCGTCTTCCTACCCACAATCATCAGTCGGTGAACCGTATTTAGTATAAGTGAAAACAGAAGCCTTCAGAAAGGCAAATCTTAAAAAACAGCTCTATTCGACACTACTACGTTACAGTGAGCAATGTAAAAAGCACTGTTCACGATAAAAAGGCTCACGAGTTTCCTCCCTGGGATGAACCTGTGACCCCTGAAAACATAAAAGTGTTGTTGCTCTTAAAAGGCCTCGATAGGGCGAAATAAGGGTCACAAACCGGCTTGGTCGACGAACACACCCGAAGGCAGACGAGCTCTCATAAATTGTAGAGGATATGGAGTTTGCTCCATCCGCACCCGGGCGCAAACGTTGCATACAGACTGCTTACTGTAGCCAGAGTGTGTAATGGCACCCGAATTCGAACAGCCCGTCTTAGTACGTATTGCATGCAATTTTCGTCGCCACATTCTCGTCCAACTTCTGATTTTAGCGCTTTTTCGAAGCCTTACATCTCCATAAATGCGCTTATTTCGCGTTTTCTTCGCTTTTTTGCTTTATTGTTAACTATCCCATCCATTATTTGTCTGAAACTAGATACCCCGAAGTTTTCCGAAACTTGTTCATTCGATAGTGAATAAGCATAACCAAAGCATGTAAACCATCATCTTGCCATCGTTTGACTGATGGCTAGCCGTGAGCTGGTGAAGAACAGCTAGAACATGGATATAGTCATGATGATGTTGTGGATAGTATAGAAGAAGCTGATGGTGGCGTTCTCTAGTGGCCTACTACTCTAGGTTTGACTACTACGGCGCTCGGAGAGATCTCCCGGAAATTCCCCAGATGTCCAGCTTCCTTCTGGCATATTCCGGACGTTTTCATAAAAATATTGCTCATCCAAAGATCGTGTTTTGTAGGCTGACCAAATTGGGGCCCATCTCCGACCCCCTTGTTATGGACTGCTAGAATTAAGTGTGTACACAACCGCTATGAAGAGCTATTAATGCCAAATACCCTGTAGTGGTTACAGCAGGGATGGAAGTACCTGAAAAAGAACTCGAGAACATGTCGCATGTGGGAAGACTTTCCGGCCTTTATAGAATTGAATAAGTAACAAACACTGAGCCATATCTGTTTCACCCTTAAAAGTGGGTAGCTCCCATGTATAGCAATTCCATGGACTCCATGGATAGTTCCAGGATATCCCTGGAAGAGCCTAGACCGAAGCTAATTTTTGGCAGGTGCTTTCAAAGTTACCTTGCAACTTAGTTTTTTTGAGCCATTGCCCACTGTACTATGAGACTGCTCTATGGGATTGATTGCAAAAATAAACATCTTCTCGCTTTTCGTTGTAACAATTCAACAATCTGAAGTTTACCCAACAAATACGCCCACTCCTCTTTTTAAGCAGTCAAGTGTTCAATCATTGAGTCTGAGGCCTGAAAGGGGCACCACTTAGATATTAAACTCATCATTCGGTTTCACTGAGGTGCAATTCTTCGAGCTGACAAATTATTCCATGAGTGGTTACCACAACTATCGACAGCGTCTAGCACTACCAGCAAAAGCCACTACATGCGCTCACGAATTCGCGATTGATATGGTCCCTGTGGCAATTGCATTCACCGTGCCGAGCCGAATCCATATCCATATGCGAGTTTGAAACCGGCTGCTGTGTGAAACCGGCAAAGCAGAAAACAAGAAGGTAGAAGATGAGCCTCCATCTGATCGATCAGCTGCGGTATCGTGGACTTTCCTAATGTTTTATGGGCATATAAATAATTCCCTTCATAGTACTTCTGAGAAAGCTTTCGGAATGTCCGAGAAAAGAGCTAGACTATTTTGGAATTTTTGGCAGTTTCTTTAAGTTTCGTCATCGCTTCTGTGCAATTGAACAACATGTCTGGCACAATCGCCCAGGTTTCAAGAAGCGAAAATGGGGGTTGGCAGTATTTTTTCGAAAGACCTATGAGTGATGCCATGGGAAAATCGTCTACCATCGTCGTATATTGATAAGTGTAGAGTCCAGGTGGTTCCATTCTGTTAGCTGTTGGTTGTCTAGAGTAACCCCTATACAGCACCTAAGAGCAGTTCCAAACCTTCATATCCTAAGTTCTTGGCCTAACGCCTACTTACTTACTGATGCGCTCTCCAGCAAAAACTCAGCTCTACACTCCCTAGCACTTTTGACGTTATCGAAATTCTGAAGTTCTTACAATAGTTTGAATTTACTAAAACCATCGAGTTCGATGCCATTTGATCTGCCAAAGTCCAACAGTATGTGGGATACGGACGTGCTTGCTTGTTTGATTAAGAAGGCAAATATCAGCAAAATGGGGGGATGGACGATCGTCAGAACACTTGAGAGAAAGATTTTTTCATCGGCTTTCGTAGGATGGGTGGTTGCAGAGGACGAGTGACTTTTTCATACTGTTTGACGTTGAGCCCACACCGTGATTTTTTAGGTCCATCTGAATGGGTAGGGCAGGGATATTTCCAATCTTAATAGCAGTACTTCGCAAAAACGTGCGGTGACTTTTCAATTGAGGAGCAGCATTTCTAGGCTACAAAACAATGTGATCCGATCAAGCTCACAGCTCTTTCTGCTGAAGCTACAATGAAAAACTGAGGGACTCGCATAATGATGGCATCTCTTCGATTCGGCAACTCAGAGGGGGTGAGAAAACCCTCAAAACTACATATTAGTTCAGTTATAAGTAACTCACAGGATTGATGCCGATTACCAAAAGTTTACAATATATCTAAGAACCAGCACATCATTGAACACAATGATCTCAGTATGCAGAAGGGTGCAGGAGCTGGTGAAACTGCACCCGAATTCCCACGGTCGCACGCGCGTAGCGGTGGAATCCTTAGCCTCGCGGTATAAAACTGGAATGACGCACTCGCCTATTACAGCTACGTGGCGACCTCTGGCTATATACATATTTGCCGCTTTGGTTTATCACTCGCTATACTTTTTGCAGCTTGCGACCATCGCGGCGTAAGCGGCACATGGGTTGGAATGGGCACAAATTCATCCACCCGAGCGGAGGTGGTAAAGAATCCGGATACGCCCGCATTCGTCGCATCCGGTCGTGCTCTTCGGAGGGGAAAATTTGAATTCTCAGTAAAAGATCACGGTAATTTCCGTGAAACCACACCCACATGCAGTGCGAAATAGGGAAAAAATACCCCCACATCAGTTGGCCTATCGTCCTATGCATAGGCTGTGGTCGAGGATGGAATCACAGACTTGTACGTGCATTGACTAGCCCCTATCAGTTATTGTGTAGGCATTAAAACGCCAATACGATTTTGTATGAAAGAAGAATTTCAGGCGTGTTTTGAACAGAATTGATCAACGCTAGAAGCTTATCCTTTGATTTAGTATCAACACCTGGCCTACAGTACTCCACAGTGAGTGAGTGGATATCTGTTCCCCAGAAAAGTGGCTTTTCCGACGGGAACAATAACTGGGAGTCTCTCTCGTTAAATTTAGGATCACGAAACTGTTGCCTCCCAGGATGTAGGCAGGGGCGAGGATGTGGGCAGGGCCGAGACGTGGGTATGGGTACATTCACCCAGAACTGGATGGGCGCGGCAAACCGCGCAACAAATTCGTGGTGATTAAAACGACTCTGGCGCCTATCATTGGGGCACGGGTTTCAAGTATATTGGATATGTAGGGCCAGCTGATGCTACTTATCTATCCCACTTCAAATTTGTGCCCCTATGATAGGCGCCATAGTCGTTTTAATCACCACGAAATTCGCCGCACGGTTTTCCGCGTCCATCCAGTTCTGGGTGAGTGTTCCCTCCCCCCCCCCCCCTCCGAGACATAGTCTGCTGAAGTGTTACCAGGGAATGTGAGGAGTAGAGAACATCCATAATTCAAGTTCTTAGATGACCCTCCGAGTTTTCTCCCTGGTACTTGGCATTGACTCCCTCGTAAAGGATTTTATTGGTGGAAGAAAACTTCTTCCATAAATGGGGCTTCTTCGTTTGTATAACGACTGCTTCCCTCCACTGGTTATATAGGCCACATATGCCAGTACGATTCTGAACGACGTTCGGTAATGGGCTCATCCGACAAAGGATATTTGTCTACGACGAAATCTCTTATGCTATGGAGGGGATGGTGGAGGCATGAAAAAGGCGCTCTGGAGAAATATTTTCTAAAAATTATCAAATTTTTTGGAGCAAGTTATCAGTGTTCCAAAAAACAAACACAAATTCATGTTTATTGATTCACAAATTGAACGGTATAGAGCAAATCTCTCATAGAGGATCAGGTCCATAGTTGTACGATCTGGTTTCCCGAGCATCCAATCGTCCAAGTCCATTACTTAGACGACCACCGTAATACCAACGTGGACGAACAACTGGAAAGTTTTTGATCAGCTAGTTCCATCTGCTCTGTATGGCAGAATAATCTCATTCCTTTTTTATGCTAATTTGTTTATTTATTTGTTTTACTTTATTTGCTCAGTGCACTCTCAAGGGGCTTCTACAAATCCTTCATCACATTAATTCAAAAAACCGCCAAATGAGTCAAATGAGAGTAAAGTACAGTCTGAAACAAAGGTAGGGAGATGCTTATGCATCTCTAGGACATAAAAAATCAGTTTGAAAAAATGCTCTACGAAAAAGACCGAAAATTTTACTCAAAGGGAGTTCATCACTTGTTTCCAACAAATCAATCACGAAACTATTTTTATTGCTACCTAGATTGGACTGCTAAAGAGTCTCTGATAGTGAAAGTTCCTAAGGTCGGTGTCCTTGAAAGATGGGAGTATGTACAGTCTCATATGCTGCTTGCCATATACTAGCTTTGCTATAATAGAACCGCTTTGTTCAGACGACGTTTGTTTGGAAGTCCAAAACTTGGAAGTAGTTTGAAGCTCTTGATTCGTGGCTTGCCGGCCAAGCGCTCAAAGGCACTGGGCCAACGGGGACGTTTCCTAGAAATTGGAACACAGAATATACCAGCAAGATGGCCTTCCGCAGCTCCATCATCATTAACGACTAACTCCTAAAAGTGATCAACAAGGGATGAATAAAACACCGCTGACAGGCTTGTGACACGATTTCGAATCCCAAGGATAGGATTAGCCGGCAGGACTTCGGGTAACGGAACTTCTCAACTATCGCGGCATTCTCCCTTGCGGCATGCGGCAAACGTCACTGCAATTACCGTACTCACCCCGCCTCCCGCCAATCGATAGGACGCGATATTTTTCCTTGACTGGCTTGCTTTTTCATTGGATTTTATCGTTTTTTCTTCTGTTTCTTTTTAGTTTTCGTGTTTACTAGACTTGATTAATTAAAACGACTCCTCCTATATAAACGACGATTAAGACCGCATTGGAATTGGAAAGAGCGGCCAGTCAATTCAAATAATTAAAGGACTCCCTACCTCACAAATTGCGCGCTCCAATCTTCCATCGCAATCCTGCGATAGGCGGCGTGTGCGACGCGTGCGACGCCGTGTTAGGGGAGAAGTTCCCGGACCCCAGGGCTTCACTTGTATGGCCATGCATTTGTTTCAGTCGATCAGTTTCATGTGATATTTTGTGGGAATCTTTCAAGCTTCCTATATATTCTTTGCAAAAACCATCTTGTTACTAGCATTTTGCTTTACATAATGTCAAAATCATTGCTCTGATGTTCTTCCAATCAGACTTCCCGATGACCTGAGAAAAAGAAACTGAGAAACTCCTTACTCAGACGTACTCGACGACGACAAACTGTTCGAAACGTCGACCGAATAAAGCGGTTGCACTATGTATAATAAAACTGTTTGCCAAAGCAGTATGAGATATTTCATTCTTGGTGGTAACCATTCTAAGCAAAAGGACAGCGATGAATAAAAATAGACCACTCACATCCCCATCCGAATTCGCTTCCCATTACGTAGACGCTGAAGACTAATAGCAGCAATAGAACAGCAGTACGGAACATTCTGAATCTGAAATTTTAACTTGTAAATTGTACAACTCGATAGGTCTTTGTTTGGGATCACGAGATGAGGCTCGGGAACGCTCGAGAGCGTTGCCCGCCACCATGGGTCTGTCATTCAGGCAGTAGTGAATAATACGTAAGAAAATGTAAACAAATAAATCGAGAAGTTATAAATTGATCAACAGCATCGAGGAGATTGTTGGTAACATCAGCGCAAGATGTGAAGACGTGAAAGTGACTCACTTTTCCCAGAGAAGGAAGATTCTAGGAAGAGAAAATAAAGAGACAAGAAGAAGTGTTTATCAGGAAGCACGGAATGAAACTTTCAAGTTCATTCCGAATTTTTTCTCAAAACATTCAAAATTTTTTTCTCATAAGCAGAAATTGGAAATCTTGATGAATCCGAAGCAAACGAGAAGAGTCATAAGCATATTTCTCGGAACGCCTGTTGGAAGTACCCATTGTCAAAGCACTGTGAAGCAGTAACTGCCTTTCCTAAAACGAGCTATATATAGGCCCAGGTTTTTCGTTTCCAGCTTTTTCTTTCGTATTTGTCAAACGTCAAACGGAACAAAAATTCAGAGACGGTATATGTAAGTTTGCAACTTTCAGTAGAGAAAGTAACGGACGGGCCCATTTATTCGGCGGCGGGCAGTGCCCTTTGTAACAAGGTTGAAGGGCCTATGTCCGCACAAAACAAGCGGAAATCACGATCCTCAACTCTTTTCAAAGTTCGTTACTTCTTTTATACGTCATCTTTCGCAGAAGGTAAGCAGACTCGGGAAGCACTGGACTTGAGCTTTTTTCGAGTGAATGCAAAATTTATCATAAGAGGTTTCTAAGAAGGGATGAGGATTCGATGAGACGGTTGGAATATGCATGTGAGTTCCCACTATTCCAGAAGCCATATTCTTTTTGAACGAGATTTCATTGAATAAGAATTTCTAAAAAATGCAAGATCTGGCTTCTAAAGAATCGCTAATAGGTGTAGGCTCGATTCAATACAATGCCGGTAATAGTTTCGATGAGATATAGAAGGACGGGAAAGTTGTGAATCCTCAAAAGCCCCACTTCTTCAACGGTTCAACCGAACAATTCTACAAAATCCTACAAACTTAATGATTGCTTCCGGACTAATTTTCACGTAAAAAGGAGGTAGTGTGCCATGAATCCTTTGGGAGTTCTTCAGTTCTACTCCCATTTCATTTGCCTTGTAACGACCCTACTCAAGACAACAACTTCTATATTAAAAGGGAAACCCATCGAGGAAGCGGATAACCGCCTTGAAACATATGCTCATTCTATCTTCAGAGTTTCTATAACGTCCTTACTGGCCAGAATTGAGGTCAAAAACTCTGAAAGTGAGACCGCAAAAGGACGATTGAATCTAAATAGTACCTTCTAATCTAGGAATGAAGGGAAGGACGAGGGTTCTAACGATTTTCGACGTCTTCATTACCTTTTTTCAATAGCTCACTGCATTTTCTCTTCAATTCAAGCCGTTCACCTTCCAGATTTCATGCTTTGGCAAGGTCCATATAACACCTTTTACTATTTACAAATAATCACGATAAAGAGTGAACCATGAAGTTTTCCGCCATCAAGCCAGGTTCTGCGGTGCACCCACGCATGTTGCTTACTGCCAGATCAGAGTGCCCTTTCAAGTAAATCGCATGTTGCTTACTGCCAGATCAGAGTGCCCTTTCAAGTAAATATGTAACCCTTAGAATGATTTGCAGTGATTACCTGGTATACATTGATTTTAGCCTACCAGAAGAGCCTGGCACCAACTAATCGACCCTGGAAGGAGCGAAGGCTTGGTTAGCTGACGATTATATCGTATAAATACGATGGGATAAGTTCGAAAAGAGGGATCAGGAAGTGAACCGATAAGGAAAAGCTGGTGATATTGTCGATGTGATGGTGCATTGAAGGGTGGAGACTTTTTGGTAGCCATAAGAACAAATTCCAGCCTACTCCTTCCTTCATGTACTTCCCTTAGAAACATAGGAGCAGGTGCAGATCGACCAGAATCGTTCAACATAATTTCGGCAACGCTTTTTTGATTTTTCATCAGCTACTCCGATTAATACTTCCACTGTACACCTTACATCTCTTGTTTCAAAAATGGGTGTTCAAAATTCAACCAAATATTACGGAAATGTTATTTAGAATGCTTTTTCCTGAGGCAATTCATGTAATGCTTCAATGCCTTTCTAACTTGGCCAGTGCACGAACTACTAACAGAGCATAGTTCTACTGCGGTGAACCCATCGAAAACAGAGTATGCCTGTCCCTGTTACATTACTAATGAGGTAATTGCTTAGCCTAATGCTGTTCGGAGCATTTCCTTCTTCGAACTTTTTGTAGACTTCTTGACAGGGGTTGGTGAGATTCTCTATGTACTATGATCACCCAAATGCATCTGAAAGTGTTTGAAATTCCCACCTCCGAATGCGACAGCGTTTTAAGAATTCATGTGGTTCATTAGTGGCTCATGAGTTTTGATAAATCGTGACGTTTGCGATAATATCGGTTTCCACGAACTCTTTCTTATGGCGCATCGGAGTTGATATGGTGCAGCCTGTGGACAAACCTCGTGGGCAGACCTTTTCGTGTTCGTGGCCGATAATGCTTGTCATAAATTGGAGACAATACACATAATCGCGAGCTCTATCAAGCGTTGTGGGCCCACATTTTCCTTGATATACTATATTGGTTTCTTTTGAGACGACCATCCCGGCAAGTCTTTGCTTAGAACTGAGAATACTTTTCTTCTGATGTTATGCATGTTCGTGACCTGCCTTTGCCACTAATCGAAAAGCTCCCCGAATCGAAATCTCCACAGAAAAAAGGTACCCCTCTTATATGTGATTAGCACTGTGCTCCTGCAAAGTACGTAGTTCGTGATGCAAAAACATTCTTTGATTTGGTAGGTCTTTTGATGGAAGTGCCATTCGAGAATAGAAAGGAGTAGGAAGAATAGAAATAGAAAGAATACAAAGATAGGATAGACAAAGAATAGAAATTATTAGGTACGGAAACCTAGAAAGGTAGGAGTACTTTGGAATCCATTCACCAAATAGGAATTCTTTAGGTGCGTACTTGACGTACACCGAATCTAAATCCAAATCAACTTACTCCTCAACCCAAACAAAACCAATTTGAACAACTCGCTACAAGGAGATGAAATCCATACCTAACCTGGACAGCACAGGCACAAGGATTGCTCCTACACATGGTAAAGCTCCACCATGCCAAAGCACAAGTTAATAAGGTGCTATATGTTCTATGATCATTCCCAAAGAGCGATGATAGTTGATAATAATATCTGTAGATGAATCTCATGCAGGCGAAGGATGAGAGAACGATGAGGAAAGGTGAGTTTTTGGCACAGCTTCACTGCAACCAGGAGCTTTTCGAACAGACAAAAACTCGAGTTTCGTAGGAAAAGGGCTGAAAAATTCAATTTTTGATTTTGTGGGCATTTTTCGTGCTTTCCTGTCAGAACGTCAGAAACGCTAGAGCGGAGGAGGCGCTTGGTGGGGTAGTGTGCAATCAAAAAGCTTTGAGCCATTTTCAGGTCTTTGAAAACGACGAGTCCGTCGAAACGTCGGCCAAAATAAAGATTTCCACCTAACAACCTCGAGGCAGAAGCAAAACTAACATTTTTAAGAACAAAAGTACAGAGAAACACTGAAAAATTGGAACCAAGGAATTTCAGACGAATTCTGTCAGAAGCAAAGTTACCTATGTAGGATGCCGTCTACACAGAATCTTGGAGCCCCGCCCCTTTCCTGAAATAGTGCGCCGACATGAGGGAAGGCGTGGTACATGAATGAAGTGGACAAAGCAAATGAATGAATGTTTTTCGAATCCTTCCAAGGCAAAAACAAACATAAAAGCTTTTAACTGAACAAAAAGTGGATAGCATGGCAAACGATATGTTACAAGGCTACTAATTTCAACATGTTGTCTTAAGGGTAGCCGCTCTTTTTTTTGAAAGCACAGTCGATAATCTGAGGGCGTCTAGCTGAATGAAATAATGGAAGTTACGGAGCAGGTTAGTGCAAGAATGGCGAAGAACGAGAAGAAACGCTTTAGCGCATCTTGGGAATGATAAAGCCTCAAAAAAGTAGTAATCAAGGGAGTTGTTCGAGATTATGTGTGTGTGATCGCCTGGATGTCTCCCACAAATACATACTATTCCTCGGCGTCCCTGACTTTCTTGTGGATACTGCAACCTTGACAAGCCGACATAACACGGCCGATTTTGGGTGGTTACGTTAGGCGAACCGGTTTTGGAGCCCTTATAACGCTTAGTCGCGGTCGCTTCTTGACTCGACAACGTCCCACTTGCTATCCCTGGGGGCTAAAATTCCAGCCTACAGGGAAATCTCAGAAACCATTTTTATCGTACACTATTCTTTCAAGGATTTCCCCGTTTCAGTTCAAGGATATATGCCTATGCAAATTGGGCGCCTGTGTTATTACACAGGAACATCCTCTACTCCACTTGACTGCAAAGATCTCCTTCTATCACTTGAGAGATGCAACCTGAGCACAGGTGTGATTACTAGCTAAACTCAAGCCATTACTAAGCGGAGGAATAGAAATAAACTGAGAAAACTGGAAAACGTCATAAGGGAAGCAGGTAGAAGTGAAGCTGGTCAACATGAGTGACGTCCAAATGGGTAGTGAATGGTTCTTATGTAAATGCACGAAAATATACGCAAATGTGCTGTTTACACAATAATACGCAGAGCCAATCAGTGAAGCATTCATACATAAAGCAAAGACCATCCCAATGAGAATCAGCTCTTACTGAAGTAAATGATAATAAAGGGATCAGAGCGTAACGTAATTAAGTCATTGTGCTCAGCGATGCGTTGTAGCATCTTCTACGTCTGGGGAGGTAAGTTGTATGAGTCACCTGAGCACATCTCGGGTTCTCATTACTCCCTCTTCATTTAGGATTTCTCATGGCTCCTAATCTCGGCGACTGATGATCATTACGAAGCGTGAGGGGTGTGACCCGTGTTTGAAAACCAATATCGAAAAGTAGCATCGATAGGGGGGGGGGGGGCTTCCATGAAGATTGCCTTATTATGAAGCCATCAGCTCGCCGTCATGTTAGCTAACACCATATGCATATAGCTTCCATCCGATCTTCTCACCGGCAGCTACGATCCTTAGCTAGTTGTCTCGCTACGCATCAAGCTTCAGTTGCTTGCCTTAGTTAGTTCTCTGGGTTCGTAAAACGTTCGGTATCAACTACCTTTACCACACTAGGACCATCGAAGTATTTCGTAAGGCGTGTTGAACTACTTAAAGGCTCGAAGTCTGAAAGAAGGAAGGATCCCCACAAACTCCATGTGTAATGAGCTAACTTATCCTACGCGCTCCAACCAAATGCTGGATAACACGAGCAGAAGTGGTTCCTAAAAGTTTATGACTACCATGAAACGACCATTGCCACAATGATGCATCTTCTGCCAAGCTGTTTTTGCCAATAGACCACCTTTGAATATAGTGGTGCTAGAGTGGTTACACATAAAGGGATCATCATGCTCAACTACTGCCGCGATTCGCCCCTAAAAGCCTTTTACCTAGCATCTGATGGATACCTCGCCATCTCGAATGTTCGTTGTTTCGAACTTTTCATAGTTGGGAAAACCTATTCACAACGTCATAACGGATGCCTTATTGGACTCTCCATAAGGGTCATGTAGAAAATATTGCTACTACTGGTTCAACCTTTGCTACTGCATGTTCTCGAGTATCTCGTTAAGCGGCGCCAAGGGGCCATCTTCAGATTTCGTGCGTGCCCTCTTAGACCTTGGACTTCAATAGGATTGTGGGGAGTTTGTACTAGTAGTCACAAATTGCTTTGACCCTATCCAGTTCTAACGAAGACGAACCTTCCGATACGCCTGCTTTATAAAATTTACGTACGAGGGGACTCCGTGAAAAGTTTAAACAAGTTTCATCTTACCGACTTTATGCCGAGATTCGGAAAAGGCTTAACGAGGCTACTACTTGAGAGATTCCAAAAAAGGATAACTACGTCATGGGTGTTATGATTACTGATTATACCACCAACAATGTAGGGCGAAGTGTCTTGGGCATCGGAAAACTAATGGGTAAGCATAATTCCCTGAAACCGTGATTGAATGTTCAAGATGTCATAACGTACACTACAGAAGTGCGGAGCTATGGAGAAAGGTTCCGTCACCCGGATTGCTCATGATTAAGGCCCTTTCAGAGCAGTATTTGGAGTGGACCCTGCTGTGAAGAACAATTCATGCAACAAAACATCAAATTCTCATGAGGACCACTCCGTAAAACAGAGAAAGGGGTTCGATAGCTCTGCGAGACGGAAAAATAACCTTTAACTCAGCAATTTTTTGAACAGATCTTCTTACAGCAATTACGAAAATTTGTTGAGATATCATCAAAGCAAATGTTCGTTGCCTTCAGATCCTATGTTTTAACTTATATAGCTCAAAGATGTCGCTCAAATTGAAGAAGGGGGGACTGGTAACTTCTTCCCGGTAATCGCGTCGCGCTTGCTGCATCTGATAGTGCGCAGTCGCGCGCTACGATGAAAAGGTTCGAGTCCTAAGTGGAAGGGCGAGGAAGCTGCCGTGGAACCACTGCCGCTCGCTGTGAGAACTCAGGAAAAGTACAGCTACCCACGAAGGAGCAATATTGGTGAAGTAGGTGAAGAGGTGATGAGACGTACCATTTGGATTTGTTTATCTTCTTTTCCAAAGTAATCTTACATCGACGAATGAAGCAGAAGCGAAGCAGTACCGAGGCCCTCACCGATTGCCCATAAGAATTTCCGTTAAAACTGTTGCGATTCAAAACAGCGGCTACTTTCACAGATCTCAGCTTTTCTTAATCACAGAGAATACAAGATATCTAGCTGAACATACCAGGCAAGTATCTGCCAAATACGTTTGGCAACTATCTGCCGAAGAACTCGTAATCGTCCAGATTTTTTCCGGGATATTTTTGAATCTTCTGTGGAATGCCTGGGTAAAGACACTGCACCTTCAATGAAGCATGACATACAGCGTTTCCTCTTTCCATATTCTTTCAGGCCTGGAAAGTGGATAACTTGTTTCTTTTTACTTGACACTTCCTTCTTCCTCAGGTGTTTAAATACATTAAGTCCGCCGGCGGAGTGGAGAGTTGCGTTAAGTATTCGGCCTGAATGCCCCTTTGAAGCTGCTCCCTGCACGCATCATTCCAACGCCTCAAAAACCGAAACAAGCTCAAAGGGTCTTGGTCTGAGCAAGCAGCAACCGACAAACAAGCAATCCAGTTGATAACTAGCATAGACAAAGGGAATATTGTCTTGAGAAGCTAAATTAAGTGAAGATCGTGCTCTCTGAACATCCTCCATAGAGCCGTCTTGAAGGCGTTTATGATGTTTGAGTCACTACCTTTGACGTGATGTGAGGAATCTAGTTATACCTCTCTTTCATGGCGTATAACTTCACAACAAAGCTCGTCCTAAGTCAGTTAATGAGTAGATTTGCTGTATATATTGGTTTCATTCGCATAAATCTCGTTCTACGCGTTCCTCATCAGCATAGAGGAAATTGTAGAGGAGATATTTCACTCTTGCCCATGAGACAAAATTGGCTGAGCATTGGACATTCCAAGACAACTCCAACTATGCACCTTAAAGGGTTACCCATTCATATGCGTCCCCTTGTACTGAGTTACTTTTGTTTCCGAAACAGTTTCTTTCCAGAATGAAGAGATTTCCATCAAACTCCTCCTCAATGGTAATCGGTATAGAATAAAGAATAAAGAATAAACTATGTAATTGACGTCAATCAGACCCGTCTTTGGGAATCTTCCACACTGACTTCCATTCAGATTCGTAGTTTTGTATGAGTATGTGGGCTACACAATGGCTTGTGGGGCCAGCCAATGTAAAAGCCAGTGCTTTTGGCTTCCCAGAAGTGTCTGGTACCGAGTAACCGAGCTGAGAGGAATGAACGGCTTGGCTGGCCCCTGGGTGGGTAGAGATTAGGCATTCGATCCCCTCACCACATGCCACTAGAACACTCCCCCTCCTGTTGCAATAGATATTCTTCAGGAATATTTATGGCTCATCAAATTGCGGTTCTCGTGGTTATTGAAATCAATCTCACTGCACCTCTACTCCCGTCTTAATATATTTGAGTTGACATTATCTTTTAGCCGCTAGAACGAGCTCTATTATGGCTCAAAGCATTCAATGGCTTACTAAATATATCTATGTTATACAAGAGATCTACCCGTAATGACATTTATTTCCATGAGGGGTAATCCTGTGCAATGCGTTACTATTACTTATCAATAGTGCTAATGAGACAGCTCCCACGATTAACCGAAGGTGATGTTTACGTTTACTTGCCATGGTGGGATCCAATCAGATAATTTTTTCACACGAGACCTCTGGGAACTACATACAATTGCAAGTCCGTCAGGGAAGTGCTGGTAGCCTGACTCTACCAGAAACGCTTAGTGAAATTGATTTAATCTGACCCAGATTTGAGAAAAAACGCGATATTCTGAGACATTTCCTGCAACATACAAATTTTTCAGGTATGCTGTGAAAATTTTAGTCAACATTTGCGGAATAGGACACTTTCTTGATCCAACTCCCGAAATCCGCTGCAATTCTTGCTAGCTTTGAAAGTTTCTTCCCGGGTAACGAAACTTCTACCCATATTTCCACGGTCTGCGGCAGCGGTTCCGCGGCAAGTCTCCGTATCCTTCCATTGAGAACTCAAACCTTTCCAATCGCCAGCGGGAGCGCGACACGCCGTTCGGGGAGAAGATCCCATATCCTTTCTCCCTCGTATTAACACAATGACGATCCATTTTGTTTTTTTTTCACAAAAAAGAGTTAGGAAGCAGCCACTGCGAAGGTGTGGCTTGGCTATGGAAACGCTATTTTTAGCTTTCCAAGGTTCCAAACTTCATTAGGCTGACTTTTCGGCCTCTTGTTCTCGAAAGTGTGGTTGTTCTGTGAGAAAAGAGGAAAGAAAACATTGAAAGTATACACGATGTGCATAGCCGAAGAATGGTTCTGAAAAAAAATGTCGTGACTGTTGTGTATTGGTGTTCTGCAACTACCGAAAGATTTCAGGAAAAAAAGAAAAGAGTGAAGAGAAAAAAACGGAGAGGAAAGTGCATTGGTGAGATGTTTACTAGTCAATCAGACTGAATTTCCTCCGTCGTGGACGTTTTCCTTATTCGAATTCGGCAATCTAACAACGTTGAATAAATCGTAGAGCTTGACCCTTAAACGAATTTTCCGACGACATTCAGAGAAGAGTCGGTACTGAATGCTTTTTCAGCCACAACCCCCAAATAGAAAAATGTTCTCAGAATCGCGCTATTATTAATTGATCTGTCTCCTTGCAGAAGAAGACGTTGGTTCACCGGAATGCTCGAATTCCAAACCCTTCATAAATCAGGAATTGCTACTTAAAGAAATTTAGGCAGACACAGTATAGTTGTTTCGAAAAGTTAACATTTCGTAAGACCTAGCGTCGAAGCTGAGCAGCAGAAAACACTCCGCTGAAGTGCATTCAAAAACGTTGATGAAAGTAGTGAAAAAGACAAAGAGCTTCCGATTTTTCAAGCTTTCTGACCCTGCGGTGGCGTAGGCATCAGAGATTGGGACTCTACCTAACCATAAGCACGATGAGCACACCTTAGGCGTCATTTGAAGCATTGTGGAAAGGGTAACGGCTCGAGTTTCACACGTAGGGGTAAAGGAAAATCTAGAGTTTCCAGATTTGCCAGCGAACGAGGGTCTGTGATGCCATTACCCATGCCGAGTAATCCAACATCAGGTGGGCTGATCGGCGGTTTCTTGATCACTCCTGGACAAGGGCGGTTACTTACTGCATCCCTCGGGACGTTGAACAAAAATCTGGACGTCGCTTTTCTGATTGAAAAAAAAAACCCTATGTCTCGTGTTACTTGAGCGTGGATAGGGCCCACTGGACTATGTGGCTAGTGACAGGGACAAATGGACTATCTGGCTAGTGACAGGGACGAATGAAGACGTTACTAGTACTTACCCAACAATCGGTGGGACGACGGTATATAGGTGCGGCAGAAAAAAAAACAAGTGAAAGGCGATAGGTAGAGCAAAAAGGAGCGAAACTAGTTATAGAAGCAGTAAACACGATAACCAACGCAATAGGCGAATAGGCAAACCAAGTCTGAGGTTCATGCGTCATATCTATTATAGATGCATGAGATCATTTCCCTCCTATGTAAACAAAACCCACAGAAGTAGGTAATTGTAAAATTTCCTGCCGCCAAGAAAAAAAACAGCGGCATTTTTTTCTGCATTTTTTTTACAACACATTTTTTATAAAAAGTTCTCTGTTAATAGCAGAAACAGGTGATCGAATACCTCCGTTTTTGTATCCGCGATGGGAGAGTTATAGTTTGTGGGTAAAGTATGTGGCAAAAGTTTTTACAATATACGACCTTGTTGTCTCGGGCTGTGAAGCGTTGGAACGAGATGTGCAAGGAACTGCGTAGAGGGTACCTTGAGACCAAAAGATTGACAAGGTTTTGTTGATTTCAGCGGCAGAGCGGAATTCGCACAGAAGTACGTGTCCGATATGGGCAGAAAATTCCGTAATTATACAGTTCTATATTACTGCAAAAGAAAGAGAGTAGTGTGTAGGAGGACAGTGGGAAGTCAACAACTTAGCGCAGATCAGGTTAAGAGCTTACTTGTATTTGGAAGGAAATTGAATGGGGCAGCAACGACAACGCAAGTCGAATGGGTTGTAAGCATAACCACATAGTAAACGTTACTCCTATCCATAGGCCTCTCACAAAATTTGGTACAGTTAGGGAGGGTGAGTACTATGGTTGAGGCATAGATCATAGGAGCGTGAGTCCATCTAGTCCCAAATCTACTTTCTTTGCACCTTTGGCAACATTTCGAGAGCATGATTTAAACATTCGAGAAGACGTTGTCAAAAATGTCGGCCTACTTCCTGTTCCAAAATCCTTGACTAGGCCAGTTGAACTAAAAATTCTACTTGATCCAAGGATTACGGCTCTCATTTAAGGCTGGTGGTGAAAGTTGAACCCTTCCATTATTCATATGCTTGCAGCAGGAAGGGGATTAAGTGGTTTGGGGCTGGTTTCAAAGAATTTGATAAACTCCGCTAGGTTTAAGATGGACTGGGAAAGGTCAAACAAATGTTATGTAGTGAAATCCTTGTCACTACTTACTTTGGGGCATACTTTGGGGAGGATATTTCACAGCTATGATCGTACCGTATGCCGCTAGAAGACTTCTAGAAGTATTCACCCAGGCTGTTCTCGTTCAGATGCTCCGCTGCCTCTTGAAACTTACCTTGAGTGTCAGCAATTTCAGAGTTGGCACTTTGCGGTCTCTTGCCTTACTTGCCTTGGACGAGGAGGAACACATGAGATGCTATCGGCATCTCCACACATACTGTAAAGTCATTGGGCTTTGGATTTCGGTGGAAGGAATCTGATTGCCAGTGCTGTAGATGATCTGGCGCTTTCTCGGCGGATGGAAGAGGAATGCAACAGGGAACAGTTGTGTAGGAACCGTAATGAGGAAAACAATGAAGCGATGGAAGCCATTAAAGACAAAATTTCGCTTTCCATGAGTGAATTTTCTGAAAGGCTCTATAGGCTACCATTTAACAAGCAGCCGTTGCCATGCGATCGTCATACACAACCGGCATAAGTAGTCGGGGAGAAGCTTTTCAAAGAGGTTGCTTTTTTCTTTTTTTTTCTGGGCCGGATCCATTTCATCGCTACGACGCAAAGAATGTAATGGCCCACGTATTATGAGAGGACATATTTAATCTCCCATCTACCACTGATAAACATATACTGGAGAAATTTCTACGGCTCTGCTTATTCTAGGTGCTTTCTAGCGTTTTATCAATCAGTTTCAACCTAACTCTTAGTCACGAAAAATCTTCATTCTAATATTCGAATATTGTGCAAAAGAAGGGATCCAAGAACATCAGAATATTCTACTTGGGTTCCTCACGCATGATTACATTAACATCCGTAAAGTTCCCCTACAAAAGACGATTTCATTTTCGAAAAGGCAATGGATACCTGTCTGATTGAAGGCAAAGCTTACGATAAGCTCGAAGAAGAAGTCATCAGCTTGAGAGAAATAGTGGGACTCCATAAAGCAAAATAGCGCAAAGCAGGCGAAAAAAGCTCAAAAATCGGCGGATTTGCTGAAGAAAGATGGTACGACTCATATGTCTGTAACCGTCCGGGTGCCTCCCTCATAAAAGCACTATAGGTTTTCGTCCTAGCGCTTAATTCTGAACGGTGCAGACTCAACATAGCCGTGATAACACGACCACTTTTGGATGGGTACGTCTATGAAAACAGGTTCGGAGCCGTTATCACGCCATGTTTGAGTCGTACTTCCGCTCGGCAATGTCCCGTGTAGTACCCCAGGAGGTCATAGGTTCATCTTCAAGTAAAACCTTGGCAACCATCTCAATCGCAAACTGTGCCTTTAAGTTGCTGAACTACTGTAGACTCGAAATTCTTTTTTTGTTGTGAAAAGGTATTTTCATTCGAACACAGAGATAAGGCCAGTAATCTCGCTATTCATTTTTCTCGAAACCCTTGCAAAATTAGTCTTCTCAGAAAAGCTCTTTTTGTCATTTTTCCAAGCTTCGAAATGATGCTCTCACGAGACAAGATGAATAATCCAGAAATCCTAATAATTCAAAGAATTTTCAATATTTTTGTAGCGGAATTGGAGAAGGTAAAGTACAACAAAGGGCAAGAGAAGCCCTACTGTGGATGATCGGAAAGCAATCTGCAACCTCTTGGCGGTTGACGATAAGATATATGCGGAATAATCTCCGTGAAATCATTAGAAGTCTTCATTATACGGTAGACTCAGCTGGTAAATAGTATAGTTGAAAACATTAAAAGATTCTTGAACACTGAAATGCTTTAAGACATCAAACGTGAGCCTGGTGCTCTCTGAGATGCTGCTTGACTGTTGATGAGTTAAATAAAAATAACGAGGACGGTGGGACTGAGAAGTGTTCTGAAAACTGCAGCTGATTAGTTCAAAGCCTTATCAGAGAATGTCCAGCTAGATCCCTCACTAGGTCCCATCCTGCAAGATGTACCTGTGGGGTTAAGGTTCAGTTGAAGCTTTCGAGTTACCCCGACTGCCGTTTGGTGGATTTCTATAAAAGGTGCCATGACAGTTCATTCATTTTTAGATGAATTTGTTTTTCAAGAAACACCACATGCTCATGCTTACGAGCTCCTAACGAGCTATTTTATTTGATAAGACCTTTGTAATCTTTTCGGGGTGTCACCATGACGACCTGACCGATTCTCAAATCACTGATAATCAGCGATAGGAATCTTTCAGAACCTAGGTACATGCACCGATCAGCATCCATCTTCAATTTCGTTGCAATAGGAGTGATAGAACTGGCCTACCCTCATACGTCGTTGAACACTCACTGGTTAGGCTTCTGTGGGGTGGCAATCCCAAATCTCAGAAGGTTGGCTAATCATGGGCAAACAACTTATTGTAAAGGTTCCCATGCTACTACCAGAAATATCACTTGAATGTACTCTGACTGCTCTTTTGACAATAGTTAGAGATTAATTGGTCCTTCTAAGAGCGCGATTCCAAATATATGGTGAACAACACAGTCTATAGTTACTGATGTATAAAAGAGCCGAATGTCTAGAACAAATGAAGGAGAAGAAATAAAGTCCCGAGTGTCAATCAATCCCGTTTGGAAATGCTCCCATTGAACTCCAAATCAGAATCCCAGTGCCAATTTTGATGTGTATACGGTCTATGGCTATCCGATGTGGAAATTAGTGCTTATACCTTCAAGAAGAGTCTGTACCATTTACTCAACTTGGAGAGACGGAAGGTTTGGTTGGCTTAGACACGCTCCAGTCGGGATTTCGATATCCAGATTTCGATCTGCGTGCGTGATGTATACAGGGGTGCCCAAAAAAAAGAGACACTTTCACTGCTCGGCTTGTACCACCAATGTAATCAAACTTTATTAAACCCTGAATGAATTTTACCACCCGCAAAATCAAAAACACATTGTACTCGATCACGTAATTCTTCAGTGGCCTTCCGCACGGATGAAATCGAAAGTTTTTGCCATGCAAGTTTGATGTCGTCGGAGGTCGGCGAGATCGGCTCGTCTCCACGACGTCGTAGACCATTGCGGAATTGTCGGGGCTACAGGAAGTCAGCGGTCTTCCAGATCGTAAGCGACGATGCCCAGAAATCTGTCCGTGAGCGACTCGATTGAGAAAGTTGCGTGTCTGCTTGTTGCCGACCGATATCCCTTAAGTCATCTTGAGCGCGTCCGTAATGGTAGACGGCTTCATATTTTGATGCCGATATAGGAACCACACGGGTTCCTGCTTTCTTTCATCAAGCAACATTCTTAGTACAATTTACTCAATCACATTCTTCTGCTGCTTCAATCCGTGCGACGTATTCCGCCCTGGATTAGGCCCCATGCATGGTGTCTCTTTTTTTTGGGTACCCCTGTATATACATGCGACTCCACCACCGCCCAAACTCGAATATCAAAGTGTAGTTGAATATGATTGGGAAGAACAATTATAGAGAATCATTTCTAGAGCTGCCTGTAGACCCTGCAGTGCGATCTATATCAGTGAAGGACCTCAGAGGCAGATGATTATGGAAAATAATTTTGTCCAAGGAACAAAGACTTGTAAAGGATGTCACTCAAAGCGAAGTGGAAGAAGATAAACAAAAGTTGTTCAGCTGGTTGCCGGTGGACAAACGAACATACTTATCCATAAAGAAAATTGCTCTATTTCAGAGGCAAGCCAGTAGACAAGAGCCGCTTTGAGTGATGTAGCGTCGAAACCAATCAGTCCAAATAATGAAGATTCAAATAATCATTTGAATAGGTAAAGGTTTGGGGTTGTTTCGAAGAGATGAGTAGCCTCCATGTGGAACGACTGAAGGGACACACTCCTCATGAATGAGATCCGATATATAATATTCGATGCATTACTTGAAAGCCTGGATACATTGATGTCAGCCAGACGGAGCTGTAATAATATACTATTCGGACAAATATGCCTTTTTTCATTTGTGAAATGGAGCTCATAGGAGAGAGTAAATTCAAACGAGCACCAAGCAAATGACTGGAGAAGGCCTGGGATGCAATTCGACATTATCTTTGGCAAGTAAGCCACTTATTTTGCTCTGAAACAATGATGATTTTGAAAATAACAGATACTCAGTTCGAAAAGGAGAGAATTTTCTCACTGAACCTAATTTTTTGCTTTGTCTCAGTCTCAAATTTCGAGATTGCACAATGAAGAGTTCTCGAAGTAACTTTGGCGCCCAGAAGTTCGGGTAGCTATCAGCTGGGAGCTAAAAGCTACCCAAACTTTTCTCAGCAGAAAATGAGAAGGACATGTTCGCCATCGTGAAGAGTAGAACGTGACTGAAAAACGACTTTTACGTGACTACTAGTGGCATAAAAAATGAAAAACGAACGCAATTGAGTGTCAGAGAAGCTCTCATGACACACAATTCGTACTTAGAAGTTGACTCAGCTCGTAGAGCTCCAATTTATACGAGCAGTACCCTAGTGCTGTAAAAAGAAGCCGAACCTATGCCATCAAAAACCGGCAAAATAAGCGTGAATTTTCCCCTTGATTTTTACCATTCTATCAATAGAAGCAATTATCTCAAAGTTTATAGAGAGAGCAATACCCGTTCTGAGTGTACCAAAATGACTGTTCTCCCTTCAGCAGAGCGAATTGAAAAGATGAAACGACTCGTATTGATATTGGTGAGCTGGTAGAAGGATGAAGTGGCTAACTTATGGGCATGCATGTGTAATATTTTGAAGGCTCCTTTGTCTTACCACATTATTGTCAAGCCATTCAAAGCTCGGCATCGTCCAAATGATGTATGTGGAAGGATAAAAAGCTGACTAGAAATCGGAAAACTAAAAATATTCACTATCGTAGAGTTACTATAACCCTTGAAAATACGACAGGCTCCAGCAAGGCAGCATCTTTTCAGCATATGCCTCCAAACGTCAATATGATTCGGAATGGAAGTAGGGTGCGTAGGTCTAGAGCTCTTCAGATATTCTGGAATGAGCCTGTTGAGACTGGGTCTTGGACGACGCTTCATCAACATGATGGCAGGTCCTACATCGGAAATGAGCATCGCGGCGACGACCTATTCAGCCTGCCTTTAAACAATAAAAATGGCTTATAAGATATCTTGCTAGGATAAATCTGTGGCACAGTCGTACAGAATATGTGGCGCTGTCAGATTGGAAACGGCCGGAGCAGGGCGTCATAAAGACTCAAAGATGTTCCCTGTGTATGCTAGGACGAGTTTCAACGGCATAGTGTAGGCTGCACCACTCACAAGGGAACCCATGCAGGAAGTTCAAACAACGTGTCATGCGACAACAACAACTCAACACCTGAAATCTCTTCCAAGTACCCCGTCCATGTCATTCCCATTATGGCAATCCTGTACAACCTCTATTTGCACTTCCTTTGAGGAATCTTGTTTACCACAGAATCGGTAAACTTTCTCGCTTCCTCAACCCCCAATGCACTATTACCAACCAATGCTTCCACTTTTCGGCTTGAAAAGGATATCTCAAGATTATCGTTGATAATGTCTCTTCAAGTGGGTGGTAGCAGATACACAGCTGTCGATGAAAGTCAAACTTGTAGATGACTTTCTCCATAACATTTCGAGATGCGTCTCTTGTTCCAACAGAGCGGCAGAAGTCAGTTGTGCATTTCACGTTTATCAATCTCAAAACGGAACTGATTGACGTCAACTTCAAAATTCGCCCTCAAACACATCGCCTTCTGCAATATGTCCAAAGGTTCTCGAGCAAAAGCTCTTGAACACCTAAATAGATGAGGCTTACAGCCTTCATTACTGACTCCTTTCATGGTTCACTGATTTCATCGGCTGGTGTGAATGCATTTTTTGCAATTTGGCAGGGCATGGGTTTCCCATGGCAGAGTGTGAGCTCGTTACCATCGTGTATTCGTCTACGCTCTTGACCACTCGACTACCCCTGGATACTGTTCTTCAATCCATATTCACTGGAACATCAAAAACAGGAAGAACATTCTTGATAAATCTCGTATATTTGATGCATTACATGCTTATACGGCTTGTATCCATCTCAACGTTGGGAAGGGAAATGTCACTAGCACCCTGAGACTTTCGTGAATGTTTTTCTCGAAATGTAGCAACTCCTGGATTTATCATTGCATCTATAGCCTTCGTATTGTATGGACCATTATTATAGTTATTAGTAGCACTTGTGGTGCACGTTCTCGTTGCTGTTCTGATCGTTGAGCTGTTTCAGATTCACCTATAAAAACAAAAGTCAAACCAAAGTTTTATTTGCAACGATTCTCGGCATTCTGCCCAAACACTAAAAGTGAAGAAAGGTATTGTCAAGATGGAGAGCCCGTAAGATTCAAGCTGCAATAACAGCGAGAACAGAATCAATTTCGAATTTCGTTCTCATCTAATGAAATTCTTTATATTGCTCATGTTATTACCCTGGATTCCTCCCCTCCCACGTTACTGCTCTCTGGTGTTGGAGCATCCATGGTCTTCCCTACCGCAGAACCCAAACTCATCTCCCAACATAGCCTATCGAAATCAGCATTACTTTCACCATTTCTATATTCTTCACTGCTTTTTGGAAAACCAGGGAGCTTCATGGGCTGCAAAACATTATAGATGATGCTCCTCTGTACAACATAGAGAACTAAGCATGAATTTGCCCAAACCGATCGAAAATCTAGTTAAATATTCGTTTTCCAGAAAAATACCTTGCGATATTGTGACAAAATCCTTCGTGCTGAACTCTCTTCAGGAAGTTCTTTTGCTCGCAAGCCTTTCATCCTAAGTTCTGCCATTTCACTTGGCAACAAAGACTGTGAAATGCATAAAACTGCTCGATAAGTCTCTATAATAGCTTATGCGATATAGATATCCATTTCCTAAAAAAATTTTACTCGGTTTCGCAAAACAAGTGCGTTGCCTTACGCCGCGTTGAAATTGAAGCTCGATGTATTGCCAGATCTTTTTCGTCGACTTAAGAATCTAGTGAAAAGGGAACCAAGATGTCAACATAGTCTTCGTAGGGTACGTAAACAGCTGCATAATGCCTTCTTGTGAGCTTACAGTATTACCCGTTGATGTGATAGTGTGCCACTTGCTTTCACATCAACCTGGAGCGTCACATGTTGTCGGCTATAATTGTTTATAGGAGCTCATATTCAGTATGTACATCGATTCTTGTAGTAGGATATCCTTTAAAAGCTTAACCTACTCATTACCTATTTTCTACTCAAATCAAACCAAACAAAAAGAGCCTCATTTTGATGCGAGGAAAGTCTGCGATGTTCGAGGAATCTGTGGACTTACTGTCAGCACAAGAATGTCAGAATTTTTTTAAGCCATCAAATTACAACTAGATTAGATTTTCAACTAGATTACAATTTTAGGGCTAATACACATGCCAGTATGTTGCCGAGCTCTGAAGTAGTGTGGCGATGCGACGTATAGAAGAAACCTTAAAAAATGTGGTGAGGAGTAGGGTTGGGTAAACAGGCGGAAGGCGTCAGGGTTAAGGGGCGGGTGTGGTATCTTCTTCCCGAACGGAGAGCCGCGTTTACCGCACACGATCGCGCACAGTCGAGCCACGAAGGGAGATATTTGTTTCTTGGCGAGAGGATACGGTAATTGGCGAGAACTCACTGTTGATGCTGCGAGAATTCGGGGAGAAATACGGCCACTCATATTTCAACATAGAACATCCAGGATCGGTAACTGCTTTAGCGCCAACCAGTAAGGCCAAATTTTCGAATATGACATATACATTGCCCGCTCAAATCGCCTGTACGCCCTCCTCGAATTTCTTCAAAATGCAGTGGGTGCGGTGAGCAAGCATCCCGCTCAAGTCCATTGTGTTGGAACCGTGCAGGTTGGTGATCGGAACTATGGCTGGTCAATCGAAGCGATAAAGCGAGGAAATGAAAGGTAAGCAGTTCTACTTCCCATATCCGTCTATGGCAAATTGCAATGGCTATTTCTAGGAAGGTAAACAAGGCTGCACAGAGGGCTGCAAAATGCAACCACTAACCTTACCTCTTAACTGATAGGATTTGAGACACTGAGTAACTCATCTCACCTAGTATCAATCCAATTGTAAGATCAGATTGCACCTCCTACATGGTATAATGGGTTGAAGTATGAATATTGCGGATTTTTAGCGCCTCTTTCCTTAATATAATTCGCAGTTTGAATTTGGGATTTTCGTGGAAATAGTCTTCTTGCTTCCACCCATAAAAAGCTTTCAGGGAGTCATTTTCATATTTTCATATAGTGATAGGATCTGACTTACATCCGCCACATTCACAAGCTCCTGCGGGCGATCATTCAGTCGTTCGTTAAAAATTGGCTAGGGAACGAAACGTACGACCAATTGATGACTTGGCGGCCGCTGTCAAAGCGTGGATCGCCTCCAAGGATCGAAACTTCTTTGTTCGGGAATCAACCTACGTAATGGCTATCGAATGGGAAGCAATGCTCGATCAAGATGATGACCACGCTATTTTTACCGCTTTGCTGAATAAAAATTTGTTGAAAAAATCCGCAATAACTATGCAACAACCTATTTTATTTTGAAAAATGGATCTTGATTGTTCTCTTCAAGGTATAAGGCATTGATCATAATATGTTCTCGAGAGAACCGGGTTCCTAATAAATATACTTTCCTAGCTTGTATAAGTAAGTCAGCATTGGAAAGAAGGCCATATTGACACATTTCTCAAGGTCTCCCCATCAACAAAGTGACACATAAAGTACTTTTCCTTGATCGATTCTTAAGACGCATTTGTCGTCTTCTTCTTCTCTGAAAACATCCTTTTTAACTAACCCTTCCACCAAAGCTTTTGTAAAAACGTGAATGAAGTACTCCGTTTCCTACTTTTTTTTCGAAAAAAAAAACAGAAACTGCCACTAGTTTAAATGAGTTTCCAACCCGCATTCAAACTCGGGGAGCTTGCAAATATATATCACTTTCAGTTGATTGTTGTGAAATCTGCTGTAACAATCAGATTCACTTCGCATGAATGTTTTCGTGAACGCTTACATGACTTTTCCAATAAGACCCGTCTAATTTTGTTTTCATTGAAATCCAAAAGTGTCAGATTCGAGTTTTGCTGTCACTCAACCTCTTTCATTGAAGTAAAGTTCATCCAGTGAGTGCAACTTTTCGACATCTTGGCTGACACTGCTACGTTTTCAAGCTTCAGTCGACGAGCACTACAACAATATCCATTTTTGGGCTATTTTCAGATCATTTACTTGCTCTGTTGTTTATTTTCATTACGCTGTCTTTCTGCTTTTCAACAGAGCAGCTGCTCTGACGTAACTTTCATGTAAAGAAATATATAATGCGCTTGTCTATAAGGATTTTCATACATATACAGTAGCGCTCAAAAGTCTTCGGTGAAATGCTTTGACGCTTTTTTGTTCATAATTTTTTTCAGTAGACCAAATCCCCCGAAATTTGTATATGTTTAACTAGAGCATATTTCACCCTACCCAACCCTATTTCACTGTAGAGCTGCAATATCCACAGATAGAGCAAGGTGTTTGTTGCGGTAGCAGATTTCGCTCAAAGTAAAGTTGTTGACGTCTGCTCTTATTCACACCTTATGTGCATTTTTCTCATCTATTGTGTTCAGCATTACCGCTCGTACACTTTAGACATGATAAAAAGGAAAGAGATTCTAGAAGGACCATCATCTGTATTTTCAGTCGATTTTGAGTTCATGCTTTTTGGAATATGTGGAACATGATCAGACTGCAGGTTAATAGTGGTAAATATTCACAATACATCCACGCTATACATGTTGAAATTTCGCATGATTAGATCCAGTAGTAAAGGAGTTACGATCGAAAATTATGACTGAAGAAGCATTTCGCCGAAGACTTCTGAGCGCTACTGTACGTGAAGGGACAGCCCCGAGATTTCGGTGCATCTAGCTTCGGTTGAATAACAGAGTTGATGGTCTATATTAGAGCAGAAGTAGCGAAAAAAAAACGCAAAATTTGGTCTGTGTAGATGAACGTAAGGTTTAATGTTGAAGTAAAATTAAGGGTTGCACGAAAATGTGACGAAAGTAGCTGCCTGGAAGGAGCGTCAGGACGAGCTGTCCAAATATGTGTACCATTGCCTACCTGGCTACAGTAAGCTTCCTGTGTGCAACGTGTGCGTCCATGATGCGAATGGTGCGAACCTTTTAGCCTCTACAACCTAACAAACCTTCCTCTTCCTATCTTATCAACATTTTTGGCTATCAACCGTCTGATGCGAGGGCTGTGCCTCATATCTCTGAGCCCTTGGGATAGGATTATGATAGTCTTCTACCGTTGTCTATAATGAGCGTAATTCCTTTGAAGGTTGAATTCCGAACTTCATCTAAAGAGAGGAGATTCATGTTCTGCAGAAACTCAAACAACTCGTGCCAGCGCTTTCAGAAGAGATGGTGATCTTTCAACTGGGAACTATAGAGCTCCTACAGAAAGATAATGGTATGGCCACCTACGGGAAACATGACAGAACTGAAACTACAGCTGGCATGGGAAGCGAACTCCACCAGACGTTGCTAAACGGTACTTTCACAGTTAGTATACCTTCGTTCTTGTATTGAAGGATGTGCTCAGAGTAGCATGGTTGGGGGTTGAAAACATAAATACAATCAGGTGTTATGATGAATTTTCCCCTGTGGATATGATGTCATATCCACATCACGCCATGGCCTGCGAGTAATCACCTGTCTCCTCCTCTCAGCATTTTTTTTTGTTGCAGCATCACTTTTACACACGGAATTCGATCATGCTTGAACTTGAATCGCTTACAGTAACCTCATTGATACTTCGCCTCCAGTTCGCGATAGTTTCATGTACCTTTATTCGGTCACAGGTGAAAAATTCAGTTTAAAGCAGTACTTCAATGAAAATAGAAAAAAGTAGTAGAAATCCCGGCTCTAAGGCCTATTTTGAAGCAACTTTTCGAAAATTATTCGATGTCATAACTGTGAATGTGGTTTGACGACTCTTAGGACATCTAATAAATACATGAGCCTGAATGCGATATTCCACTAATACAATCAATGATGTGATGGAAAAACTGGTACTAAATGAGTATACAGAAGCGTTCGCCACAACCAGTTTTGTTAAATGTATTTATAGAAACAAATTCATCAGTTGAAAGTGTCCAATGGGAGTATGGACTGCATCAAAAATGAATCAATGATCTATCCACAAATAATACAACAGTGCTTCAGTAGGCTATTTGTAGTGGACAGTGTGTGACACTGTAGACTTTCTATCAACTCAAAATCGTCAACTAGTTAATTATTATAACTCTAGCCAACTGTATCTATGCCTAACATTCACAAAGTCAAAGACATGCTCCAATCCTAAACTCGTCCGGATTACTACTCTCACCACTCTCTCCTTTATCGTTTGATACATAGCTTTATTTACCTTGAAAAATGTTAATTACTATGTGTCATCTAATTGTTTACCATGTTGATTCCTTGACATACATCGGTTCCGTCCGTCCCTCGCTTACTGATGAGCCCCGAGGGACGGTAGGAACGAAGTCGTTCGTCTGAGGGAGGATCGAAACCAACCATTATATAGTTCTCATAAATTGCTGTGAGTAACTCCTTCAGAACGTATATTTATATTGGACGAGTTTCAGTCGCTATAGAACAGCTTGTAATGGCTATTAGTAGGTAGCAGCTCCCAACATTCACAACAAACGTGCTCTATTTGTAATGGTCACAGCTTCTACAAGGCCAACAAACTCGTCTTTTTGATGTAGTACTAAACGGTCGTGGCATGAGTTTGTTTTGGCCTTACTGCCCCCTATCAAGTCCGTTTTCCGACCCAACAATGGCCCGGGTTAACTTTCCGGAGACCATAGTTTCCGAGCAATTAGAAAATTTCGTAGGCATCTCAAAAACTGGTTATTAAAATGAGTAGGTAGGCTCCGATTGCTTTTTTTGCCGCACAAAAGCAGGATTCGGATGATGAAGATACATACTCCCGCTCCTGCATGTATACCTAAGAGCAGAGAGCCAACTCGCCTTGAAAAAATTTTATTGATGTAAATCTGGGCCCTCTAGAAATGTTTCCCCAAAAGCGACGTATTCAACGAACGTGTGGGGCCGTTACTATGAAGTGAAGCACGTTTCTTGGATTGCAGCTAGCTGACATACCCCTTCTAACCCCGCCCAACGCTCTCTTCATTGCCACAACCTCTCATAACCTCAGAAATGACTACTGAAAGGTACTTATATTTTTGTATTTTCACTGAACTATCATTTCAATCGTCTCTGAAATAATTTTCGCCATGACTACATTCATCTAATGACCCAAAGGATGATGAACTAGGTAATAGCGTTTGTGTCTCTGGATTCTAAGCAGTTTTACCCAGATTCATCATCAATCCCATTTCTTGGTAGTGGTTCGAGGTGCGGTAAAAGGATAAAGTATGTGAGCGTTGATCAATTTTGTCATGGAACTGCGCTCACGCATTAAGCTTTCAGTCAGAACTGTAGCGGAAAGTTGAATGCATACGTAGCCTTCACAATAACCTCGCTCGTCGATGTACCAGTCAGTGCTTCTTCCTCCCGGATGAGTTCAGTATTAGTTAGCCGGTCCCGGAGGTATGGAAGGCTTGATCGGCTTAGACGGATATCGAACCGAGATGAGAACCTATGATCATGCGTGTGTGGTAGTGTAGCACTTGCCACTACACTAACTCCGCCTCATCATTAAGATGAAGCGGTAACGATGCCGATTTTCGGAACCATTTCAAAAGATTGACGCCTGCCTGAAGACTTCAGGAAGGAAAAATAGAGCATTTCCTTTTAGTGTGAATTATTTGTCAAGTTATAGCCCTCGCTTTCATTAATCGTCTAACCGTGACGCCCATGACGGCTTGAATGCACTGTTGGGAAAAATCAATTCCAATTCAATTGTTTTGAGTAGTGAGTCAATAGAAGTTGAGCTGAGTATAACTTGGATTAGGTAAATCCAAAATTGCAAGAAAAGGACACGACTAGTTAAGGGTCATTACTGGCAAAATTTAGGATATGCGGCTGGAAGCGGAAAAGCTAGTAAGGATCACAGAGCTCTTTCGAATCTACTTTGGGCGCCTGTAAGAGGGTGGAGGGCACTCGAAGTATCGTTAGCTGTCTGGGCTGACAGGGCATGCATAGGAGTCCCGTTACCGGAATGACCACGTCCATCGACCAATATGTGTCAGACGAGTTTCGAGGCGATACAGATGCAGTATTCGCTCCAGGACCCCCACAAAATCAGCTGTAATGAAAAATTTTCCCCTTTTCCTTTATTCACGGTTATCCCTTTCACTGCTGCGATCCTTAATGTAGTTTTCTACCTCAAGTGGATGAAAAGGGTATGCTATTTCTGCCAACAGTATTTTTGTTAACCCTTTGACAACAATGGCACCCATCAGAGGGTGCCACCGACAGTGGCATCCACTGGTGCCATTATGACTGGCGCATAGAACAATGGCACCCAACGTTGGGTGCCACCATAATTTATTGTTTCTTACCACGTTTGAAACTTATTAAATACTTTCTTAATCACCAACAAACTTCACAGTAATTATATCCAACATGGTCCACATGAATGTTTTATAGGCTATAGCCCACATACAGAAGGAACAAAGTCCTCGAAATAAGATACAGACTACTGTCAGAGTGCAAATGAAATGGATGGGATCAGCACCTCGGGCAAATGATTTTTTCCTGCTGAAGATTCTTGAGCAGTGGCCATGGATATACAGCGGTGTCAGATTAAGTAAATAAATGCCCTGAAAACTTAAGTGAAATTTAAGTAACAGGTAACAAGGGAGACTTGCAGGGATTGGGCTAATAATGGACAGAATGATAGAATCATGCAAAAGAAATGTTTAAGTGTTGACCACTCAGTTATGAATCAAAAAGGCGCGGCACTTTATGGCCATCCCTTCTTGATGAATACTTTCAAATTCATGGAATTCAGGCTGAGAACTCCACTAAAAAACTGTGCGAGCGACGTCATTTCCATTTATAAACTGCAGGAAGCCTGCATAAGTATTTCAAATTTCTTGAAAGCTTCAACAATTTCCCATAGCATGACTTAACAAATTCACAGAACTTTCGTCCCAAACTGACTCCCCCTCGCTATTTCTAAATTTATAGTCTTTACCAACTTTATTACTCTTTTCCTCATCTGTTAAGATTCTCATAAAAGTTTCCTGCCTTCATAGTATCTGCCCCATATGTCCTCCACGTCAGAGGGCAAATGAGCGAATGCACGTAGCCACAATGACTCATATGTAAATGAGCCCTCATTTTGTTCCTTTTCAAGGGTATAGAGGAACCTGAATAAGTGCAGCAGGACGAAATACCGCTTTGGTTACTTTCACACTTTTCTCTCCATTTTAATTTTTCTTTTTCCTTCAATCTTTCTGACACAAAACTCTTAGACCTGCTACCACGATGTTTTCATTTTCCTAAGTGAAGACGGTCCACCTCTTCGTACTGGCACTCCACGTGACTCCTCACCGAGCTTTCTCGCTGATATCAATACAGGACAAAGTTCACATCCCGTTGTATAGCTCGGGCTTGTCGTATCGAAAGCAAAGTGTGCAGTAGGGGAGGAATATTCACATGACGGATGGGGTGGTGGTGCCGTTACCTCCGAAGATTTGTGACGATCTGCAGTAGACCATAAGGAGGATGTGATGGGCGTCGACGGACTCGTAGCGCTCGACTACGTGGTAGACAGCGCGATAAGTCTGTGCTTCGAAATGTAATTCTATGCAGAGTATCTAAGCAGAGAATAGGAGCATCGTTGAGCGTCGGTAGTCGATGATTGAATTGAAAATCCTCACGTCAACCGGACGCCCTCGCTTTCAGCGATATGGAAAAGCTGTCATGCTTGGAACAATGCTGCTAATTTCTGTGCACGTATATCGTCATGAGGACTGCTTGGGTAGCCAAAATGGCGTTAGCTGCTGCGAAGAGAGCACCAATTGGTAATTAAGCGGCGGTCGGATTACTCCTGAACTGTTCAAATCTCTCAAGCAATCTGTTGCCCAGTCCGGACTTCGGACCCGTAAGGGTAACGTAGCTCGTTCCGATTCCTTTTCGGCATGATTCAGATTTACCGACTGGTTACCGCCTTTGCTTGCTCTGCCAACGTAGAAAATTCTTTTTGCACCCTGATCAAAACAGGGTAGAAGTAGGAGCATTACAAACATAATGATAGGTGGGGGTTCTACAATTTCAAAAGTGTAACGGCACAACAACAGCTAATATCATTCATCCAATATATGTATATAATTATTTTTAAGTTAACAGACACCAGAAATAGTTCGCGCTGAACCTCTTCGGACCCAAGGCCACGGAATGCCAGAGAAGATGTCGTTGTCTTCGGCTCCATTGGAAGATCTGCTACCTATCCTGTCTTGTTTCCTTGCTCCACTTGTACTCCTCGCGTCGTCGCCGCCTCCTGTAATCAGTCCTCATCATCAGCGTCACAGCAGCTCAGTTAATGGGAAACAGTCTCTCGATCGCTCGTCTAACCCCTACTCACACACCTCCCCTTTCATGAAGAAAGTCCCTTCTGGGACTTATACTGAAAAGGAGAAACAGAGTAAAAAAAATCTCACTATTCATGAAAGATTTCGAGCAGTTTTGGGAATGTCGTATCTTTGGCGACGTGGTTCTCATAAACCCACTTAATGGCGCGGTTTCAGGTTGATGGTGCCTGTAAACCATTAACTTGCCTAACATGAACTCTCAGTGACGACAGTGTCTGATGACGACATCAATGTGCCTCCTGCCGTTCAAAATTCTCCTTAAAAGAATTTATGTCGGAGCGTGTCGTTAAGTCATAACGATGTTCATTTCACGACCTTTCACTCCGTTGACGGTGTACAAAGCGACGCTCGTAATCAACGGGCTCTTAAGGTGTAAAAGGCGCTGCTGATCCTTATCGTAGGAGGTGATAGCGTTCCTGATCTAGCAATACATTTAATCAGCAAAGCTCGTAGCACTTTTACCGGCGTGCTTTATTCCCATTAGAGTAGGAATGACACAAAGAGAATCCATATGCCACTAATGTGAATCACACAAAAAGGATACGAGGATTGGCAAAATTGACATGCCATGCTAGGAGAGCTCGTTCAGAGGTCCACATTCCACTGATTCCATTCCTGTTGTAACATAAGCGATTCGCAAGAGCGTTGAGAATATTGTGGGGTCTAAATATTGCTACTAACAAACGCCAGGGGTCATTCCTATCCAATAGAACCATGATTTCCCTCGCTTCAAGTCGTGCCGGCAATGATAAAGCAGGACAACAAATGTAGTTCAGTTGCTTGTAATTTTTTGTCGTCGGTGGACATAGCAACAGGAAAGTGCGAGACCATAAAAGAAGAAGCAGGCTTCCGAAGTTGGGAGGCTTCATCTCCGATGATGGCTTTATGGCATGGGAGAAGCACGCGAATAGACCACTGAGACGTGTTCAGCGATATTGGAGAAGCGATAAAGACGTTGTGTTATGTATTGTAGAAAATCGTCCACGCGGCATGGGCCGTAACTCATATTCCGTTGCCTGATATTCGTTTTCTGGGATACGAAACTCCTTGCGTTCCTCGTCGGCATGGTGAAGTGCGCCCTTTTCATAAGAAAGTTGAGTCTCAACCAGTCGTCGACTATGGGTGTATGCATTGAATCGCTCCACTTCGCGTGGGCAGAAAGTATTCGGAAAATTGGTTTGGAGGCCTCAAAGTAAGATTGTGTAAACTGACGAGTTTGACCGCTCCTTCGCACAGTGCTAGGGGAGGTACGCGTAGTATCGGCGACAACTCGGTGACGGATAGATGTTCATTGGCGACCAATACTCGGCCAGTCTGAGCGAAAGAAGACTCTGCAAATTGGCTCAATGAAACATGGCGCGGAAGAAGTGGCAATGCCTAATGGTTCACGTGCTGTTATGCACAGGCGGCTAGCGGTGCACCGGATACCTTGTTTCCTGTATTGCAAACCGCTATACGAGAAGCCAACGAGTTTATGAGAAGGTTAGTAGAGGTATTCGCGAGCCACCATAACGCAGAGAATCGATGCAATGCTTTCATAGTGCGTGCGAGAAGGTGTTTGCAAGATATGACGGAGTCAAATAGCAGAAAAAGGAAAAAAGGAGGACAGTCTCAAGGGGCGGGGTAATAGCAAGTGTAAAAGGAATAAAATTTGTTGGAACAAATGAAAGCAGTGGCGTTGCAGTTAGTTCAACTAACTATCATCATATTCAGAATCATGCACAAGATCAAATATTTAAGCGCCTGAACGTCATGTCTGGAGTTACGGGGACATTTTTCCTTTGCGCGTGCTCGGTCAATCTGAAGCGATACTTTGAAGTACTTGTCGTTACAGAAGCGCAATAATACTGGTCATGTCAACGAGGAACAAACTCAAAAAGGGCAAGAACTCCTGCAAGCAGGAACTCTTTAGGTTACACTTTTGTAGTTGTCAAATGGGAAAAGTTGTAAGAGACAAAAAAGAGGAGTAACAACGATATTGTGTGGGTAGAAAAGAAAGAAAGAAAACAGCGCTAGAAATGTGCATTACTCCTTGTTATGTTGAAATGCTGACCATACTTTCTCCCACAGAGGGCGAAACCATGTATCAAAGATGCCAATTAGAAGAAGAAAGAAGATTACAGGATGAGATAGGGTTCTCGAACGACGAGAAAAACTGTGTCAGAACCTGGGTGGAAAAATAACGGTCAGGCACTAACTGGTAGGCAAATGGGAGCGTCGCTGGCCTGCAGACCATTCCGAAAAAAAGAAAGGAACACCTATGTAAAAACGAAGAAATAAAACTGAGCTGACCTGCATTGGAGTGCAATCACACTCGCTGCAATCAGTGATATATAGAGTATTTAGAGTATTTACCCTTTCAGCTGTATAATCGGCACAATAGCAGCTAATATACTTCAGCTAATATAATAACAGGCACCAGGAATGGTGTGTTCTGAATCTCTTCAGGCTCGAGGCCACGAAACGCCGGAGGAAATGTTCTTGTTCTCAGCCCAGCTGAAAAGCCTTGCCACCTGTCTTCTACCTTTCCTGCTCCTCTTGTACTAATCTCGTCGGGCCGCCTCTGTAATCAGTTTGGGGCATATGAAATTCCGTCCCTCCCCCCTCCCCTCCAATTCCGAGCTATTGAACATCTCTTCCACGTCTTATGGAAATTCCCCTTGGGAAGCACTTTTCGGTAAAAAACGAAAAGTGTTTCCCAAGGGAAATTTCTTCGAGGACTTTTAAGAAGAGGAGCGAAGCTGCCCTCTTTCTGATCACCACGTGTATCCACCCTTGTCGGAAAACGGCTAAGATGAAACCTATTAATGGCTCCGATACCGGCTTAGCTGATGTATACACCTAAGGCGGATGAGTACTTATGGCTTTGTAGCTGTTGTGGTGGTGCACCATTCGCATCGGGACGCACCCAAAGCACACAGGCGGCATACTGTAGCCAGCTGTTCAAGACAGCTTCTAAAGTCCACTTTTATGCGATTTTCGTCGTCACATTCCCGTCGCCCATAATTTTACTACCTTTTGAAACTATGTATTGTATTTTATTTTTATTTTATTTTATTTTGATGCACGCAGAGGTGCGCCCTAACAAAACAGTGAAGTAAAACATCAACGACATAATCGAGTCAACCTTACATCGGTTGGTAAAGATTTGTTCAGATTATTAAGAAGCAGTAACTTAAGATCAGGCGAATGGAACTCAATAGGCGGATGGCGCTAGGGATAACACCACTCCCAGACGGCATGAAATATGTATATTTACATATATGGAATCTGAAACCGAATTTTCGGATGTTAGGTATTCCCTAGCCCTAACAATTCAGCTTCAGACCCGCACTTATTTCAAACTGGTCTATGGCTACCTTCAAAATTCTCTCAAGATCTTGGTGGATAGTACCACATTACGATCATCCGGTCTTAAGATCTTCACCAATCGCGTAAGGTACGCGTAAGGTATAAAATTTAGAAGAACATTAACTTAATGTCATAGATGTGTTATAAGAGGAAAAGCAAAAAAACACAAAACAAAACAAAAAACAAAGGGCACGTATCACTGTCTTCTCTCTGACTCGAACCATGTACATTCCTGGAAGGTGGGAATTGCTGGAAATAAGCTGATAATTATCGAAATTCTCAGAAGTCCGGGATGCCAAGTAGTAACAAAAGATCAATTTCTCTCAACTTTCTCTTGAAAACACTAACACTTTGAGATTCTTGGATCTCGGCAGGCAGCAGCTGGAGCCACTCCGCACTACGAAAGAAGAAAGACCAGCAAATCCTGTTGCACTGTTTCTTGGCTAGTTTAGGACAGGTTATGGAGAGCATTCTAGTACGTCCCCGGCAAGGCCTAAACACCCAGTACTTGCTCGGCTTGAGCTTTAGTTCGCCCCGGAGCAGTTTAAAACCGAAGACGATGTCATTGAAAACCCGTCTATAGAGAAGCGTCTTCAGCTTAAGACGCTGTAGACGTTCTCTGTAATCAGGCATGCATGCAGGGTACGTGGGACTCGGGTAACATCTGTACATCAATACTTTTGTGAAGGTTTGCTGAACTTTCTCTATTTTCGCTTGAAGGTTTCTAGTTTGCGGGCTCCAGATCTGTGACCCATACTCTAATATCGGAACAACATAACATCGATAAAGTTTCAGAAATAGTGGGACACTATTGTTATGAATGTTCCTGAATATCGTAAAAAGAACCCTAAATGCTTGTTGAACGATAACACCGATGTGGCGCTCGAAACTCAGATCAGAGCTGACGTGGAACCCAAGATTTTTGACGTCTGAGTTGTATCGCCTAACGTGTACGGAATCCTATAAACATTCCCAAGATGCAGTACCATTGTCTTAGCGAGGTGCACAGGTATATCCCAAGCCGTAGCCCAATCCATCAGGTTAATAATGATGGATTGGGTTAGAGCCTGATGGATAACCCCCTTGCTATCCTGGTCATATATACCATACACTTTGATATCGTCTGCATAGATACGCACGTTAACCATGGGGTGTGTAATTAGATATTTTGGTAAGTCATACGTGTATGCCAGGAACAGTAGAGGTGACAGTACCCCACCCTGAGGAACACCACTTGTACACAAAAGACGTTCTGAGAAAGTGTTACCGACCTTAACACACATATGTCTGTTTCTTAAGTATGATTGAATCCAATTGAACATTGTTCCGGAGACACCAACTTGCCTTATTTTTGTGAGAAGCTTACTGATGTTAACTCTATCGAAAGCCTTTGATAGATCAAAATATATTACATCTACACCTTGGCTTCTGTTAACAGCCAAGCTCCAGTCGAACAAGCAATCAGCCATCAGCGTACTCGTAGAAGCACCTTCCACAAATCCATGTTGTTCTAAAGGTACTAACATGTTTTTGCGAAAGTGTGTTGCAAGTTTATCACGTACCAGTTTTTCCAAGGCCTTAGCTGCAGGTGAAGTAATACTGATAGGGCGGAAAGAGGAGACCACGTTCGCATTTGGAGTCTTAGGAATAGGTGTGATGATAGATTCTTTCCAGATCTCCGGGACTTCTCCGAACATTAGAGAGGTATTCAATATCATACAAATGGGTTTACACAGGACATAGGCACATCTTTTATATACTATCTGAGGGATGCCATCGTACGGCAATGAACAGGAACTTTTGAACGACTTTAGAACTCTGTATACTTCCCAGGGAGCTATGGTGATATCGGAGCAGAAATCTACCAGTAGAAGGTCATCCTCTGTGTCTTCACCCGAACTGACAATAGGCGTCGTAAAAACTGACGCAAAGAAACTTGCAAGCGCTGCAGCTTTCTGAACATCAGTAATGCACAGATTACCAGCACTATCTCTGAGAACCGGTGTTGACGGCCGTGTTTTCAATTTGTTTTTCATAAGCGCGAAGGCTGCTTTCTTGTTCGCACTGGTTGTGGCTCGTTTTTCTCTGTAGGCGAGGAATCTTTTCAGATGGTAATCAAGCTCATTGCACACTCTGTTATAAACAAGAGTTGAAAGAGGATCCTCCTGTAGGGTGCGAAACAGACGAGCTTTTTGAGTCATCAAATTGACTATGTGTTTTGGATACCGTGTTCTCGAATCTTTCGAGGATTCAAAAGGTACAAATTGGGCGAAAGCAGTGTAAAGAATACGACAAAATCTTTTATACAAGTCGTCAACAGACTGATAGCCTTCGAAAGCCGCCCACCAATCTATGCAAGATAAGTAATGTGAAAGTGCACCATAATCCGCCTTCATAAAATTCGGCAGGGGGAGGTGTTTTGGTTCATTCATCGAAACGGAGACATCGAAGGAAACAACGCAATGGTCAGATGCAGCGAAGGGCGGGCATACGTATAGATTCTTGATGATTGGTGTGTTAGAAAGCACTACATCTAAAATTGATTTTCCCCGAGTTGGATGAGTAACATGCTGAACTAAGTGAAGGCATTCGAAGAAATGAAGGAACTTGGCTGATGCGGAATTTTTGGCTCTTTTTGAAGACCAGTCAATATCAAGGTTCAAATCACCCAATATGATCATGTTTTCAGTCGACGTGCATAAGTCAAGCAAAGAATCAAGAAGGTCTTCGTCTCCATCAGAAGTGGAGTTTGGTGGTCGATAAATTAAAGTAAATCTGATTTTTTGAGAAGAAAGCGTGTCGAACGCATCGATGAAAAGGAGTTCCGAGCTCAGAAGAGAGGGAGTGGCAACAGCAACGAGATCAATGGAGTTTTTGGCTATACAGCAAACGCCACCTCCTCTATTTCTTTTACGGTCAAGTCGGAAAATGCTGTAAGGTCGACCAGACAGAATTTCGGTATCAGAAATCTTGGAAGACAGCCACGTTTCGGTAATAAAAACAAGTTCAGGGTTGTGTGTATCAATGAAAAACTGTAACTGATGAAGTTTGTTGCCTAAGCTTCTTGAATTCATGAGGAAACTCTTGATTGTCTGCCGTGTACCGTGCCGAGTTACGCGTTTTCCGACATCCTAGATTTACGGAGCTCGTCAACACGACTTAACTCACCGCGGTACACAACTCACTCTCGATGACCCAGTTGCTTATTCCGAGCCCTGCACTCTTCCCTGAGGTGGAACTCGCGATCACGCTCTTCTCTGGTCAGACTGCGGCGAACAAAGACATTGGACCAGCTTGAGCTGCGCAGATGATGGGTATTAGAGATAGCTGTGATCCAATGACTTTTTGCCGGCAGAACCAGTTTCACTAGGCGATATTTCTCTCGTTACGATGATTCTCGCGTTTTCCTGGCCCTTTTGCTCTATTCTAAGCTATTTATTCTATTTTTCGATAGAAATGGATACAACAAAATCATAGTGAACTGTGCATTTAATTCTGATCCTGTACAACATCAAGTATATTCTCTTTGTCATTTACCGAGTTTTATATTCACAATGATATTGATCCATTTAGTTGTTTGTTCACAGATGATATCGAACTTTCCCACCAGATCCCCTTACCAAAACAAGAAGCCATTCTGAAACATCCCAGTTTCCCAGAAGCTACCTGATAGGAAAGGCTTTTTCTGGAATCTTCTCCTACTCTCCCACATTATTCAATGAAGATTCATCTTTTGATTCTTTTTTTTTGCAAGTTTCAAAAAATTTCATACAACCCATTACCAAGTTTGTGGTGAATCTGGTTTTTCTCGTTTTTGTGATAGAGATGCTACCTAAAAAAGATGAGCGTCTCCCAATCTTTCACGTCTACTTCTTCTTGGGACTTTTTTATCGCTCGTGAAGGCTGAAGATTAATCGCAGACAATCCATGCCACAATGGACGGCTCAAACGGACAGTTATTTTTCAACCTTAAGCTTCTTAATGATGACGCCTTCCCTTTCTACTCAGTCACATAGAAATGGATGACAATGCCAGCTTATACTTACTGCACACCACCTTTCTCAACTTCCGCTATTGCAGTAAATTCTCCTCTGCAAGAGAGAACTTTTTTGCGGATGGCTGCTAAGAACCTTTTGTCAGAATCGTCCTCGGCCTCTCGGGCTTCGCCTTACAAATTTCATGACTTTAAAATTAACGCAAAAAAAAAGCTAATTGATATATCAATCTGAGTGGCGAGCCACACCTTGGGCACCGCAGAGCAAGCTGATTCAGTTAGGTCCTGGCGCCATTCAATGCTTCCCTTTCCTTCTATTCTTTCACTGAAGATGGAGAAGGTTGATGCTGAGCTGTTTCGGACGCTAACTACTGCAGCAATTTCCGTAGCTGTTCAATGTAGAAGTGACCGTCTGCTTCTAGCCAAGTAAATCCCAAAACAGCATACCACGCCAATCCCACAAAACCGAAGCTCCCGACCATGGAGCTCAGGCTTTGGTTGAGCTGGTGGGTCCTGGCCGAGTGGGAACCAGGAAAGGCGTCTGTTTGGGAACCAGAAGGGGCTGTTTATGTAGTAAACCCAAGATTCCTTCCCGGTGATAATCGACTTGAGGAAGTTTTCCCTATTGAGTGAAGGAAGAAGACTTTCACAGAAAGGCACTCGCGCTGCTCGGTCCCCCTCGGTAAGTGCGTGCGGTACCATCGAGACATCAATTTCTGGTGGCCCATTATGTGCTGATGGCGAGTGATGGTGCTATGACTGCACCCATACGTCTGCTGCTATCGTTATGACTGCTAGAAATTATTGAGATTAATAAAAAGCGGAAGGAATTTGTGGACCAACCCAATAATTCCGTTGATGGAACTCATCATGACGTTTATTATACACAAATCATTTTTCGTTTTTTTCCAGCATACCCTTATAGAGGAGTTCAACGGTACCTGTTGCTGGAAGAGTTTGCGATAGAATACATTTTGACGTTTTTTTTGTTGCTAATGTTATTCGTTGTCTATGAGGGTACAAGAGTCCCTCAAATGTAGTTGTTTCATCTCGATAAATCACCTAGTTCATACCTTCCTTTTTGTAAGGTCCAAGAGCACCTACTTGCCTTCGGCTTGACTCACACTCACATCCTTCGAAAATTGAGCAATCAAACGTCTTGAAGAGTCTTAATGGAAGTCGGCTCAATCTATTAGCTTTCAACAAATTTCCACTATCCTCAATCTGCTCGTCTCACGGCTTGGACTATATGACCCACTTTGACTCTTTTTTTTTAGAGCATTTATTCTGAAAAGGAGGCTCCGATAGACTCAGTCCTTCATGCCAATCTCGCACACTTTTTGAGCTGATTGAGTTCTTAATAATGGGTTCCAACTACTTCACAGACAATGAAGAGTTCTCAGAGTTACCGCCCCCTCCGCAATTCGAATTAGCTTCGCTCTTGCCTATCTTGAAATGGGATCTCTTTTATTTTGAATTATTCTTCACCACTTCATATCCTTCAATCTTTCGACTCCTCATCTTGGGAACCCACATTTGTTCTTTGCAGACGTGTTCTAGAGGATTTTCTCCAACTGACGCTTCAGAAGAGCGAAATAGTGCCCTACTCTCCAAGAAACACTTGATTCCGAATTTATAATGCAGAAATCCATTTCAGTAGTTCATGCTGCCTCAGTGCAATGAAGCATGGACCATTTAAATAGATGCACTGTTTGTGTCTAGCCTTAGAGCCAATTTTTAGCAGTTTTGCTGGTCTACAAGAGGAACATTTTAGCGCTTGTTTGAAGCGCGGCACGAGTACTAGAAGATTTCTTGCACAATGAAAGCAATATTCGTAATCAGCTGGTAAGACGACAGCAATAATCAATTTTTCAATCATATTCATACCTAAGGATAGAATTTGAGGAATACAGGGAAAAAATTCGTCCAGGAGGGTAAAAGCACTGACTCATACATTGGCTGGCTGGCCAACACAGGTCATTGCCTCGACCACATACGCATTGTGTACGATTCCGAATGGGAGTCGACTGCGTGGGCGCGTCCCCTTGATGGGAATGATCAACAGATCAGGACTTTATTTTTTTACGCTTACAATTTTCCGATTCTTGTGCCTTATACTCGCACCTCATGCAATAACCCTCAAATTTCCATCTGCAGAATAAATAAATTCGCTAAATTGGCCTCAAAGATAACTTGGTCAGCTGGACATCAAGGTTTATATATTTCTGATCCTTTGTGAACAACAAAAAACTAGGACGGTGTTTAGCTTTAAACTTTTTTCGTAAGTCTTTGTCATGGACGAGTGTGATAGGGCAAGGACCGAAGGGTATGAAGAAATCACAATTTTTCAATCCCATAAATGGCTGAAATAAATCAGATCGCCATCGCGGCTTTTAAGTGCTCGATCTCTGATTTATTTCCGCCATTTCTAACAGAATGAGTTTTGATGAGAGAAGATGACTCACTTGCAAGAAACTTCATAGAGTGTGATAGGGTAAGGACCGAGAGGTATATAGAGCTCACAATTTTTCAACCCCATGAACGGCTGAAATAAATCAGATCGTCATCGCGGCTTCTAGGTGCTCGATTTCTGATTTATTTTCGCCATTTCTGATAGAATGAGTTTTTATGAGAGGAGATGGCTCACTTGCAAGAAACTCATGGAGCTTTAAGTCAGCCAAGCTATGAATTAGTCTGTTTCCATGAATCCAGTTAATTGGCACAAGTTCTAGGAAGAAAATATGGAGCTCAGTATATCCTCTCTCTTCACATAACTTCTCAAATACGGAAAAATTAATGATTTTTGGAAAGTGACATGTCCCATAATGGGCCTTCAAAACAAATTTATTCATGAAGTATTGAAAGTTTCGAGTTCCTCTTTCACATGAAATTGAATCATCCTCTTCTCGATTCGTCATGGGAACTAGTTCAGAAGGAAAAGCGTTCATCTTGCATCAACTGACCAAATATCACAACTTTATCAAATGATGTTCATAGACTTTCAAAACACTTTCACCTTTTCATTTTTCAAGAACCGGCAATTGTTATGAACAGAAATAGCCCTCAATATCCGTAATTACAGCTATGTACTGTAAAAACTTGGCGTGATTATGGTTCTGCATTACTTTGATTATACATCTAGGAAAAGTCGGAAGTAAAGTGGCATTTAAGAAATAAGCTGTCATTTCAAAGTGTGTCTGATTCCTCCCACGTAACTTCCCAGACATCAACGCAATCTCCTTTACATTCTCTACGTGATTTCTTTCGATTCTTTTTATAATCGAGGAGGACCAAGGAGAAAGGGGGGGGGGGTTGGCGAGGAGGTGTAGTGTTAAGTGGAGCACTATCACACTCGCACGTTCCGCAATTTGATTCCCGGACCGAAACTCCTACGCCGGTCAGTTGGTACCAGACTAGTCTAGAGGGCTTAAAGTACTGTCTTGTATACCAACTGGCCACCACAAGCTAGGCCACATACAAATTCACACAGCCACCACGATTCAGAATCGACGTCGAATAGGGGTGTGGGAGTGGAGGGAGGGAGGGGGGGGGGGAGATCCCAACAAGCATTAACAAACGCCAAAACGAGATCGTAATCGGTAGTGAATGTTCTTGTTCTCTGTCCGGGCAACGATATGTTTTTTGAGGAATTGTGATAGTGTCCCGTTAATGTGTCCCAAATAGAGCTTCAGAGGTGAGAGGGGGAGGGGGTGGGGGGTAAAGGGATTAAGGTTTCCTAGATGTCATAGCCTGACTTACTCGCCTTCTTCTGGAAGGCTCTGTAAAAATGTGGACTGCTCTGCAGACTCGGTTAATGTACTGACGTCGTCCCTTATATGTTCTCGTATAATCTTTCATCAAGGGGACATCTATTTAAAGAAAGCCATTTCAAGCCGCTTAATGGGTCTGTTTATGAGCTTGATCCGACAACAGGAATTCTATTTGACATCACCACTAATAAATGCATTACAGCGAATAAGATTTGCTAGATCCAACTAGACGGATCTTAATTTGATAATGTGAAAACAGCCGTCGTGGTGGTTGTTGAACGTGAAAGTTGTTGTGAAGGGCTTCGTTCAGCACGCCATTTTGCATGTGATTCACCCACGACCCATTCTTTCCTATGTTTTTCCCTTCATCAGACTTTGGCCGGTGAATCAGTTCGAGACCCATCGAGTGCCTTTGCTCGGGTGATGGATGGGATGTTGAACTTTCGAGTTCCATATGAGTGTTCGGCTGAGTGCTCAGTTCTATCATCAAGAGGATTATTGGAGTCCTCACATAGGCAAATATTAACATTGCCAGGTTACACAATGTAAAATCTCAGCAGTTGAAACCTGTGTTTATCTAGAGTTTTTCTCGTGCTCTTTTCTTACTTGATCACCCACCAACTCCTAGTTCAGTGCTCTCCCTACCTCCCATGCTACTTTCTTGGGAACGAATCGTTTCAACCTGCACAAATTTGACGAGAGGAACTTCAGAGAATAGTCGTATGAACTTCTTGTAAGACTAAGGGTGGTGAGAAGGGTGACCTGGGGTGACAAACACGATAGGTGAAGCAGGGAAGAATTGAAGAACATGAACACAAGGGAAACGTTCCAAACATCACAAAAAGTCCTTTCTTCAGTGGAGACTGTTGGGCTAACAGAAATATGGTTACCCTACCAGAAATATAGTTATCTGCCTTAGTAACCAGAGGCAACAGGGAGCCAGACCCTTGTCTAGACTCCCGTCCTCCACAGAAGGTGCAATATCCTAGCATTGCGAACTGGAATCAGGATTTTGACTTCTCTTCAGTAACAGAATTAAGGCCATCCCCACACTCATTTTTCTCAACCCTGATTTTGATTTATTATGTCCAGTGCCTCGAATCCCATCGAGCAGTGGTTGATTACTCTTATAAATCTCAGTTCCAAAGTTCCCCTTCCTTTTTAGCTTCTCCCCAAAGATATGAAGAATATGAATGAACGGAGAGATCAGAGGTATTTCTAGTTAGTCAGTCAAACGGCGATACTAGAGTAAATGGTATGAGGAAGATGTTTTCACATATCCAGTGAGGACAAGAGTACGCTTACACTTCCTTCAGAGGTGTACTAGACCACTGCTATAACAGAGGAAGGTTTGGCCTTGAATATCTTTCTATTCGTTGCTACTTGGAGGATTCCCTGTACATACTGACACTCATGCGGTAGATGTTTCCGTGAATACCTGCCGGAACAATCCCCTGATTCCCCACAATGTCTCTGCTTCACGCTCTTGTACACTTTCGATATTCAAACTCCGTAAGAGGACTATGTGAGCTGAGTCGCTACGTTTTTAAAGGGTGGATGACGGTTATTTTCTCGGATTCTTACAGGAAGCGGCAGTACTCCGTGGTGACCACCATATCCTTCCACTAGGGGGCGGGGGAGTGGTGGTGGTGGGGGGGGGGGGGGGGGGGGACGGCGGGGCAGAATTTGTGGTGATTTGAAAGACTTTGGCGCCTACCATTCTATCATTGGGGCACAAATTTGAAGTAGGGTACATAATTAGCATCAGGTAGCCCTTCTGATCCAATCTACTTAAAACCTGTGCCCCAATAATAGGCGTCAGAGAAGTTTAGATCACCACGAATTCCGCTGAGCGATCTGCCGCGTCCACCCAGAATTGGGTGAATGTTCCCATGTCCTTCCACTGACAACTCTGATTTTTCCCTCTAAAGCGCGACTGCGCTCGACCGGGTGTGGCGAGCACGACGCGATTATCGGAGAGAAGTTACCACACCAGGAAAGGATTGGTGAGAGGTCTCAGAAAGAGAAGGATCCTCTAGGTCCGCTTCGTTCTGAGTGTTAAGCAGTACAAGTAGGAGGGAAGCAGTACGATTTTGGTGTGAGATACGGAGCGGCAGGGTTCATTGGTAGTAGCAGAAAGTAATAACAACTTGTGTGTTATAGCGGGGCTGTATGAGCCACTGGTGTGATGCAGTAGCACAAGTCGAATTTGACGTCTTCTCAGTGGAAACACTGATTGAGTAGGAACATTATAAGGGTGTGTGGTATCCTTTAATATCATTGAGTATTAGCCGTCAATAAAATTTATGTTTTGTAGTCTGTAACTCGAATTACTAGTATTTATCAATTCCTCTCAGAATCCCTCTCATATTGAAGCTATTATATTTGTTCTGGTTATGCTCTGAGAGATGTTCTTGCTTTCACATCCATTGTAGGTCTCTATGACAAGGAGCTCACATTGAATGACAGCTAGTCGGATTAATTTTTGATCATTTTATCTAAAAATAGCTTATTGAGCATGGCATCAAAACCTTTAGACTACTCCGATCGGGAAATCACTGGAAAGGGAGGTCTTTGAAGAGATAGAAGGACTATGGGCAATGATTACTTGATCGTCCTTCGCCGCTGATATTGATATTGTTGTTACCATTTGCCAGGTTATTATCGAAAGCATTGCAACGTGATTACGTAATCGCCAGTTACCAAATACCGGTAATCGCTGGAACTCCTTCGTTCTCATTGCCTCCCTTCCCTTAGTCGTAGGTTGGAGGGCCGTACTGATACCAAACGCTTTCCTTCTGAATTTTGAAAGCAAAAACTTAGAACCACTCGCTGTACAGTGTACCGGAGAAAGAATACACTGCTCGTAGACATATCATATTTCCTACAAAAGGAGTATTCACCTGGCACGGTTCAACTCCAACTGATCAAGCAGTGTAAGTGGTAGCAGATACACATCGGAAGGATGGAGGTGCTATAGCCAAGGGAAAGAGTTTACAAGGAAATGTTTGTGGTGCAAACACCATAAACCTCAAATGAATAGCGACCGATCAATTACTATTCTCTCGTATAACGTAACCGGTCGATAATCGATCGCTGTCTGAGCCTGTCTGTTTGTTGTGTACTGTTTCAGAAGCCATCACAATGCGCTTTTATCAACTTGTGATGTTATTATGTGGACTCATATTCTGTCATTCTTTGGTGAAAGCCCAGTTTGGATGGCGATGTGGTTACGTTGGCGGTTGGTGTGGAAGTGAAAAATGGAGAGGACGAGAGTCTTCAGGCGGTTAGTCGTTTCATAAATCAATTTCATCTTATGGAAGGTCCTTCTCCAGAAGGAAACGGAGTGGATGCCTCTAACCAGGGAGGGGTAGTCTACTTATCTTGGAACTTTGAATTCAGACCCAGATAAATCGATAGAGTTCAGAATGCTGTTTACGAAAATGGTAATTGAAACTGCAAAATGGTTCTCCTTAAAAAGTTATGGGGGCCCGATTTTTGCTCGACAGTAGTATCAATTGAAAATGGGAACTCGTCGCTTCCATATCAAACGCCCACGTGACTTAGTGGTAGCGGTCTTGCTTCGTGGGCGCAAAATGAGGGGTCCCTCCCCGCCATTGTGTCCGCACTTTTGCAAAGTGTTTTTTCATTTTATCAAAGGCTCTCTAAACGTTTTCTGACATTTCTTTAGACAATTAATACTACTGTCGAGCAAAATTCGAACCCTCGTAACTTTTTAAGGAGAGTCATTTTGCAGTTTTAATTTCCATTTTCGTAAACAGCATTCAAAACTCTATCGATTTATCTGGGTCTGAATTCAAAGTTCCAAGATAAGTAGACTACCCCTCCCTGGTAAGAGTTGAACAGTGAGAGTCAAATTTCCAAAACCTCACGCTGCCTTCAATACATCCGGAACTCAGATTTCAGTATTCGTGCCAATTCGGTTCTTGAAAGTAATTCTTGTGATGACAAAAAAGCCAAAATAGCTAGGAATGGATAGGTATATCTTGGCCGTTATATCAAAGTTCAGTAGCTTCCGAGAGCCACTGAAGAGGCTCCAGGCCGCTGCCGTCTTGGGAACTCATTGTCAGTAATATCCAACTTCAACAAAAAAAGCGAAAAGTGTAATTGGAGTCTTTAAACGAAGTCAATGTTTGGCCTGAATAGAGAGCATAGATATTTCATAAATTCTTATGTCAACATACACCTCAGCCATTTCAAATACCGGACAATGGCGGTGTAATGGTAAGTATTTAGTCCATTGTCACGCGTGTAGTTTGAAGAGATCGAAATTCCTGATGTATGGTTCGAGCCAACATTCCTTCCGTTTATACGCGGTTGCTCATCTAAGTTTATGCTCCCGACTCGCCTGAGAGAATAAAAGCCTTGGCTTGTACATCGACTGGCCACTTCAAGTCAGTGTATAGGCCACATACGCATTCAAACGCCTCCACGATTCCATATGGCAGTCGAATGTTAGGCGCACTTCACAGATGAACTCGAAAGTCTTCATACTCAAGAATTCATTGTCATGCCAAGCACTTCTGCACTAATCGGATCGTTATTGATGTACCACCGATTTTCAAAACCTAGGAGTGGTCCATATAAGTAAATCATTTCCTCTGGCATCAAAAAATCCTCCTCAGAAAAGCAATAACCCTTCGATGCTGAGTTCAATACACACCTGAATTAGTGGGAAATCAGAGCAAATCAGAATCAGAGGAATGGTGGATTTTGGAACATTCTTTGGCCTTCAAAGTCGACGAGACTAAACAGTTCGTTAATAACAAATTTATGCTACGAAACTTCCTGAAAACATCTTCCACCAATTCTTGAGCAACAACTTCAGGTTTCCGATCAAAAGCACGCTTGATGGCTGCTCTGGCACGATCCGTCAGAGAACACTTGGCTGAGTGATATTGGGTGAGTGAGTCAGATTCCTTTTCGAAACAAATCTGTTGCCATTAGGCAAATGCATTGTAGTTTCAGGTCAATGCCTTTTTGGGACATTCCGCAAAATGAGCGATTTCATTGATTATCTGTGCTTATTCGTGAAGCTATTAATAAACATTGAAATTAATTGTTTTGGCGAAATGGGCCAACTTCTAAGTATTCAAAGATACAAATTGGATAAAACATGTGACCATGATTGGGTATGGGCCAGGAGGCGCCGCACGAATGGCGAAACTGTGTCACCATGCACTAAGGCCTTTATGTTACGGAGACCATTGTCATTTGGGGTATTGAAACAGTAGATTACGTGGGTGGAACTGCATAAGGACAGAGCACTTGAAAGGAACAAAACTCAGAAATTTCTGAAAAAAAAAACCGTCTCTATTTTGAGGGTCAATACAGTCGTGCCGTGCAAGGTGGAAGAAACCTCAGTAGGTGCAAGTATCAGTCGTTCTGGAACAGACTTCTGCTGTTCATTTAGCTGTGCATTAGGGGAGTGGCTGGGTCCTCTCCATTATGATCGCAGGCACTGCAAGCAAGGAATCGTCGGAGACGCATTTGACATAGGATTTCCACATTTTGGTCAACGCTGTACAGCTCATAGCAACTAAGCACGTAATCGGAGCACCGCGCAAGTTGACTACTGTAAAAAGTGGTTGGTTTTACAATTACCAATTTTGTAATAACGATTTATGCCCTCATTCATTTCCTCTTCAGGCTGAAATAGTGCCTGATCGAATGATTCCTTGAATGGCTTTTGCTTGAAGGCGCAGTTCACGATAATTCGAGGGATGGGCAAGACCCTCTTCCCCGCCTCTCCATCGATGTCACGTCAGACGAGTGGTTTCATTCTCGTCCATCTCCTTTTTAATGGTTTTTCGAAGCCTTTTTTCACTTTTGAAATGCCGATTCACGCAGTTTCTTCACCTTCATCGCATTGTTTTCGATATTGCCTTCCATTTTTCATCCTAATCTGGATTACCCAAAGTCATCGTGTACTGTGCTTTTGATGGGCTTCAAATAGGGCAAATTGGGCCTGAGTGAATGATTTCCTGAATGGCTTTCGTCCTAATGAGCTTCGAATGGGGCAAAAGCGCTGGTTGAATAATGTTTTGTTAGGAATCCTGGCGCACAGCCTAGGAAGTAAAAAGTTAGAATTGATATAATCATCGACTTGTTGGAAGATGTTCATCACGGGAGGCCTCAGGAAGATAAACAGAACTTTTATTAGAGCGACTATAAACTGCACCATACATGAAAAAAGCTATAATTTATTAATCTCGGGTGTATAACTGCAGAACGGGAAAAATCGAAGCTTTCAAAGTTTTGTTTTCTAGTGATGTTTAGGAAGAATACATGCCCTTGAGTGTAAAGTACATAGTCAAAGGATAATTATTTGATGACAAATACTAACAATTACATTACATCCCGCTAAGTTAATTATGGCGATGTCACGCTTTCGTGTCTGTGAGACTGTTTTTTGAAGACAAAGGAGGTAGCGGTTCATTCGGAACAAGGATGTGGAACAATTCGGCGAAGTCTGACCGCTTATCTGGTACCTAAATTACAACAAATACATGAAAGATTTTTGAGATAATAAATTCAAGGACAAAGTTGGTAAAAAATGCCTCGATATGATTAAATAGGGGCATTACAGGCGGTCGGAAAGTGTTCTATACAGGGACACCTACAGCGGCCTTAGAGAGACACAGTCCCTCCGCAATCACATGGGTCCTCTACATTCTTCTGCGGATTTTTTTATCCCCTGACGTCCTACTCTGCACAAAGCTTTTACTCTGTAAGCCGGTGAAGCTATATGGTAAACGCGAACTGCGCCCATCATGCGAGTATGTTACCGGGGTAGTCCTTGAAACAAGGTCCTTACCTTTACGAAACACAAATCCATCACTTGCTTCACGATTGGAGGGGCATCCGATGGTGGTTCCATTGGAGGTGTCTTCCCAGTAATCACTGCTACAGCTTCTGCGTTTGTCACTCCAGGAAACGGATCCCTCTTGCAGTTGTCGAATATCTCCCATAATAGCACGCCATAACTCCACACGTCTGTTTTCGTGGTGAAAATACCCTGTCAAAGCTTCTTTGAACTGTCTCTCATGATGGTTTCATAACTGTGTATAACATGATGATATCACATGATATTCATAAACTCAAAACTATTGAAGGAGCGAACTACGAATCGCTGTATTGATCTGGCGCTGTTTTACAGTTGGTGGCGCTTATTGAAGGCACAGTTCACGATATTTCTGGGTTATTCAGATTATGTCAAAAGATGGAAGACAAGGACGTTTGAACGAGCTATGTAATGTGTTTCATTGCGTACGTGTTGGTCCTGTTGCGAAACAGCTGACTACGGCAAGCAAAAATTCATTCACTCATAAGCGTAAGTTGGCAAAAAAACCTTAGTTACAAAAAAATTAGCCACCCTTTACAGCCTCTTGAGGTAGAAATTTAGAATAAGGATCACAGCAGCACAAAGAATAATAGAGAAGAAAAGAATGGGAGAAAAACGTCGCCTCATCACTCGGTGATCAGCTGATTGTGTGTGGGTCCTAGAACGAATAATGCAATCTGTATCGCCTCGACACTCGTCTGACGTGACATCGATCAAGGGTCGGGAAAGCCCCGCGAGCCAGCGTTCGGGAATTATCGTGAACTGTGCATCTAACCTATAGCTGGGGTTCCACATTTTGCCACCCAGTTAAAGATTGGTTAGACAGACTTTCTCAGCACTTCTTTTTTAGGACCTGATATTCCTTCCTCTATATACGCCGATTTTCGCGTTCTCTTCGGCACTTTTACACTGTTCTGGCTATCACTTCCATTATTCGTTTGAAATTAGGCATCCCAAAATTGCCGTAAACTGTGCCTCAAAACGAGTGAAGGCCCGCATGGGGCTCTATAACTGCCTATCCCTTACCTCATTTATAGTCTCTGGTGCTAGCCATTTTATCGGAACTTTGTGAAGTTTGTTCAACCGCAGCTCTCTCCTGTCCGCTACCGAGAGACCAAAGTCAGAAATTTTCACCTCGTTTTTCGAACCAAGTAGACAGTTTCTAGCAGCAAGGTCCCTATGTATAATCTGAAAATGCAGTGAAAATTAGGAACCTTATTTCCCAAAAGCTCAATTACTCAAAAGACTGCGATGAGATATTTCAACTCTTGGAGGAGCTCACCTTTTCTAAAAAAAGATAACACATCCCTCTACACGCATCTTTAGCGAACATCATTTTCTGATCTGTCGAAACGTCTCCATGCTTCTTATAGAATGCCTTAGCATGGGTCTTTCGATTGATGCATTTAGTAAACAAGGGAGAAACTACGTAATCGTTCTACCTTCAAACTGCCTCCAATCGCCAATTCAAGAAGTATCATAACCGGCTCTTCTTGTGCGGCTACGCCATACATTCTCACGATATTCGGATGATTCAACCCACGCATGATTCGTGCTTCCTTGAAGTATATTCGCATTTTATAATATTTATGTTATGAAATGAAATCCTATCTAGTGTTATTAGCTTTATTATTTGTTTATTTATTTTTGGGCCGAGGGTGCGTAGTGGCGGATGGTGCACTATCGCACACGCCCAGACCATCAACGCTTCCATACCTCCAGGGTCGCTAAATCGTTACCAGATTGGTCTGGGAGAGGAAAACACTAGCTTGTATTCATATTTTATTATTCATTACTTCTAAAAGCGAAATACTTTGGACAACAAGAATTTAGATGACGTTTGTTTTGAAAACGTCGTGAAATGAACTTGACCCTTGATTTTCGCATGGACCTCGAGTAAATATTCCTGGTTGAATTCTTTTGGTTCTTTTCACATCACGACCTTTCTTTTCGTTCGTTGTATAATCGGCGTTCCATCACGGACACAGAAAATATACTGCCAAAGAGGGCCCGAGATCACGAAGGTGGTACATTGGGGAGTGGCGCGCTTCACTTACTGGTCACGGGTTCCAATCCCTGATCGATATCCGCCTTGGCCAACCGAGCCTTCATCCCTCCGGGGTCGATTAACTAGTACCAGATTCGTATGAAAGGATAAAAACACTTACATGTACTCGGCTGGTCACCGCAGTCGCTGTATAGACCACACACGCATTCAACATTCACTTCATTCGCATTCCGCTACGATTTTGAATCGAATACGTGGGCGCATCCCTCAGGGTTGACTAACACCCCAAGACTCTAAGGCAAGACGTGTGATTCCAAGAGGAAGGTAGGTTCCTCTGGTAGTCTTCACTTTCCGCTATCTACGAGAAACAACATACAAACGTACAGATTGGCGAACCGACGAACAAGTCGACACACTAAGTTGGTGTTTTGTATAAGGGAAGGGTCATTTTATCGAAATCGATCGGTCACTTGTTATTATTATATTATTATTATTATTATTATTATTACTATTGTTGTTATTATTATTAATATTGTATTGAATCATATTGATCATAGATATAATCAATTTAACAAATACCAAACTTACCCTAACAAATGATGTCAACTGATTTTTCTTAAGTTTGCCTTCTTTGGCCCTTTTGATAGCGACGTCGACTTCTTCTCCACTTTTCAATTTAAGCTTCCCACAATAAACTTCACCAAAAGCGCCGTCTACAAGCATAAATTGTCACCCCGTGAAAAATGCTCGAATGATTCGAGGGAGAAGTTTTAACTACTTCTTCTATATTTCATGAAACAGCGGTTAAACCAATGTTTCGGAAACGTATTCCGCATCTTTTAATGAAAACTCTCCTTTTCCTTTTGAGAATGAAAAATTCCGAAGGAGACTGTTCATGAAAGGGAAGGAGATAGAATTGAGTGGCTTGCAAGAAACGGGGTCTGCTTGTAGGAAATCCTCAACTTTTTAGGCTTCTGGAAGAACTTGAATACTTCGCCCTGCCAGAATGACGACAAAATTAGAGGCGGGCCTATTTTGGATCAGTAAAAGAAGCGATCAGAAAAACATCGCGATCTCAAACACCGTAACCTGAGGGGGAGTGGGAGGACAAGGGAAACGGAAACATAGCTTTTAGTTTCAAAGCGTGTATTAGCCTTAACATTATTAAGAGTTCTTTGAACTGAATAATGTTTATAGAGGAGGTGCTAAGCGAAGTGAGCTGAGGGGCTTCCCCTCCCTCTAAAGGCAAGCTCACCTAAGGCCCTCACTCTATTATAGGACAGAGAAGTTATCCTTCCTGACTAGATTTTTGTTAATATCTTACAAAATAAAGTGACCCCAAATCCATAGTTCTACAGTTCAGGGTGCGTGACGTTTCCAGGGAGTTAGGGTCGAGGTTGAGGTGCGTTGTGTCAAGTTCAGGGATAATAGCGTAAGCAACAGAAGGGAATGATTAGCTACAAAGAGCCAAATTGGTCTTTTGTAGACTCTGAAGCTTACGTCCTAATTTCTGTCCAAGTGTTATATCTTTGTGCAGAACGAAGTAGTCCGGTCGATGTATCTCACGCACAAGCACCGAATTGGATGGAGCTATCGGCCTCTGCTCCTTTACATATACATCAAGCAATTCGGCAAGAGTCACTTTACATTCCTGAATCTCCACTTATAATGGCCGGAAAAATTCTCGGAAAGTGGAATAGTGCACCTTGTTTATACACCAAATTCCTTTTGCATACGATATTGGAATATGTTTAACTTCATTATTATGACGAACGGTTATGCAGTAAGTTGGCATTTGAGCAAGCGTCGTTCTTCGTACGAGGTAATCTCCCTCTTGCTGAAATAGATTTCTACTGAGCACGTGGTACGCGAGGTTTGGCTCTGAATGCTGAATTCCTACCACCACCATTTCTTCACAATCTTCTCTAGGCATCATACCGTGAAACCAGTGATACCTCATCAGATATCTATCAACCTCCTAAAATGGTCCAAAGATTTACCCGATGGGCAATGAACCGAAATTCATATCATTAGTCTACAAAAAATACTTTGAACTGTTCTTCCAAAACTGGATCACATTCTCCAGAACTGCTTTTCAGTAAATCTGAAGATCCTGCCTTTCTCGGTGGTATGGACTGAAATTTAATTCGTAAAACAAAATCCTGGCCGTAATCGAGAATGTGGAATCTCTTTAAAGCTCTCATCTAATTATCCATGGAGCACGAAACCCTCCCCTAATTTGTGCTAGGAGACTAACCGTCGCCTTACAGTACACAGATGTCAATGTTATCTTCATGTAGATCGTGAGCGTTCATATCTACGATGTCGGCGAGTGCTGTGTGAGACCGAAACTGCAGAAGTTCAAGAGTTTATAGTCCTCCTCCTCAACAACTATCAGTATCGCTCGTTAATTCTACATCAAGAATACGTTTCAATCTAATTACGTCGATTTACCGGAAATCACCAGCTAGCCGTTAATTGTTCATCAAACTGTCTGTAATGTCCCATTATCAGCATTTTTTCAAAGCCTCCAGTGTAACCAGGTGGGAGAGTGAGGTTCATTCATAATGTTGCTGTGAGTGCTGCACTCATTGATCGAAGCCGCTTCGATAAAGCCTTCCAAAACGACTGTCTATTACAGCCTACAGGCTACAGATATTTCTTTTATCCTGAACCACCTAACACACATCGCTTCACGCTATCGTTGTTGAAGGCACAGTTCACGATAATTTTGAGGTACCCTTTTTAGGTTGGATAGCGGTAGAGGAGTACATCGGTGGCGAAGAACGCGAAAAAATTCGTCTACTTCAAGGCTTTTCAAAAGTAGGAAAAGGGAGGTTGTACGAGATCACCCTGACAGCAATGGCATATAAGGGGTGTTTGGCCGAGATCTAACTTGCTCCCATAGCTCAAAGAGATGACTACATCAAGAGAAACTGTCCGAAACTGCCTAGCACTGTCGCATGGGTTATGACATGTTGTTTGAACTTCCTGCATGGTAGTCCCTTGAGATTGTGCAGCCTCTATAAAGATGTTGAAACTCGTCCACGATGGGTGTGGCATTCATACGATACAATCCCTGGCCCTTTATTGAGCGTGACGTTTTTTGACCTTACAACGGCAGGTATGGTATAAGAGGAAGCCTCGAATTTATACTATGGGGAAAACTCAGAAACCATTTTCATCGTGAATTGTGCCTTTAATGTAGCATTGCCGCTGACAAAGGAGCTACTGGAGCATACATGGACTTTCTCCGGGAAGGGGTAACAGGAGTATGTATGGAAGGGCATAAAAGTTTCCATGATTATGCTCAACTTCGAAACCGCCTTTTTTTTTGTTGTGACTTCACCCAAATTACCTTTTCTGCTGACATGGATTTCCTTTCCAAAGGCTGCACATTGGAGGCGTTTTTGGATTTTTGTATTAGAGACTGGGCTTTCACTGGTGGCCGATCTTTCCCTATTAAATTCGATGACTGTTTAACTCTTTGATCTGCAGGTTCTCCTTGACCTTTTTTGTTCGTTCTGGAAAAAGTAACAATTAGTGTCAAGACTCCCTCATTTCATTATCGAGCTTTCGGGAAGCCTCAATGTACTTGGCGTACATTACGTTTTGGGAATATAACGTTAAAACTATATTTTTTGCTCGGTGGACACACTCACCAACTGAAACTTATGAAGAATTGTCATCTTCAATCTTCTGCATGTGTGCGTGTGTGTATGTGTGCGTGTAAGCGTGTGTGTGTGTGTGTGTGTGTGTGTGTGTGTGTGTGTGTGTGTGTGTGTGTGTGTGTGTGTGTGTGTGTGTGTGTGTGTGTGTGTGTGTGTGTGTGTGTGTGTGTGTGTGTGTGTGTGTGGTGTGTGTGTGTGTGTGTGTGTGTGTGTGTGTGTGTGTGGTGTGTGTGTGTGTGTGTGTGTGTGTGTGTGTGTGTGTGTGTGTGTGTGTGTGTGTGTGTGTGTGTGTGTGTGTGTGTGTGTGTGTGTGTGTGTGTGTGTGTGTGTGTGTGTGTGTGTGTGTGTGTGTGTGTGTGTGTGTGTGTGTGTGTGTGTGTGTGTGTGTGTGTGTGTGTGTGTGTGTGTGTGTGTGTGTGTGTGTGTGTGTGTGTGTGTGTGTGTGTGTGTGTGTGTGTGTGTGTGTGTGTGTGTGTGTGTGTGTGTGTGTGTGTGTGTGTGTGTGTGTGTGTGTGTGTGTGTGTGTGTGTGTGTGTGTGTGTGTGTGTGTGTGTGTGTGTGTGTGTGTGTGTGTTTTCATGAACTCTTAAACGAGCATTACGAAGCTTCTAACGAAAAGGTTAGAATTGTTGATCAAAAAATTCGGTAATCGTATTAGAGGCACTTGTGTTTCGAGCTCTTCCTTTTCATGGTATTTATTAATAAGAAACATACCTTCTGGAAGAACGCAGGATGTGCACCACTGAAACTTTTCATTATTCATTAAATAAGCCATGAATGCGTACTTGGAACGAAGTTATTTGTTTTGCTGTCTTGCTCTTGTCATGCTATGTTATTCTGTTTTGGTAGGGAAATAGGTAGATTATAATGCCCTAAGGCACAAATGACATTAAATCATGTCAAGGACTTTCAAAGGCTCTGTTGTCCTAATAACTCATCCGACCATAGAAAACTTGAGAAGGTAGATGACCCAACTTCTAAGCTCTCAACGGAGCAAATCTGATCATTCATTTTGTTGGTTAATTCAGCACTATTTACCCTTTACTGCCCCAGTTTGTCGAGATTGGTTAATTTTGGCGACCCTCGAACTGGCGCCCACAGCCAGAACATCGAATCGTTGTGGAAGGAGTTCAAGATTTTGCCCAGGAAGAAGTATGTTTTGAATACGAAGAGAACACCGATTACATTAGGGAAGTGAAGGGTAAATAATGTCCAGCTCGGCTTCAGCAAAATTGGTGATCCAGCTCCATTTGGCACCGGCGCCTGTGGCGCGAGCGTCAGGCATCTTTATGACGAGTAGATGCGATTTTCGTGTTCTACGGGTCAAATAATCCTTAAAGGCAAGTTTCTAGTCCGTTTCATCTTTTTGAAAAATAAACTCGATAGAAATCCACCCTCTTCTCGACCAAGTGGGGCAGTAAAGAGTAAATAGTGCCGTTAATTCTCGCTATGGACTTTGTCGACACAAAAGCACAACACTACAGTAAGACCTCATAAAATCAGAACCCAGGCGAAAGTATAATTTTCGAATCAATTTGGCGCGAACAGAGCATCTCCTGCATACACCTCCGCTCTCTCACATACTCCAATCTATCAGCACATTGCATAGTTGTGAAACAGTATCCGCACTGTATACGATGCGACAATTAGTGTGACGTACCAAGGGAAACTCAAATCTTAGCGTCAAACTGCGCAATCACTCACGCGCAAGCGCGGATCGCCATTCAGTCATCGGATGCAAAAACTAACGAGTCTGAGGAGCAAAGGAGCTTTGGCGGGCGCTTCAGACTTCAACGGTATGCGTTATTTCAACCAACGTGTGACCGACGCGTTGCTGGCCACGCGTTGACAACGCTGGACAATGATACTTGACATGCCTGACTGTTAGTCTATGGCTTTTGTTATACTGTAAGGCGTGCGAATGTTTGCCTTGGGCTCGTCGTACGTGTCCTGCGAAGATTGAAGAGGATCAGGTGTTCTAGAACGTTCCTTTCTCGAAGCGCTCTTTGGTCGAGGTAGATGGTCAAACATCAACTCGGTCTTCTTCAGGTCGATGAAGGCTAGGGAGCAGAGTCTACGCTTTTCTCGGTACTTTTCCATCACTTGTGGGGCTCCGTTGAAGACCTTTCAAGCATGAAGCCTTACTACTCCTGTATAAACGGGACTAGTCCCCTCGATCTTGATTCGAATAACCGCTCGCACAACACAATCGGGGGTGGGGTGTACTTAGCCTCATTCCACGAAAGTTGGAACATTTCATCACAGCGCTCCTATGCTTGAAAATGAGAACGATAGTGCTGCTCTTTCACGCGTCCGAGATACTTCCTTCAGTGGTCATGGTGTTCAGAAATCGCGTGAGCCATTTAATAACATATTATGCAAGCGTCTTCCATGTTTAGTTGGTACACCATCCAGCCCAGTTGCTTTTCCAACCTTCATCTTCTTGCGCGACGGTCCTCTTGCTCCGTCTAGAGAGCGATGGGCTCAGCTGTTGCCTCTACCTGAGAGCTGTCTTCACAGTGAAATTCTTAATTCGGGAGTTTGTCTTATTCTTTCCATCTACTCCTGACCTCGCCATGCTTCCTCATTATTGCACCCTCGCTGTTTTTAACAAACTTCACCATCCGAATGTTCTATATTTCTGTCTTTCTCGGCTATCGAGCTTTTCGTACGAGGCGTCCAGTTCTGTGTTCTCTGCTATTGCTATAGCAGGCTTGGCAAGTTTCTTGCGACTTCTTTAGGCCTTTTGTAGTTCGCGCCTTTTGCTTGCAGTTGTAGGCAGTTTTCTTGCTCCTCACAACTCGCTGAACGTCATCGTTTTAGAACCACACTGTCCTGCCTTCTCTATAAACACCCTGCGCCTCACACCTACTCTTGACCACTTCGTTATATCTACCCGTCGCGGAAATCGTAGCATTCCTTATGAAACCTCGTGGTCACGAATCATTTATCATTCGCTATTATCGAAATGGTGAAGTAGCCACGCATTCATTTTTGTCACAGGAATGAGTGACATAACTCTTGCTATTAGGTCGTAAAGAAAGTTCTTGCGTTTTTCAACGCCCAGTTTTCAAATGCTCGCCGCGGTGATATTTGCGATTTGATTGTTAGCAAATTTAAACCATTCTGAAGCACAATTCTTGCTCTATCCAAATATATAATCGATTTTGTCCTGGAGTGATCCGTGGAATTTTTTAAAAGGTCCAAATCAGCATGGGCAAAGACAGATCCGCACGATTTTTCTTTTCTAAGTTTAATAGGGCAGGAGTGCGAAGGAAACGGCTCGGATATCAACGATGTCTTTGGTCCAGGTACGAAGAATCAACGTACAGCACAGTGGTGGTTAAAAAAATTTCGTACCGGCTATGAGAGCCTGGAAGATGGTGAGCGTAGTGGGCGGCCATCTGCCGTTGACAACGAATGACCGAGAACGTTAGTGGAGGAGAATCCGCGTACAATGCTGAGGGATATTGGCTCGAGTTTGAATGTTTCTAGCAGGACAGTTAATACCCACATGCAGGAGATCGGGTAGTCGAAAAAGCTTGATAAGTGGGTCCCACATGAGTTGACTCAGCACCAGAAAGACCGCCGCTTCGAGCTCGCCTCCGCCTTGCTTCTGCGCAACAGAAACGATCCATTTTTAGATTGTATTGTGACGTGTGATGAGAAGTGGGTTCTGTACGTCAACCGGCGACGATCAGATCAGTGGCTGGACAAGGGTCAAGCCCCACTGCATTTTTCCAAGTCGAAGCAGCGTGGAAAAAAGGTCATGGTGCTGGTTTGGTGGTCTGCAGCCGCTCTGATCCACCACAACTAATTGGATCCGGGTGAAACCGTAACGGCCGAGAAGTACTGTCAAGAAGTTGACGAAATGCATCGAAAACTCTAGCTCATGAGCACTGGTGAATAGGAAGGGGCTAGTTCTACTCCACGACAACGCTCGGCCCCACGTCGCACAACTTACCCTGAGAAAATTGATGGAGCTAGGCTATGAAATCCTCCCGCATCCACCATATTCATCAGACCTTGCTCCCACAGACTACCGGTCCCTTAAGCTTCTCGACGGCTTTTTCAAGGAGAAATGCTTCAAACACCAACATGATGCTGCCGCGGCATTCGACGATTTCATCGTCTTTAGATCTCCGCACTTCTATGCGGATGGTGTAAACAAACTTGTTTCTCGTTGGCAAAAGTATGTCGATAGTAATGTTTGTTATTTCGGTTGATGAAGTTCTGTTTAAGCCGAGATATGTGCATTTGAACGCGAAAAAACGCAAGAACTTTCTTCACGGCCTAATACTTTGTTGGAGTAAGAAGTCAGTGTCCATTAGGCATCTTTCATAGTCCACGACCAGTCGCGCGCCAGTCGCTCGTGAGATGGGTCTGCGACCAGTCGCGCGACCGGTCGCTCGACTGATCGCTCAATCTGCTCGGGACCGTCCACGGCGGCACCCATAACTAGCGCGGCCACCTCGAGCGATCGAGCGACCAGCGGCGCGACTGGTCGTGGACTATGAAAGATGCCTTACAGTGCGTAGTGCTCACATCATTTGATCTCCTGTGAAATGTGTTTACGTTATAGTCGTGCCAATCGGTTTGCCCGGCTGACGCCGGGCTTCCGTCCTTCTTTGACAAGGTTGTAGGGATCGGCTAACTCTTCACTCCTTGTTTGAACAAATAGTTTCCCTGCACACAACTTTGACACAGGTTTAACAGAGCAGTACAAATGGTATCCAGTGTAAGTCGGTGCTTACGCCTTTGATTAGAAGTGTCGATCTTCTGCTCTCCTCCAAAAGGAAATTCCCATCAAAGATTCAACTGTTAGTCAAGCAAAGCCTTGAGCGGTGTTTGCAAGTGTTCCGAGAGGTGAAAACATCATTTTCGCATGTCGCTATCAGTAGACCCCTCCCGGATAACGGGTTATGCCACAATCGATGTTAATCACTACGAATTGATCTCAATTATCACGAGGAAGTAAACACCATCACTATCTCTCGAGCTTATGATTCTTAGTCACTACCTCGGTTTGCGGTGAGGTTTTCATATCACTACCTTCACAACAATCATGGTGTTTTGCCGGCGAGCAGACCCCTAGACAGATCGACATACCAAGAAACTGCTCTATAACCTTTGGCTGAATGGCCGAAAAAGCGCTTGGTTGAATACTTTCGAGCATGCAGCGAGGTTGTGGTAACTGCTGTTTTATTGGATTGTAGGCTGCGCATACTAGTACAGCTTCGCCTAGTTTCCGTTACCAACTTCATAAGACGTAGACGCACATGAGACCGTGAACTCCATGAAACTACCATGAAACTGAAACTCCATGAAACTACCATGGACCGAAGCCATGAAACTTCTTGAGATGAAGACCGTAAAGATGAAGACTTACTTTTTAACCAACATCCGGTTATGTTTCTCTCCTTCACGAACTGTGTCCAGAGTCCGGAGAAGAACAGAGCAACCAGTCTTCCCAGCACAACGTTCAACAAACCGGCAGCTCAAACTTTTGCAAAATGCCAACCTCACCTTGAGTACGCTATTTATAGTGGAGTTGTTTTCCTGACGGTATCAGCTCTACACGGTCAGTAGCTCTATACAGGAGAGGCTTCTTTTCTTTCTTTTTGTGTTGGTGTGTTGCTAAGGCTGCTGGAAGTATGAAAAGTTTTCTTTAAATAAAGTGGTCGGCCGCCTAGCTGCACCTTTGATTGACGAACGATGCAGAACGGAACTATATGCTCTGCTTGTTTGTTAAAATAAAGTCGAGGAGTATAGGAGTTTCACCACTGGAACCTCGTATTGTTGAGATTGCATGCGGTTGGATTCCACTGGGCCGGATGAGGAGTAAGGACACCAGAACGGTCATGTAAACAGCTGAAGAAGCTGAAGAAAAGAGAGCAGAAACTGAGATGATGCGGAAACATTCTTAGGAGGCAATTGACACAAAAGCCATGAAGTTGAAAGCTCAAGGGGTTGCGACTACCTAAGCCTAAAGAAGCGGTGGCTGACGTGATCAAGAGGAATCTTCTCAAAATCAAGGTGGGAGCAGGATATGCTATTGGGATGAATGTGGGGATTGTTAGGAGAAACAGACCCACCATTGCCAGGTGTTAGGTAGAAGATGTGGAACAGGAAGATTGGCACCACTGAGGGCCTAAGGACGTCAACTTGACGCGCATGATTGTCAAGCGTTGCAGACCGCATGGAACCTATTGACGCGCATGGGCATCAACATCTTGTTTTCACTTTTTTCGCAAATGGGCGAAACAAACAAACAATCTGATTCACAATCTGGGGAAACATGGTTCGGTTCAGCAAGGATTCTCTAACCTTGTAGAAATTTGAATTGGAATTAAGTTTCGACATCTACTACACAACAAACAGACAAACCGTAGATAAACTCAATACCAATTGATAACAAGGTGCAGTAACAGTAAGAAATTGCATTTTATGGGATGATGTGTTTTAATTGAAACAACCAATACGATAGAATACAATTTCTGCATATACTGTGGGGTGTGTTGACCATTTCCGCTTTTTTCGATACCATTGCTGATCTTGTTCTTTGGAACATAACGCCACACACCTTCTCCTGTTAATTGCTTTTGGTCCTCCAGGTACCTCTTCCAACACAGTCGTATTGACTCTGATGAGTCAAAGTGTATAATAATCATATACCTACAGCAGAAATGACCACTATTAGTTTGAAGTCATTTAGCTCAATGTTTCTCACCACATCTTAGCAGACTTTCCAAGCGTTGACAACAGCTGGGAGCGAACTGATGAAACCTTTCGTGCAACTTGATGGTTTTGCGGACAAACGTCGTGTATGGTCGTGTATGATGTCACCTGATCAGGCAGGTCGACGGAACCCTTTATTTCATTGTAGCTATCCCGACTTCCGGTTTTTTGGGACAATTTGACAGCTGCGTCATGTTTTTAGGAATCACATACTGGTACCACTTGCTTTAGATTCGATTACAACGGTCATGTTCCGTTATTCCATTCATGTTCCAACAAGGTTGGCTTCTTTTGAACTTCGTTTACTTGATCTTTTTTGGAGTATTTTTCTGTCCGTCCTGAGAGTTCTAACGGGGTGACTTGCTCTTGATAAAAATTATTCTGTAATTTCAACGCTAGAATGGGAACTACCCTTCCTTGGAATAAAATTCTATTAGTCCCAGCACAACTTTGTCAGCGAATGGTTCGTGCCTTGATGGATTTTGCATGCATACATTTCTACCCTGACTCTATACCCACATTTAGCAAGTAACTTGAATAGTTTGATCTCGTACTGAAGCCGTTCAGCAAGCATGTATGCCTGGAAACGATTCTCCACCGGATTCGAACAAAGAGTCATCGAAACATACTTCATGAGCGAGTGAAAAGTTTGCAGAGTATCTGTGAGAACTGTCGCACGCATTGCTTGGTTTTATTGTCCGCCAAATGGAGGTACTTCAACAGTTTCTTGAATTTGTTTCTCGCCATTCCGAAAGCAGCGACATGACCACCAAAGCTTAGCCGCGAACTCCAATAATCTCGTATACGTCACAACATGACGAATCCATCCACAGACGTAGTTCAAAAAATATTCTCGTCTCATCAGAGTCTCTTTCTCAAAAATATTCACTGCAGTGAGTTCCGTAACGGTTGGTCTCCTTGACGATCAGATCTAAAATCTCGTTGTTCAAAACAGTTCGCAAAAATCTATCGGTTCCTGGCAACTGAAAACATTATTTCGGCCGCAAGGGTCGCTTAAATCCCAAGGATCATGAGGAGAGACACTACTGCACCACAACGGAGTACTTTTATTATTAGAGCCCTCCTGTTCTGATTCCGTTCACCGCAAAGCCTCATCCACTCCATCTTCAATTGCTCCTTGTTCGACCTCATTGGGCAATTAGTAGTGCTTCGAAATTGATAGTGTTTACAACTTCTTATTCGATTATAGAGATTTTATGATGATCTTCGATATTATGTTGTTTTTCAGATGTTCTTTAACGTTGGAATTATAAAAAGCTGAAGTGACCAGGCGACCATGCTGTGCACGGCTTGTCTGTAGTCTCTCAGCGAAGCAGTGTAACTTCGCATATTCTAATACGTTACCTTAATGTCAAGCAATCTACCTTACCTCACCCCCTAATAGTTAAGCAGTTCCTAGCTTGTGTGACTAGTTCGCAAATGAAATTGGGTGTTCATCATAATCATGTACATACCGCCTTTGATGATTAGCAGTATTTCGTCCCTACCAAGGTCATATAGTTTTTTTTTTCAATTGTAATTTTTCCTGTATGATCGTATGACTTCGAACCAAGCCTATGTTTTTTGAACGATATCTATGTACCTTATACAGAGATGCTTACTTTGTTTACAGTGCGGGCCAAAATTATGATTACACAGACATCACATTCCCGAAAATGAATAGAGAGCTAATAAAGCAAACAAATTACAGAAAAGCGTCAGTCATTAATCTCTTATCAAAATAGTGCATTGAAGCTGAGTTCTATTGCATCATGCTTTCACCCAACCCCAAAGACGACCATAGACGGCGTCGACGGTGGCACGCAGCTAACTAACACCAACGAGTTGATCCCGGCTTTTTGCACGGCATTTTCGAGATCATTTCAGTTCTTGTTTGGGCTAATGCATGCTTCCAAGGTTCACCTTACTGATACATCCATGGGATTTAGGTAGGACTCGTGAGTGGTCACAAATTGAAGGTTATGAAGTCTGGGGACTTCTTTTACGAAATTTCAAGACAGTTTCTGATCTGCGGTCAGGAGCCTCATCATGATAATATGTCAGTTTTGAATCGCCCAAGTGTCCTATTGCGCAATACGCGATCGAACAGGTCTCCAAATCAACTTTCACTGTTTAATTTACAAAAATAATCGGTGTTTATGCCTCGGCGTTGATGCTTGCAAAGGCCATCGCAGAAAGTCTGTGAGCCTAGCGCTGTATCACTTCCATTTCTTTCGACTTCATATAAATCTTGTCGTCCTGCCTATTGAGCATATTTCTATCCATGAATATCTTTTCATTGGTGAACAGGGATTCCGTACGACGATTTTTTTCAAATGCGACAGGGCAGCTTTTGCGGGCCAACCTTTCTCTTCTCTTTAGCCTGCTCATTGGGGAGAACACTGTCTGATCGTATAAGGGCCTTGTTGTGCAGATGATGCTTTACGATTATACGTAGAAAACTTTATGGGATATCAATTCATTCAGCCGTTTTGGGCTCAGGGTGAACGTCGCTGCTATGCATACCTTCACCGTGCTACCTTAACACTCCTCCTGAATATAACCGCAGGCCTCCTAGGCTCTTAGGTTTACTCCTCCTATCTGCAACTGTTTCCAACTTTAAAAAGCGTCTTATGGTTGATTGTGCCACCTGTCTTGCCACGTCAAGTCATCTGTAGATGTACCTGCCAACAAAGCTTTTAAATGCAAAGCAAAGATTGGTTCACTAGGTTTTGACGTTTACATTATTTTAAAATCTTTCAAAAGCTTAGTATCACCAGGAAGGATATGTATAATGTAATCTACCTTGTGAAATGGAAGTGAAATCGAATGAAATGCTGTAAGCTCAGCAAAAATTTGGTATGAGCGTCTGCGCGCGCTGTCATCATAATTTTGGCCCACCCTGTAGTATGAGGTGTGGTACCGAGTGAGCTTTGGAATGCTTGAACTCAGAATGAGGAGATGGGGACAACAAAAACTAGTCAAACCGGCAGCTGAGTCAATCTCTATTATCTAATGAAAGAAATCAAGGAATGATATTGCTTCAGTTTACTTAGCCACGTTCTCTTCTCAGAATTTCACTACTGGTTTGTTTGGGTAATTCCTTTGTTGCCAGAATAGGTTTTTCCGTAGAAATTCAACATTCTTGAGAGAAAGTGGTGCCGCGGTGAAATATAGAACGACCAAGATCCGCTGTCAGGGTAAAGCTTAAAGTTATCGAAGCCAGTACGAAACCAATAATCTCCGGACTTAATCTTTTTTATCCATACAACCGCGGCCCGTTCAAGAAGAAGTGGTGTTATGGCAAGTGGCGCACGCCTTCCTTCCCTTGTTGGTTAATTGGTACCAGACTCGCTTGGGAGGTTGAGACATTGACCTGCACATCTTCTGGCTACCACAAGTCATTGTATGAACTACAGTCGCATTCGATACACCGCTCCAATACATCGACTCCAAAAGACTTTATCCTCTTTCCTTCAAACGGTAGTGCGCCTAGGCTTCGTATACAAAGAGGAAGTCAGAATTCGTCAAAACATTAAACATAACTACAGCATGGGAAACAATGGTGGGGAGAGAAGCGGATTAGGGATCAGCGACTTGTCAATGAATCAAAGAGAGTATGGCAGGCATTCAACATCGTACAACCGTACTCATCGTACACTCGTTGGGTATGAGACAGAATGTGATCAGATCCATTGTACGAGTGTCAAGAGGTGTATAGTGTTTCAGCGCCGAGGTTCAGAAACATACTGCTTAATCTAAGAATAGCCCTTATCCCTTAAGGGCTTTCAAGTGACTTAGAAGGTATACCTTTTTGGCTACGATTTCTTATTAAACGGACGGATCTGCCTTTTCGACTTCTTCCACCAGCATTATTCTTATTTTCTACAGCCTTCGTCTGACGCGGATGCAGAGTCCTCCCAAGATCTGTTCTATCAATTCCTACACCTCATATGTGCGGACGGTGTCAGTCGGTAACATTGACGATCGTTGACTGTGGGTAGTAAGCTCTCTTCATTAAATAGCGATGTCTGTGAGTAATACTACAGGTTATAGGCGAACCAGTAAGCAGTTGTTGATCTAAATCGTTAAGCCCTTTCTAAACATTTTTCTTGGGATAAGAATGATATGACTCATCCCGTTGACAGATGAGGATTACATTTTTTTTTATTAAATGTGACTCATTCTCTGACTGGGTTTCATTTCTGAACTAAAGCCATGCTCCGACATGCTTTTAAGGGTCCAACCATTTCTGCGTGAGATGAAAACCCATGATATTCCATTTTTCTTCGAGAAAATCAGTTATAAAAGTAGTTTGATAATTAATGTGCAAGCATAAAAGAAGACAAAAGGACAAGGCTCACATAGCACATCATAGGCTCAACCGCCATATGCCATTATGGCTTCAGAGTTGCTTGAGCTTTTTCAACTTCAGGCGCAATGGCTGGAAACATTCTAACTATCATTTGGGCTATGTTTGAAAAGACCTGAAAAATTAAAAAGATAAATAAAGATGCTCCATGCGTTTCCGAGATTAAGGGACCAATCCTTACGGTTCTAAAGGTTCCTTGGAAGCCCTAGAGACTCCCTGAACTCTGGCTTCTATGTGGAATAGCAACATCAGCAGTTCGAAGCTCTAAGCAAACATTTTCACCAAGTATCCTTTGTCCAAGCAGGTGAAAGGTAGTTCTAAAGAGGTCTCAGATTAGTCCCAAGAATAAATTTTAGTCAGGAACTGCCGAGAAGAACTGGAACTTTGGCAAATGCTCGACCTCCTGTAAACAAAGCGAAATTCTCTAGTTGTTAGGTGAACGAATAAAAACGCTTGATAAGTATGTGCAAATAACGTTACAAAGTAGAGTGGGCGCGTTCTGCGCCGAATAAAAGAAGGACCCCTCCACAACGCTAATCCCTGGCCGAAAGAATGCTGTCGATTACAAGGTGAGTCTTTTAGTAGTATTATACTGCGAAATTGCTATTACTATAATGTGGTCAGCCAAAGGTCTGCCAGCCAAATCCCTTCTGTAGCGTAGTGTTTTGTATTTGGATCGCTTGAATATAATCCATTTTCATATTCAGGCTGATGATAAGTTCACCTAGCCAAATTATTCTGAAAAGGTTTGGGTTGGAAGCTGGTTGATCTTTTCAAATGTCCTCTGAACTTTCAAAGATCACTGCGAGACCGTTTATGCAACAGTGAAACCTGTCTATGTGTCAGTTACAAGTATCTCGAGCAGCAACTGTCGGAACCACCGGAATTGCAAATGAATCTCTATCAATTTGAGGAGTCTATGTGACTCAATGGCACAGTTCTAGACAAATTTAATATACCCTTTTTTGTTAAAATATGGAGTGTTGACGCAAAATAGTAAATAGAAGTGTAGCGAAAATGAGACAATCCTGGCACACTCGGTATATGGGATCTTCAGACTTGCTGAATTTGGGCTTTATAAAATGAAGGCGACAAGAGGGGTACTTGGACAAAATTCTGCTAAGAAATAACTGCTCAAACAGCTGACCACACTACTCATAATCTGACTTGGCCAACCGAGCCGGAGAGCCAATTGGTGGCCGGGAGAGTGGGAAGGGTAGAAAAGCAGTGCTGAAGGTTAAGTTTAAAGTGTAATTTGTGGGTCGATTTTTATATGCCTGGGTAGCCTTCTTAGAATGGATTAAAATTGTGTAATTTCCGGATTTTCACTTGAAATGATCTTTTTCATCTTCACATTTCTCCGACTACTTTCTATAGAAGCGAATGCCTTCTGTTTAGGAGTATAGCAGGCGTCATCGCTAATGACGTACCCTCAGAAAGTTTGATGAATTATGGAATTCAAAATCAGACTTTTAAAATTTTCAGGACACCATTTTGTAGAGCTCGACGATCAGAGTTGAACCATATAGCATACTATATGAAATTTGAAGACCAACCTAATTACAGAGAGCAAACGAAAAAACGCGAATCTGCGTTTTTTCGTGATTTTCTGTACATTTAGGAAGGGTATTGTAATTCCACTGCCAAGTTTGTCTTTCTGTTAAGATAAGACCCCATGGAACTGACAAGTCGAATTTTCAAAATATTCGCTTTATTGCGCAAGATACAGTATCTGCGAGGCCGGTGAAACACGGCCGAGTCTGGGTGTCTCATCCAGTGTTGCAGACCCTATTGCGTCCTGTCTATGCCATTTCTTGACCCTGGAATCCCCATATTTGCCCCTCAAGACAAAGATTTGCCCCAGTTAAAAATCACATAAACCGTTTTCATTGTGTCCTGTTCCTTGACTCTATCGTACGGGCACCATGTTTGGTATGGGAGTACATGTGAATTTCTAAGTTACATGTGGGATTCATCGCTACGGAACGGCTTACTGGTTCAGGTAGAAACAGACTGGAATGTCAAATAGACCCGGCAACTCTGTACTCTGATACAGAGTAAAAGAAAAATCCATGGAATGTGCTACTCGGGCTGCATACGTATGATTTGTAAATACTGCTATGACACAAGTCAGACTCCGATTGGTATCGTAGTTGATGATTCTAACGATCCCGTATGGAAGCGAATCAGTCATTGGAGTGTTTGAATTATGCTGTCTATAAGTAAGGCCATTCGATGCATTGTATTAACTTCAGGTAAAACAGCTACGATTGGAAACCTCTGAGAGGTAACTTCCAAACAGATAGAGTGAGAATTCCATGACAAGGGCCGTCGTGCTACGGTAGTCATGCTTTCCATGTTAATTACTACATCGCCGACATTTATATTTAACATAAAGAAATTCTGCAAACATCAAAAAAATGTAGTAGAAATAGTTCTCTCGCATTGAGCCCGTCTACATAGCAGATCGGTTCAGAAATTCGATAGCGTCCAGTCCACAACGGAAAACATATGTTCAAAGCCCAACATGAGACTCAAGTGATAATAGGTCCTTCCTTATAGGAGGCAACTACAATATCTTCTCTACTTTTTTGCTCAGTCAGCCTTACCTCGCTCCCTTTGCATGGTCCTCACCCCAAGTTGTATCTGTCAAAACCGACAACCTGTGTAGTTTTTTTTTTCTGAGCTCTTCCAGCCACTGTCGTACTCCTCACCTTCGCTGAGCAAACATTACAGTTTAGATAATGCCACTTTTTGCATTTCAAAGAACTTTGAGCACATTGGCATTGTTCAATCGATGTCGTTCCCTCTCAGGTGTCTCGTTGTCGCTCTGTTGCTGAGCTCTATGCTCACTTCAAGTGATGCCCAAATGATGATGGTAAGTTTCAACTCATTACTATTTTCAGCTTCAGAAGAGATCTTCTCACAATCAGCGAAATTGACTATTTCTATGGTTATCTGCAAATCTTTATTATATTTCAGTGCTGTTGTATTTACTGTTTCGGCGGCCTTGGACTTGGCTTCGGTGGCTACGGCATGGGAATGGGCATGGGCATGGGCATGGGTATGGGCATGGGCCTAGGCCTAGGCTTTGGAAAGAAGTAGTGTTCGATTTTTCTTTAAAAGCCGTTCTGACATACTGCCAAGGATGTCGTAGATCTTCGAATCGTCGAGTTTAATGAATGTTTCGAAAAGGTTTTGTTGATGCGAATAATTGAGAATATTTGTAATAAATACTGCTTTTTTACGTCGTTACTCTCGTTGTGTTTTATAAGACATCTAATGTTATACTCTGCAGATTCCATTGTGCAGCATAGGAAATAACCAGACCTCAAAAAGCGAGGGCTACGAATTTCAATTCGTATCATGGGCAACGACGCGCATGTCTCATTTTCTTTCAAGCCTCTTGATGATAGGAATTCCTGAAATTTTCTCATTCTTAGTCCCTTTTTGCTCTTCCTGCCCTTTATGTTTGACAATGCCTGAACTTTGGAGCCAAGTTTTTCCCTGAAGTACCTAATGGCAGCTTCACGAACTGGTATTCTTCTGAGTGTTCTCCACCAACTGACAAAAACAGGATCAGCTGCTCATACTCATTTTTGATCGCCTTGAACAGACGACTCTTCTTCTCGTTGATGTGCTCGTGCTTACTGCAGTCGTGCTTACCACTCCCATGGTGCAATACTGATACTTCAGCAAGCAATTGCAAATATGCTACAAGCCAGATGTTTCGTCAGTAGTCGGTCTACTGCCTTGCCTTCACTACCAGAAGACACCAAAGCTTTTCATGGTATGAGATCGCGTCTTGTGAGGTGCATATTGAAGTGATACGTTGCTTTAGGTGGTAAAACTTTCCAGGTGTTGAGGCACATGTATTCCACTCCGGCACTTTCAGCAGTACGACGACAGTTCGAAGCGAAGTGATCGCCAATACACCAACTGCTGCCTAGTTTAAGGAATGAATAATTGAACTGATAACAACACTGTAGGCTTTACCATGGAGCCTTGCTCGTTTGTTCCAACAGAAGTAGATTTTCCTTTTACCTTCCTTAGATCACCCAACAAATAGCGCGATGTTACCATTGTGCCTACAGACTCCTGCTATTACAAAAGCAGTCCTCATAGTATAAATAATCGCAAAGAGCAAAACCTTCAGCTCTTCAGCTATAAGAGACGATGCACTTGATATGAGGTCCTATGGAGCAAACAGGGCTGTATCTGAATCGATGGCATCAATGCATCCGGAGCAAACAGGGCTGTATCTGAATCGATGGCATCAATGCATCCGGGCTACATAAACCTCGGGCGTTTTGGAGGTTCTCTCAAGAATCTATCGATAACATCGCCTAGGTTTGTATTTGCTTTTCGACTTACAAATCACAACCACAAATCTCAGGGTGGCAGACAGAGCGACGAACAGATGCACTAACTTAGTGAATTACGTATCAGTAGGGACCTGAATCCACTGTTGGGAGCAGCTGGACACCCCGAAACGTTAGTTGTGAAACTTTTTGATAAAGAATCCTTACTATATATCGTATGTTATGTAATGATGTATGTATGTAGTAATGTATGTTATGTATGTATGTATGTATTATGTATGTATGTATGTATGTATGTATGTATGTATGTTAGTATGTGTAATGTATATGTATGTATGTATGTATGTATGTATGTATGTATGTATGTATGTATGTATGTATGTATGTATGTATGTATGTATGTATGTATGTATGTATGTATGTATGTATGTATGTATGTATGTATTGTATGTATGTATGTATGTATGTATGTATGTATGTATGTATGTATGTATGTATGTATGTATGTATGTATGTATGTATGTATGTATGTATGTATGTATGTATGTATGTATGTATGTATGTATGTATGTATGTATGTATGTATGTATGTATGTATGTATGTATGTATCTATGTGTGTATGTATGTATGTATGTATGTATGTATGTATGTATGTATGTATGTATGTATGTATGTATGTATGTATGTATGTATGTATGTATGTATGTATGTATGTATGTCCATCCCGAGCCCCGTTACCTCAAAGTGGTGGGATGGTGTAAACTCACTCGACGATAAGAACACTCGTTGTTGCCGGGACACCGACGTGTCGAGTGAGGCTAAAAACGGGCCCCCTCTTGGACAAGTCCATCTCCGGCAGTGGACCTACCGCTAGTTATGGCTAGGCGGTGAGGGGTCAGTCCAGGCCACCAGCATCTATGAGTAAAGTTGTTCAAGAAGTACCCTCAGTCCCGTGCGGCCACCGTCCTTCCCGGCAGAGAGGACAACGGCAGAGGGGGAGAAATCTCACGGCGAGCGATCTGCCGAGCTGTTTTCTGAACATTGCTACCATCAACGTACGAGGTTTTACTAGTGATTCCGCGGTTGATCAGTTGATTTCCGAATCGGACAAATGTGCGGTGGACGTGGCATGTGTGCAAGAAACGTTGAGATTCGAAGCAGGAACATGGAAATGGCACACCGGTCACGAAGTCATGCTGGGAGCTGGATCAAAGAACTGTAAAGTTGGAGGAGTCGGATTCATCATCGCGCCGCATTTGGCAACGAAGATCACTCACTGTGAAATCTTTTCTGAACGGATCGCGATACTAGTGCTTGAACTGGATGGAGGGAGCACGATGAAGTTGCTGTCAGTATATGCACCCACCGGAGCTTATGGTGATGATGCTGTAGAGGAATTTCATGATGAGCTCGAGAATGCAGTAAACGAAAGGAACATATGTTATTTGTGCTGGCGATTATAATGCCCACCTTGGTCGAGGAGAATCTGGAGAGAATTTTGTCGGGCCACACGAAACTCCAGGACGCAACAGTCGAGGAGAAACACTGGTTCAGTTTTGTGAAAGAACTCGGCTGTCGGTAGCTAACACATACTTCCAAAAACGCCTGGGTCGTCGATGGACTTATCATACTCCAAACAGGCAGATGTTCCACGAAATTGATTTCATCCTGACGAACTGTTTACGACTTTTTCACAACGTTGGCGTCATCGGAGAATCACGCTTCAACATCGGATCAGATCATCGTTTAGTACGGGCAACGATAGCAATAAAGCCAAAAGAAGAGCGGAAGAGACTAGCTGCATATCACTCCAAACGAATACGATATGAGCTTAATGAAGAAACACTGAAAACGCTAGCGGCAACTGTAGATTTTACTGGAGGTTCAGGAAATGTCCATACGAGATACGAAAAAGTAACTTCCGCTATCCGAACTGTTGTCAAAGATGCGTCACAACGTGTAAAGAGTAAACCACGCGAGCGGTTGAGCGAGGTCACTTTGCAGATGTTGGCCACACGGAAGGAATTAGGCAAAACTATGACCCCTGTGGCTCGTACAGTGCTCAATAAAGCTATACGAGTTAGAGTCAAAAATGACTACCGGGAATATGCTGCACGTAGAGCAAGAGAAGCGGCTGAGAAAGCGACGAGCATCAAAAGAACATTTATAAGTACTCGCTTGAAGACCACCACTCCGGAATGCCTGACGAAAGCAGATGGCACTGTCCTGCGGAACCGCAAGGACATAGAAGAAGAAATCCGGACCTTTTTCCAGGACTTGTTTTCTTCCAAAGTACACGTAGAAGCGTACTCGGAACCATCAGAAGGCGAGAATGATAAATCCGACAAAGAAGAATGGAGAGTCCTCGAATCAGAAGTGATGCAAGCCATTCGTCAAATGAAAAGCGGAAAAGCACCCGGACCAGACCAAATAAGGCCAGAACATTTGAAGTGCCTGAAGGAAGTTCTCGCGAGGCCTTTAGCTGACCTATTCACGGAAATGCTCGACTCAGGAATCGTTCCGAAAGATTGGCTCAGCTCCCACACTATCCTGATACACAAGAAAGGAGCGCGTGACATCCTGGCCAAATATCGCCCGATAGCACTTCTCTCAACAATGCTCAAGGTCTTCTCACGCGTAATCCTGAATCGAATTCTTCACATCCTGAATATGAATACGGGTAAAGAGCAGGCCGGCTTTCGCGAAGGTTTTTCCACTATCGATCAAATCCACGTAATTTCTCAGTTGACGGAAAGATGTCGAGAATACCGAATTCCTTTGTGTTATCTCTTCATCGACTTCAAGAAGGCTTTCGATACAGTTGAACATCAAGCAGTGCTGAACGCTCTTACAGCTTTTGGAGTTCCCCGAAGATACGTGGAAATGATACGAAAGTGCAATACTAGCTGCTTCACCGACGTAAACCTTTATGGAAACCCTACCCGTATCCAAATACGACACGGAGTCCGACAAGGAGAGGTCATCTCCCCGATGCTGTTTTCTGCTGCTCTAGAGATAGTGATGTAAAACGCCCAAATGCCCTGCGGAATCAACATAGACGGAGAAAGGCTTCAATACCTAATGTTTGCTGACGACATTGTACTCATCGGAAGCGAACCGAGTGCTCTCGAAAACTCATTAAGGATCCTAAGAATCGCTGCTAGCTCTATCGGTCTAGAAATCTATTCAGGAAAAACCAAGTGGATGAAAAACAGTTACGCAAGCGACTACTGTCTACGCATGGAAGACTCAGTCATTGAAGAAGTTTCGTCATACGTATACCTAGGCCAAGCAGTTACAATGGATAACGATTGGACAGTCGAAATAAGTCGTCGTCGAAGGGCAGGCTGGGTGACATTCAACAAGTATCGTGATGTTCTCACTGATAAAAGAATTGATGCCCAAGTCAGAGCCCGTGTGTTTAACACCCATGTCCTGCCGGCACTGGTGTATGGAAGTGAAACATGGAATACAATTTTGAATGAAGAAAGAAGACTGGCATCCACTCAAAGAGCGATGGAACGAGTGATGTGCGGTATCACGTTGATGCATAAAATTCCTGCTCATGAAATTCGAAGGCGCACTGGCGTCAAAGATGTGATTGAAAATATCTATGACTCGAAAAAACGATGGGCAGGACACGTAGCTCGTTTAAATGACAACCGTTGGACATCCCGTGTGACCAATTGGTATCCCCGCGGAGTAAAAAGACCGCGAGGAAGACCCCCGGCCAGGTGGAGTGATCCTTTCAGAAAACTATTCGGACAGAGATGGCAACAAGTGGCAAGAAACCGAAATGAATGGCATAGATGCGTCCTGCAAGGTTGGAGAAATCACCCTTGAAGAGCGGACATCAAGGTATTCAAGGTATTCAAGGTATGTATGTATGTATGTATGTATGTATGTATGTATGTATGTATGTATGTATGTATTGTATGTATGTATGTATGTATGTATGTATGTATGTATGTATTGTATGTATGTATGTATGTATGTATGTATGTATGTATGTATGTATGTATGTATGTATGTATGTATGTATGTATGTATGTATGTATGTATGTATGTATGTATGTATCTATGTATGTATGTATCTATGTATGTATGTATGTATCTATGTATGTATGTATGTATGTATGTATGTATGTATGTATGTATGTATGTATGTATGTATGTATGTATGTATGTATGTATGTATGTATGTATGTATGTATGTATGTATGTATGTATGTATGTATGTATGTATGTATGTATGTATGTATGTATGTATGTATGTATGTATGTATGTATGTATGTATGTATGTATGTATGTATGTATGTATGTATGTATGTATGTATGTATGTATGTATGTATGTATGTATGTAGTATGTATGTATGTATGTATGTATGTATGTATTGTATGTATGTATGTATGTACTGTATGTATCGTTATGTATGTATGTAGTGTATGTATGTATGTATGTATGTATGTATGTATGTAATGTATGTATGTATGTATGTATGTATGTAATGTATGTATGTATGGGTATGTATGTAATGTATGTATGGTATGTATGTATGTATCGTATGTATGGTATGTATGTAATGTATGTTATGTATGTATGTATAGTATGTATGTATGTATGTATGTATGTTATGTATGTACTGGTAATGTATGTATGTATGTATGTATGTTATGTAATGTATGTATGTAATGTAGTATGTATGTATGTATGTATGTATTGTATGTATGTAATGTATGTATGTATGTATGTTATGTATGTATGTATGTATGTAATGTGTGTATGTATGTATGTAATGTAATGTATGTATGTATGTATGTATGTATGTATGTATGTATGTAATGTATGTATGTATGTGTTATGTAATGTATGTATGTATGTATGTAAACATTCCGTTTTTACCTGAAAAAACACCTTTAGAGGTCGGGACAAGTTCGGGATGGGTTTAGCCCAAGGCAAAATTAATAGAGCACATACGAGCTTTGAGGAGCTCCGCCCACGGGGGGCGGGGCATGTGCCGGAATGGGCGGTGCCAACAGTAAAACATCTTATTCTTATCAATGAGTTTCATTAAAAATAACCCATGAAAGGGGGATATTGCATGATCAAAGCTCAAGCATAACAAGAACACCTCAGAGGAATTTGCGTGCCATCGATGCGGTTAAGACGAGCGTGGAAGAAAAGCTGCAGGCCTTGTCTAAAAGTTGTAAACCTTGGAATTTGCATCGAATAAACTTTCGAATCAAACATTTCACTAGTTTGTCGAGTTTTTGAATCTAAATCTACTGGAATTGGATTGGTAGTACAATCTACACAGATGGTGCGATAAGGCGATCTTGCTAAACATTTAGGTTGATAAACAAATTTGTTGATGTCGTCATACTACATCGCCTACTATTAAAATGCCGGCGTTCCACCCTTAATACGGAGGGCGTTATAAATAGATCTAGTGGCTCTCTCCACCTATGGCTCAATATCAGTCCCTAATAATCACTGAGCATCAACGGCTTAATTCACACCACCTGCTAGAGTGCCAAGGCTCCATCGTCAACACGACGGAGGGATGGATTGCTTGGCTTCTAAGGCTAACTATCAACTCCTATCAATTGTTATTACTTCCCACCGCCTACCATCAGTGTTCCTATCCTGTCTCCGTTACTCCTACCAAGTTTGAACTTTCTGGGCACACGGGAATAGGAGTTACGAAGTTTCGGTCAAGCACATACGCCGACAAACCAACAGACACACTTAGCGAATTATTTATTGGTAAGACAAACAAATAAGTAACCTTCACAACAAATGTGAAATCACTCAAAAATCGCAAACAGCTCCATGACCGACCTTCTGGCTGGGAACAAATCGAGAAATGAGACAGATCTATGAAGAAAAAACATTTTACTGAAAACTCCGACAATCATCGATTCAGAGCTCTGAATTTTAAGAAAATTAAATAGAACGACGGTTCAAGCGGAAAACGCGTTTGACCTAAAATCACTACCAAGGGTACTACTTCCTGGCTGTTTTTAGTGAAACCGGACCATTCGTAAGAAAAATTTTTGCTGCAAACGTACATAGACTTAGATCTTGACTTCTTGCCTAGCAAACATTCACGTGAGTGCTGCCCACGCATAATGCACGTCTATGTGTTTCAATCAGCTTCAGCTAAACTACTGGGAAATGCACGAAGGTGAAGATAGACCAGCAAAACCGAAAAACAACAATTGAAACTGCAGCCCATCGCTCTGAGCCACGTGTTTCCACGCTAACTTCTTTTATCCTTCTGAGCTCTGGTGCGAGAAGACGTACGACAGAATTTCCTAAACAATAATCCATATAAAATTTTGAAACTGAGGAGCAAATAAACCCTAATAATTTCTCTCTACATCTGCCTTTTATAGTGCTGATGCACGTAGAGATGTTCATGAGAGGTTATGTGACACCATCTTGTTTGAACACACAGAAATCCTCCGCTGAGCTCCCTCCCACTAAATGAACAAGTCGATTTGTGATGAGGTCATGCGAACCAAGAAGAAAGAGTTAAACTGCGGACCAGAAGCCGCCGGTACTTGTTCGGAGACGCAGACGAATTCCTTGTCTTTGCTGTGAAAGCTGCGCATCGGCTCAGCGGAGAGCTTGAACTTGAGTGACTGGATAGCTTGGTTAGCTACCAGGGATCTACCCGGCCCCCACGTCTGATCCCGTCAAGCTACTCGTGAGAAGCCACATACAAAACAGTGAGAAATGAGCCTTATTTCCTGAGCGCGATTGAGTCCCACTCAGTTAGGAGTAAGTAGAATCGCTCAGTGTAGACTGAAAAAATCTCGGGGCTATAACAGAGTTCCTAAAAGCATTGAGAAGATGATCTACACTTTCAAAGCACGAACGTTTGCATCGAAAAAAAAACGTATATCGAAGATCTGATGATGCAAAAAGGCAGACCATGGACGATGTTATCGGGCTGGCTAAGAGGAGTAGCTTCTCTCAGCTTCTGAGCCTGAAGAAGAACGGTTCCCTGGAACACGCGACAGCAGAGGTGTCGGTACATAGGCATCTTCGAAAATTTGGATACGAACATCGGAACGCACAAAGCTTGAGAGCTTGGCAACCTACTCAGAATTTTGCGGTTGAAACTTTCGTACGAATCGATGTTCATGACCAAGTTCGAGTGAACACAACACCTACACCGCCGACGCCTCTACTGTCACTGTTGCGCAACAGGCGGTACTTTCTCGTCTTGCGTTGTGCATTGGAAGTGCACATCGCCATTCTAGCAGAAGCCTCTCCCGAGCGGTCAATCAGGTTCAGGGGATTGAGTTCCACTTATATTACTGTTTTCAGCACATGGATACCCATAAATAGCTTACCAGGTTCTAACGTGCGGGATTGAATCCGGGTAGCTAGCCAGAGTAGGCGATGGGCTTTGTTTTTGGAGGCGTCATCGAATCGCCTGCCGTTCACTTCCCACTCTCTCGAATGCAAGCGCTTGATTGGCAGGATACCAACTGCCCCCATACTCTCCATACCCATATGCGTAGGTGCACGCGCAAATACAGAAGGTATTCAGACCCTGCGCAAGAGAAACAGTAAGTCCTTCTCCTGAATCCAAGTGCGTTTCTGGGCAAGCGCGATGTACTACCCTATCCTCTACCTGGGAACTCGTTACGTAGCTTCTAACGGGGTGGAATTCTTAAATAGGAGAGAACCCTCAGTCTACAAGATCCTTAAAGAGAGTAAATTATGCTTGAGTGTAGGCTCACCCGAACCCTGACACCGGAAAACTCATATTCAAATATTTTCACACTTATCACTTCCTCTAGATGAGTTTCCTGCGATCAACTTTACAAAACTTTGCTCTCCAGAGTTGTGAGATAGGACAAGATGAAAAAAAGTAAGAGGAATGCTACACGAATTAGTATAAGGATGTACTCCGAATTTCAACGCTTTCATACCGCTCTCTGCCTGGTTGTAATTTAAAAATTTTCGAGAAGGTGTGAAATCCCTGGTGCCAGTTATGCAGAAGAGAAAAACATTAGTCGATGTTAGTGTGGAAGCTTTCCTGCCCTGTCTCCCTCATTTTTGGGATGTCCCCACAGCCCTTTGATCAAAACGAGCGCTTTCAAACGTTTTTGGCACCTCATCACTATCCCCGCTGCGCATACCATGCGATAGATTCACTGCTGTTTTCGAAGAAAAAAAAACAAAAGAATTCATCACAGTGTAACGCATCTTCTGACATGCACTATTTATTCTCATCGAAATGGTTGTGTGAAGCAATCAGAAGTAGCCGCAGTTGTATTTGCTCGACCTGGATTGTTTTACATGTTGCAGTTACACATTCGGGTACACACCTGGAGGGCAAAGTGAAGTGTTCGGCTTTTTGACACACAGCCCATTATTTTGGTTACAGGTGGAGTCGGGGAACGTGCTGCAGTCGTCGTCGATCATACATGGACCAGATCCAACTTCATAAATCATGCCGAAATCACTCATAGCCGTGCTGAAATAATAGAAAGCATTAATATCAAGATGATTTGGAGTCAAGAAGTGTACTAAGACTGCAATCTTTCAATGAACACCGGTATCCAGCGTGAGCTTGTTATTTAAGAAACCTGAAGGATGCAAATTGGTTTGAATAATATTGCCTCAGTACTGAGGCCTCAAAGGGAAGCTCGTGTGAACGCGTAGTCATGGTCTAGGATAATTCAAATACGCGGTTACGAAAAATCAAAGTTAATCATAAGGTGACCCTGATTATTACGGATCAGATCATATAAATGCGACGTGAATTAGAGTAATATTCTATTAGCCAGTACAGATGTGCAACTCCTAAAGGAGCGCTTATTCTAGGTGCCTATAAGGCTCTAAGTGAACCACTAGCCACCGAAAAACAAAAGACGTATCATTTGTCAGAGATTGCATCTCCTTTATAGTTTGAACTATTTGCCACCCCTCAAAAGAACATTTTGTCTCTTACCACTGTAGGAAAGAGCAGAACACCGATTTTTCACCATAGCACGTATCGGTGCATCCTATGCCGACAGCGTATCCCGCAACCATCTGAAAACATGCACACATACTGTGCAAATGCTAGTAAAGCGAATCTCTGCAAGCGGAGTAAAATCTCCGATTGACTTACTTGAGAAAATAGGGTATAATCAAACGTAGGATCGTAGACTGCAGTGCTATTGATGAAAGCGCCAAAGTCGTGATTGCCCCACCATAATTCGAAGGCGGCTGCTATGGGAATAGAGGACAGATTCCTAGATTATGGGAGCTCTTTTATGACGTGAACTTTGGTATTGATGTATTTTTGAATGCATCCAATATTTGGAACCATATGTGATACAAAGTAATTTTTCGAAGATCTAAGTATTGCACTCGTCGAAAATCTAGCTCTTCTAATGAGTAATAGTTTTTCAAAAAGGTAAAAACAGTAAGGCAGCATGCAGAGTACCTCATAGGATTGAGTGGTGCTTGTTGATTGCAGATTACTATTGCGTATTCCTCAGCCAAGCAGGAGTATTCCTTAAAAAGATACTGATCAACACCAGAGTTGTCTATCTAGACCAGACAGAATGAAGTCATCTAGTGGATTTAAAAAGAAATGCTGAGTTCAATGGAGGCGCTCCAGTAACGATGTCCAACTCATTTTTTCTCGACTTAGAATTTCGATTCACTTCCTAATGCTATGCTCAATAATACACTAGCGTCAGGAATCAAGCACCTACCAATTGATACATGTTCTGGCTTGGTGGATACCCAAACACTCCAGTTGTTGCAAGTGTACGATAAGCGTTAGCCAGATCTACAGCAAGCTTTCGCGTTTTAGGAGTCATGGTAGTGCCGTCAATTTTGCAATTGTACTCTGTAATATTTTCCGTATACAAAACTCCGACTCAAGCTTCTTTGAAGAGAATATTTCTACTCGTCTCTGAAGAGAAAAGAAAAAAAGTTTCCGGTCGAGGAACTGCAAGTTTGGGGCAACAAAATTGTTATCGTGCCACTCCGCAGTTGAGGACTGCTAATCAAGCATAAGCACTGCTATATTAATATGAATATTGCAAAACCTTAAACAATTTGAGTGCTTACGTCATATAAATATTAGCTGTTGTATGTGGTATTTCACTGAACAACTTAGTTGACGAGATGATTTCAAGGACATTGAATGGGTTAGTAGTTCCAGCATGAATAAATTACAACACTGCTTTTTAGGCTGCCATACCTTTCAGAACCTACAAAGTTCATGAAAAGTGGACTTTCCAAGTAGGCCATCGCCACGCTTAGCCCTGAAATGCTCAACCACTACTAAAGAAGCCACCTCCAATTTTGTAGGACCCATCGAAGAGGAATTTCTAAGAGAGGTTTCAAAATGAAACGTGGTCAAAGTCGTCAACATTTTTGGTACTAATTTTTATGCATGCCATTTGTTATTGAAAACGTGACGCCTAATTTTCAAACAATATTGTTGAATAGGAGTGGCATGAGTATTCATAATAAGCATAAAACCGATGACGAAACATAGGGATTGGCCCTTTCTCTATATTGTTACCCTTGTGACGGTTCATCTTGTCTTTCAGTTTCAGATACAAGTGTGTCTTTGAACTTCATAAGGTCTTTCTAGAGGATCTAGTGTCTTCGAAAGTCTCTTTAGAGAATCTAGTGTCTATATTGACTTCATAAGGTCTCTTTAGAGAATCTAGTGTCTATACTGACATCTAGCATTTATACTTGTAAAACTACTCACCATCTGAAGGAGCGGCTCTCTTTAGTGTTTCAGCACTCTTTGTAGATACCGAAGCCACCAGAATCTATTCAATTTAATTAAAAAACTTACTTGTGAAATCAAAACGAAGCGGAGCTTACCGTCAATGCAAGCAATGTGTTTAACACGAACATTTTGCTTCCTACGATCGCTGCAGCATGCAGGGATCCTTAAATACGCTTTAATTCCCAATAGATGCGTAGTCATGAATGTCGTTACTACGTCATGGTCTCCTGCTACACGTTGCAGGATTGATGTGGCGAAATACTCTAATTGTGTAGGAAATTTCTCATTTGTTACAAAGTAACAATGAATTCTATAGTTTTTTAGAGACGCTTGCATCCGAAGTGAGTGGTGGCAAGCAATAATGTATTTGATTACTACCACGATTGTTCATTTCACGCAACCGAATTGACGTGGCAAAGCACTGTATTTTCAAATGAACATTTTGATAAAATTTAAATGATTATAACAGATTCGCGATCTTTCCAACGCTTTCTAAATCAAAATCACTGTAAGCACGTAAACATGAGATGCCATCAAGGCAATACACCCGACAGCCTGAAATCCAACAGTATAATTTGTTCGGTACGTTTCGCTTCGAAGATCGAAGAGAAATTCACAATGAGTGCATTGTGGAACGGATCGCGTTTCAACCGAAAGTTTTGCCTAGTCTGAGGCGCTGCTGTTCCGAGATCCAGAGCGAGATCATAAGCGAAAGAGTTGAAGAGGGCACATAGGGGAAGCGTCTTTGAGATGATAACTGTCATTCTAGCTTACGCTAATGATGTGCCGTGACTTTACTTTTTGGTAATTCTGATGTCAGCTCTGCAAATCAAGTTTTCTTCTGCAAATATGGGTCAGAGAACTTTTCCACGTGTTCGCATCAGACCGGCACTCTCGCGTATGATGTAAACTTATTATTCTGCCAAAATGACTGGTCTCGCTTAGTTCTTGGGTGGTTTTTGTCCTATCTTTCTTATTCCTCCCAATTAACCCAAACAAGATGTTGGTTATCTTGGGGAAAATCGACGTGGAGTCCGATGTCCCAGTTATTCATTTGTGACAGTGCACCCATTGGCCACACATCACTGAATGTATGGAGCATGAACATGCAACAAAATTGTAGCGATACTGCATAAGTTAATTAGGAGAGGTATCCCCAAAAGCTCCCAAAGGTCCATAAAGTCAACATGAAAGAAAACCGTAGGCCCCAAGGAGAAAGTCCTGTAGAGTGCGAAATTTCGTCCCCACCAGGATGTTCTTCCCCATGAAACATAACACCGCTTACCGTTGCTCCAAACCTCCGCAGAGGAACTTGGAATATGCTTGTTGTTTGTGTTCGCTTATGTTAAGTCTCGCCTAAAACCACTCTACAACTCCGTTCGGAGAGTCGTTCGGCAAACTCGAAAAGCAACTTTGAGATCAACATCCCAAAGCGCGTCTAGTAGTATAAGCCTGATTCTGAATGGCCACTTCGACCTGAAATCCTTCTCTTGTGAGCTCTATGAGAAGAGTGCAATTTTCAATGTGGGTTACCGCTAGCTCAATCCAGTTCGTGCAGTCACTAAGCCTGAAATATGGCGACGGCTTAGTAAACGAAGTCTCCACCAGAAGCATATGAAGGCCGTGGGTGCTGTAATAGTCACCCCAATACGAGCGAACAAAGTCTCGAAGCTAGTTTTTCGACCAGAACTTTTACTGACTGGATCACATTTGATCAAACGATCACCAGGACTGCCACCAGTACGATGATCGGACCATTTCAAGAGTGCTCCAAACGAAAATTCGCCACACATTTTGTTCTCTTAAGGAAGGGAAATACTGGGATACATTGGCACGTGACCTAACGAATGGAGATGTTACTGGCGCCCAGCAGAGGAATTCGGTGATCGAAAGGACTACAGGTGACTGGTGATAGGTGGTGTGTTGGTGCAAGTGGCTACCTGAAATTTTTACCAAGCTAAACGTGCCGAACAAAATACTGTTGGATTTCAGGCTGTCGGGTGTATTGCCTTGATGGCATCTCATGTTTACGTGCTTACAGTGATTTTGATTTAGAAAGCGTTGGAAAGATCGCGAATCTGTTATAATCATTTAAATTTTATCAAAATGTTCATTTGAAAATACAGTGCTTTGCCACGTCAATTCGGTTGCGTGAAATGAACAATCGTGGTAGTAATCAAATACATTATTGCTTGCCACCACTCACTTCGGATGCAAGCGTCTCTAAAAAACTATAGAATTCATTGTTACTTTGTAACAAATGAGAAATTTCCTACACAATTAGAGTATTTCGCCACATCAATCCTGCAACGTGTAGCAGGAGACCATGACGTAGTAACGACATTCATGACTACGTGTCCGCATCTATTGGGAATTAAAGCGTATTTAAGGATCCCTGCATGCTGCAGCGATCGTAGGAAGCAAAATGTTCGTGTTAAACACATTGCTTGCATTGACGGTAAGCTCCGCTTCGTTTTGATTTCACAAGTAAGTTTTTTAATTAAATTGAATAGATTCTGGTGGCTTCGGTATCTACAAAGAGTGCTGAAACACTAAAGAGAGCCGCTCCTTCAGATGGTGAGTAGTTTTACAAGTATAAATGCTAGATGTCAGTATAGACACTAGATTCTCTAAAGAGACCTTATGAAGTCAATATAGACACTAGATTCTCTAAAGAGACTTTCGAAGACACTAGATTCTCTAAAGAGACCTTATGAAGTTCAAAGACACACTTGTATCTGAAACTGAAAGACAAGATGAACCGTCACAAGGGTAACAATATAGAGAAAGGGCCAATCCCTATGTTTCGTCATCGGTTTTTATGTTTATTATGAATACTCATGCCACTCCTATTTAAGAATATTGTTTGAAAATTAGGCATCAAATTTTCAATAACAAATGGCATGCATAAAAATTAGTACCAAAAATGTCGACGACTTTGACCACGTTTTATTTTGAAACCTCTCTTAGAAATTCCTCTTCGATGGGTCCTACAAAATTGGAGGTGGCTTCTTTAGTAGTGGTTGAGCATTTCAGGGCTAAGCGTGGCGATGGCCTACTTGGAAAGTCCACTTTTCATGAACTTTGTAGGTTCTGAAAGGTATGGCAGCCTAAAAAGCAGTGTTGTAATTTATTCATGCTGGAACTACTAACCCATTCAATGTCCTTGAAATCATCTCGTCAACTAAGTTGTTCAGTGAAATACCACATACAACAGCTAATATTTATATGACGTAAGCACTCAAATTGTTTAAGGTTTTGCAATATTCATATTAATATAATTAGCAGTCCTCAACTGCGGAGTGGCACGATAACGATTTTGTCGCCCCAAACTTGCAATTGCTCGACCAGAAACTTTTTTTCTTTTCTCTTTGGAGACGAGTAGAAATATTTTCTTCGAAGAAGCTTGAGTCGGAGTTTTGTATACGAAAAATATTACAGAGTACAATTGCAAAATTGACGGCACTACCATGACTCCTAAAACGCGAAAGCTTGCTGTAGATCTGGCTAACGCTTATCGTACACTTGCAACAACTGGAGTGTTTGGGTATCCACCAAGCCAGAACATGTATCAATTGGTAGGTGCTTGATTCCTGACGCTAGTGTATTATTGAGCATAGCATTAAGAAGTGAATCGAAATTCTAAGTCGAGAAAAAATGAGTTGGACATCGTTACTGGAGCGCCTCCATTGAACTCAGCATTTCTTTTTAAATCCACTAGATGACTTCATTCTGTCTGGTCTAGATAGACAACTCTGGTGTTGATCAGTATCTTTTTAAGGAATACTCCTGCTTGGCTGAGGAATACGCAATAGTAATCTGCAATCAACAAGCACCACTCAATCCTATGAGGTACTCTGCACGCCGCCTTACTGTTTTTAACTTTTTCAAATACTATTACTCATTAAAAGAGCTAGATTTTCGACAAGTGCAATACTTAGATCTTCGAAAAATTACTTTGTATCACATATGGTTCCAAATATTGGATGCATTCAAATACATCAATACCAAAGTTCACGTCATAAAAGAGCTCCCATAATCTAGGAATCTGTCCTCTATTCCCATAGCAGCCGCCTTCGAATTATGGTGGGGCAATCACGACTTTGGCGCTTTCATTAATAGCACTGCAGTCTACGACCCTACGTTTGATTATACCCTATTTTCTCAAGTAAGTCAATCGGAGATTTTACTCCGCTTGCAGAGATTCGCTTTACTAGCATTTGCACAGTATGTGTGCATGTTTTCAGATGGTTGCGGGATACGCTGTCGGCATAGGATGCACCGATACGTGCTATGGTGAAAAATCGGTGTTCTGCTCTTTCCTACAGTGGTAAGAGACAAAATGTTCTTTTGAGGGGTGGCAAATAGTTCAAACTATAAAGGAGATGCAATCTCTGACAAATGATACATCTTTTGTTTTTCGTCGCTAATGGTTCACTTAGCGCCTTATAGGCACCTAGAATAAGCGCTCCTTTAGGAGTTGCACATCTGTACTGGCTAATAGAATATTACTCTAATTCACGTTGCATTCATATGATATGATCCGTAATAATCAGGGTCACCTTATGATTAGCTTTGATTTTTCGTAATCACGTATTTGAATTATCCTAGACCATGACTACGCGTTCACACGAGCTTCCCTTTGAGGCCTCAGTACTGAGGCAATATTATTCAAAACAATTTGCGTCCTTCAGGTTTCTTAAATAACAAGCTCACGCTGGATACCGGAATTCATTGAAAGATTGCAGTCTGAGTACACTTTTTGACTCCAAATCATCTTAATATTAATGCTTTCTTTTATTTCAGCACGGCTATGAGTGATTTCGGCATGATTTATGAAGTGGGTTCTGGTCCATGTATGATCGACGACGACTGCAGCACGTTCCCCGACTCCACCTGTAACCAAAATAATGGGCTGTGTGTCAAAAAGCCGAACACTTCACTTTGCCCTCCAGGTGTGTACCCGAATGTGTAACTGCAACATGTAAAACAATCCAGGTCGAGCAAATACAACTGCGGCTACTTCTGATTGCTTCACACAACCATTTCGATGAGAATAAATAGTGCATGTCAGAAGATGCGTGTCACTGTGATGAATTCTTTTGTTTTTTTCCTTCGAAAACAGTAGTGAATCTATCGCATGGTATGCGCACCGAGGATAGTGATGTGGTGCAAAAACGTTTGAAAGCGCTCGTCTTGATCAAGGGGCTGTGGGGACATCCCAAAAATGGGGGAGACAGGGCAGGAAAGCTTCCACACTACATCGACTAATGCTTTTCTCTTTTGCATAACTAGCACCAGGGATTTCACACCTTCTGGAAAGTTTTAAATTACAACCAGGCAGAGATCGGTATGAAAGCGTTGAAATCCAGAGCTTATCTTTCATCCTGTCACATCTCTAAACTTCATTCAGCGAATTTTTGGATGTTCGCTGGAAACATAGCGGTGTTGGGGTGAGAATGTATTTTGACCGCCTTTGCTAGAACTTATTCAGGGTTGCAAAGGTGTGATGCCGAATATGAGAAAGTTTTTCCAGGTATCGTTCAGTGGGAACCATTCTTCGGATTTTTCCTGTAATGGTCTGCATAGTAAGGCAGATGCTCGACGCGGATCAGGAAAATTTGGCCGGGCTTTCCGGTAATGTATGTCATTGGTCCATCATGAGCCCCGTTACCTCGAAGCGGTGGGATGGTGTGAACTCACTCGATAACAAGACCACTCGTTGTTGCCGGGACACCGACGTGTCGAGTGAGGGTAAATACGGGCCCCTCTTGGGCAAGTCCACAGTCCAGTGGACCTACCGCTAGTTATGGCTAGGCGGTGAGGGGTAAGTCCAGGCTATCAGCATGAGTCAAGTCCATGAGTAAAGTTGTTCAAGAAGTACCCTCAGTACCGTGCGGCTACCGTCCTTCTCGGCAGAGAGGACAATGGCGGAGGGAAAGAAATCTCACGGCACGCATCTGCCAAGCTGTTTTCTAAAAATTGCTACCATCAACGTTCGAGGTCTGGACAAATGTGCGGTAGACCTGGCATGTGTGCAAGAAACGTTGAGATTCGAAGCAGGAACATGGAAATCACCCACGGATCTTGAAGTCATGCTGGAAGCTTGATCAATGAACGGTAAAGTTGGAGTAGTCGGACTCATCTTCGCGCCGCATTTGGTAACGAAGAATACTCACTGTAAAATCTTTTCTGAAAGGATCGCGATGCTAGTGCTTAAACTGGATGGAGGGAGCACGATGAAGTTGCTGTCAGTATATGCACCTACCGGAGCTTATGGTTATGATACCGTAGAGGATTTTTATGATGCGCTCGAGAATGCGATGAACAGCCCCTCGATAGGTACATATGTTGTATGCGCTGGCGATTACAATGCCCACCTTGGTCGAGGAGAATCTGGAGAGAACTTTGTCGGGCCACACGGAGTTCCAGGACACAACAATTGAGGAGGAACACTGGTTCAGTTCAGTGAAAGAACTCGGCTGTCGGTAGCAAATACATACTTCCAAAAACGTCTGGGCCGTCGATGGACTTATCATACTCCAAACAGGCAGATGTTCCACGAAATTGATTTCATCCTGACGACTGTTTACGACGACAAGCAGGCCATCAAGGGTAACATGATTAGGGCACCGAAAATGGTTTCATCAGGTGATCGCGAGAGTTGAAAGTTCGGAGAAGGTGACTTTTTGCTTTCCCTTCGGTTCAGACTCCGTCATTTCTGACGTAAGAAGGGCTCTGGCTTTGATGGCATAGTACGAGTGGTCGAGGTTCCTCCTACCAATCTCAGGAAAAAAGCTGGTCCAAAATCGTTTGTATGACCGTCTCTGCATAACCCCCCATTGTGTCATCTGTCCCAACGGGCAAGAGGGGGGCAGCATGGCTTCAGCGGTGATTTATTTGATCACTTATGAGGCCTGCGGGGACCAATACATAGGTGAGACCGGGCGGCCTTTGATATGTAGGATCAAGGAACACCTAGCTGGTCTGAAGAAATCGAGGCCTGAAACTCCCCTCGGAGACCATCGTAGGCAGCGCCACGGAGGGGTAGAGTTTGAAGTATCAGTCAGGATTTCGATGCAGGAGCCCACGACCTCCGAGCGCAAAACTTTGGGAGCGTTTTGGATCCGCGCAAAAGACCCCAAACTTAACCGGAAAGACGATTGCCTCCCCATAACATATGAACTCGCCCCGTTCATCGACCTGTGTGGGCTACAGTCGCCACCGGCTTCAAGTCGGGGGTCAGGTCACCCGGGGATCACCCACTGCAAAAACGTTTAAATAGGCAATTTGAAAGGTGGTCTCCATGTCGTCTTTCCTACTTTTAAGGTGAGCTTCCTTGTTGTGGTTTACGAGACCTGTTTAGAAATCTGTAGGTATGCTTGAGCTACTAAGTGAAGTCTGAAATGGTGCATGAATTGGATGAATCTCAAATTCTTTTTGACTTCCAGGTCCTGACGAAGGCGATGACGCCGAAACGTTGACTGAATAAAGAGCTGTACCATCTTGGCCAAAACTATACCACACCTTCACACCGAAACTCACACGATGCCAAGATTCATTGAAAGTCGTTCATGGTCAATTCTGTTTACGACTTTTTCGCAACGTTGGCGTCGGAGAATCACGCTTCAAAAATGGATCAGATCATCGTTAAGTACGAGCAACGACAGCAATAAAGCCAAAAGGAGAGAAGAGACTAGCTGCATATCACCCCAAACGAATACGATATGAGCTTTCTTAAGAAACACTAAAAACGCTAGCGGCAACTGTAGATTTTTCTGGAGGTTCAAAAAATGTCCATGCCAGATACGAAAAAGTAACTTCCGCTATCGGAACTGTCGTCAAAAATGCGTCACAACGTGTGGCGGAGTAAACCACGTGAGCGGTTGAGTGATGTTACCCTGCAGATGTTAGGCACGCGGAAGGAATTAGGCAAAACTATGACCCCTGTGGCTCGTACAGTGCTCAACAAAGCGATACGAGTGAGAGTCAAAAATGACTACCGGGAATATGCTACCCGTAGAGCAAGAGAAGCGGCTGAGAAAGCGACGAGCATCAAAAGAACATTTATAAGTACTTGCTCGAAGACCACCACTCCGGAATGCCTGACGAAAGCAGAAGGCACTGTCTTGCGGAACCGCAAGGATATAGAAAAGGAAATCCGGACCTTTTTCCAAGACTTGTTTTCTTCCAAAGTACACGTAGAAGCGTACTCGGAGCCATCAGAAAGTGAGAACGATAAATCTAACGAAGAAGAATGGGGAATTCTCGAATTAGAAGTGGTGCAAGCCATTCGTCAAATGAGAAGAGGAAAAGCACCCGGACCGGACCAAATAAGGCCAAAGCATTTGAAGTGCCTACAGGAAGTCTTCGCGAAGCCTTAGCTGACCCATTCACAGAAATGCTTGCCTCAGAAGTTGTTCCGAAAGGTTGGCTGAGCTCCCACACTTTCCTGATACACAAGAAAGGGGTGCGCGATACTCAACAATGCTCGAGGTCTTCTCACGCGTGATCTTGAATCGTATTCGTCAAATCCTGAGTATGAATACGTGCAAAGAGCAGGCCGCCTTCCGCGAAGGTTTTCCCACTCTTGACCAAATCCACGTGATTTCTCAGTTGACGGAAAGATGTCAAGAATACCGAATTCCTTTGTGCTATCTCTTCATTGACTTTAAGAAGGCTTACGATACAGTTGAAAATCAAGCAGTGCTAAACGCCCTTACAGATTTTGGAGTTCCCCGAAGAAACGTGGAAACGATACGACAGTGCAATACCAGCTGCTTCACCGACGCAAACCTTCATGGAAACCCGATCCGTATCCAAATACGATGCGGAGTTCGACAAGGAGAGGTCATCTCCCCGATGCTTTTTTCTGTTGTTTTAGAGTAGTGATGCGAAATGCCCAGATGTCCTGCGGAATCGATATAGACGGAGAAAAACTTCAATACTACAATTCGAATTCGTGAACGAGCACCTGTCAATAAGGTAGCATTTTGCCTGCCATTCATTTCTGAAGAAATGAGCAGAGCAATTCGATCAAGTTTGACTAGGTGTGATCTACAGGACGAAGTCATGGTTGTGGAAATACCCCCAGGAAATCTCTGTCGACAACTGGTCCGCAATCGCCTATACGACATCTTGTGTGACACTCCAGATTGCCTTGTGTGTCCTTCCAATCGGCGGGGTGATTGCATGAGAGCAGGGGTTATCTACGAAATTCGTTGCCAGGCCTGCGGAGCTGAGTACATTGGTGAAACAGGGCGTCCCCTTCGCACACGGATTAAAGAACACCTGGAGGGGCTGAGGAAGTCTCGCACTCAAACACCACTGGGAATGCATCGAATTTTGTGCCATGGTGGTAACGAATTCACAATTTCAGTAGCCATCTTGGCACTAGAAACGGAAACCACTGCGCGTAAAGCACTTGAGGCGTGTTGGATTGCAGCTAGGGACCACAAATTAGTAGGAAGGAAGAGTGTGTGGCCGTAACCCGTGACCTCGCGCCCTTTCTCGACCTCTGCAAATTTTGAAATTACGGTGAGGTCAGGAACGAGGTAGGCTTGCTCATTGCACGCAGACGTTACATTCTGGGTGGTCGATCTAACGCTCCGACGACTTAGATTAAGGTAAGCCTCTTGTATACCGAGTCCAGGAGGTCTCCTAGTCTAGAGAACTGTCTGGGTTTATCTTGCCTTATTATAGAGTCTAATCCAATGGTTGTTCGACTTTCAGGCTCTGACGAAGGCGAGCTAGCCGAAACGTTAGCCTCATAAAGTTTGTAATCTTGGAAAGGCTGCAGTAAACCTACATACTTCAATACTACGTTTGCAGACGACATTGTACTCATTGGAAGCGAACCGAGTCCTCTCGAAAACTCATTGAGGATCCTAAGAAGCGCTGCTAGCTCTACGGTCTAGAGATCCATCTAGGAAAAAAACAAGTGGATGAAAAACAGTTACGCATGGAAGACTCAGTCATTGAAGAAGTTTTGTCATACGTATACTTAGGCCAAGCAGTTACAATGGACAACGATTTAGCAATCGAAATAGGTCGTCGTCGTAGGGCGGGCAGGGTGACATTCAACAAGTGTGATGTTCTCACTGATAAAAGAATTGATGTCCAAGTCAGAGCACGTGTATTTAACACCCATGTCCTGCCGGCGCTGGTATATGGAAGCAAAACATGTAGAATCATGAATGAAGAATGGAGACTGACATCCATTCAAAGAGCAATGGAACGAGCGTTGTGCGGTGTCACGTTGATGTACAAAATTCCCGCTCGCGAAGTTTGAAGGCTAACTGGCGAGATGTGATTGAAAATATCTACGACTTGAAAAAACAATGGGCAGGACATGTAGCTCGTTTGAATGACAACCGTTTGACCAATCGGTACCCCCGCGAAGTAAAAAGACTGCGAGAAAGACCCCCAGCCAGGTAGAGTGATCCTTTTAAAAAAACTGTTCGGGCAGAGGTGGCAACAAGTGGCAAGAAACCGAAATGAATGGCATAGATGCGTCCTGCAAGGGTGGCGAAATCACCCTTGAAAAGCGGACGTCAGGGTATTCAAGGTATGTGAATGGTCATGTTTCTCATGTCTTGACGGGAACTGTTAGTGTGAAGGTTGTGGTGAGCTTCTTTTCTTGACCCTGCTCCCGTTGTGAAAACTTTTCTGTTTCAAACTCCTTTTGTTTTACGTTCATCGCCTAAGACTGCTTGCTTAAGGTCCTTCTCTTTCTTTCTTTGCAAAAACGTCGATCGAGACGTACTGGCGCATTTCTTATCAGAGATAGGACAGTTTTTTCTCTAAAGAGCATTCCGGGCAGATGAGCCATGCATCTCCCACTTTCGGCAGATGGGCATGTAACTCCCACTGTCAGCAGATGGGCCATGCAACTTCCACTGTCGAAAGTGCATTGAGCTGCGTTGAATTTCGTCACGATATATCGAATGTTTGGGAGAGGACTGCACGTCTACCTGGTCGGTGAGAGAATACTCGCATTATATTACCACCAGTTGGGCTACGCACGCCAATGCGTGCGCCACATGCCCACGCATACGCCTACGATCAAAAGTTTCAGTCGGTTGCTCTTGATCTTGAAAATTATGAATCATTAAAGGTTTTGATAGGCAACCAATGAATTGAGTAGTACTCGCTAATGTTCTCGAGTGATAATAACACCATTATAAGATTTCGTTATCACTGGACCTTCTTTCCTCCACGGGTACATCATTAGTCGAGAATCCCAAATCATTGGCGGTCGGATGAGCTTTGTCATAAATGATATCAAAACATCATGTAACCTTGATTTTTCACCGAGTTCCAAACTTTGCTGTGTAGCGGTCGTAATCTATGTAATAGTCGTAATCATAAATACATCTTAATTACCACAGGAGTTAAATTCAGTTGATAAGTGTTCTTATCAGTCGTTATCAGCTGTTATCAGTTCCTATCATTAGTCGTCTACGTTCCTGCCATACTCCACATTACATGCCAAACTGTCAAGGCTCCACTATTAATGCCATTGTTATAGTGGCTCTACGCTTCCCAGGATTCTCATCAGCCCTTATCAGTTTTATCAGCTCCTGGCCTGGCACCAACCGTTCTCGATCCCGTCACCGAGTACCTACAATCCTGTCACATCTTACGACATCTATTGAAATACCAAGACTCGGTGACGGGATCGAGAAAGGTCCACTATTAACAGGAAGCGCGTCACAGACCTACAGGCCCTCGCCTTCTATGGCTTCTTGTCGGTCCCAATCACTTGCTATCATTCTCTGTCACCAATCACTAACGGTCCTTTCGCACCCTACACCACTTGCCAAAGTGCCACGGCTTCACCGCTAATACGAACGGAGTTACGGACCCTGTGGCCTTTGCCTTTCAAAGCTCTTTATCTGTTTCTGTTGATTGCTGTCACTTCCTATCACTTACCATCGCTGTTCCCATCGTGCCGCCTATCTCTCCTCCAAATTTGAATGTTCTAGGCTCAGTGGGACAGGATTTATGAGTTTCAGGTCAGACAAACACACACATACTGACACACACACAAACAAACCAACAGAGACACTCAGTCGATTATATAAGTAGGATATTACTTCTCCACCAAGCTTACGTATAATTTCACGTGAATCCTTATCGTGCCTACGTGGCGGACGCACAAACGGACATACAAACAGACACACAAAGTTTTTATATATATATCATGGATTCCCAGTATTCCTGCGAGGGATGCTTGTAGAGCTTTGTGTGTCTCTTTGTATGTCGGTACGTGTGTCTGTCCGCAAAAGGTCACGTAGGCGCGATGAGGATTGTGGAGTGTCACGTGTGCGCATACTAACAAAGGAGAGAAATATGTCGTGGAATAGGAATCTATTTATACTTTTTATATTGATCTCACTGAATGACAACAATATGGCGCGAAGTATCTAAAGTCTGTACTTGAGTAAGGCTGTAGATCAGCCTTTGTCGACATGTGATGCACGCTTTGGTGTGCGCAGCCCAACGGCAGTGGTATAAGACAGGTAAAGCTGGCCTCGCAACTCTACTCCCACAATCGTCCAGCAGATTTAGAAAGTGGTCTTTTGATTACTATTCGAGATTATTCGGTATAAATCTCATCTTGAACGAGCACTGCAACCTGTTATACAACCCTTGTAATTTGACAACGTTCGATACAAAGATAACGAAAATGGGAAAAGTACCGATGAAAATTGGATGTAAAAAGAACTCATGAGTATCCATATTCGAGTGTCCGTATGGAATGAAATTTGGTACAAGTTTTCAAACGAAGATCATTTCAATAACATTGGCAAACTGATGACGGGATCGTAGAAATAGGTGTGCAGTAATAAAAATCAATGTTAATCACCCCTGCCTACTTCATTCCTTAATTTGACTACATTGAGCAATATAAGCACATTCCTTTTGTCCTTTAATTTCAAGCCATCGATGAACTCCATTTGAAGGTGGAGACAGTGGCATGACTGTTGAGAAGCCAGAACGGGCCATCTTCACCACTGTCCTTACTCTACGGTCCTTTTGTTGTGTTTACTAATACTTCTACACGCAAAGCTGATTCCAATCCGTTACCCTTTACTTCTTAGTATATATTCCTTTGCTTGACATATTAGTGATCATTGACAGATTCGTATACTGTTTTGTGAAGTGATTTAGCTCACTTGTCACGAAGAGGATTTGCATCCTTCACTGCATTTATAGAAAAGCTACAGAGGCCCTAAAAACTGCACATCATTCACTCTTTAAAATCACGTCGTTGTCTTAATGTTAACTTTAGAACTTAACAGAGTTCGATGCTGATGCTGTGTGGTTGAAAGTGAAATAAAAGCGGCTGGAAATTACAGAGATGGCCTTAGGGTGAAAACTATAATAATAGTTAAGATGTTGCCCTTACTAATCCGCGAACTTTCTTACCCGACCTGTGGGTTTCCTAACATGTGTAAAGATGCCGATAGAAACTTAGGGTCTAGAGTGCCGACAGAAAATTTATCTCTAGCCCATCCTTTTCATTTCTCAGCATTTAAGGATTTTCTCTCTTTCATGAGAAGATGAACGTTTGAAACAATAACATCCTCCGGCTTCACTGGCTCAGAAGAGGGCGAGTTAGCCGGACTTCAGTCACCAATGAAGCTATTGATATAAATAGTCCAGAACGACGACAGAAAATTACTTTGAACAGCCAAGAGTAATCGAAGTCGGTCATGGCTTTTCATTATACCTCTTTTGAAGGAATTTTTCGACCATGAATCAGGTGATTAGCATCTCAACGTTACGATAAAAAGGCATTTGACATTATCCTAACAGAACTATTAGGCTGTGGTTAGACATCTAATCAAACATCCACGTTCGTCGAGTGCGGTTGCGTCAGCACGTTTTAGTAGGTTACCTCAAAATCTTGAAAGTGCTTCTCTTAGTCCGGCCCAGTCCTCTGGCAGTTTCTTCTACTGTCTACCTGGCTAGACGGTAATAAAGCATTCATTGCTAATAATTTTTCCCACAGTGCACTTTTGTATATATGTGACATTGGGCTTCTTATTGTTCAACGGAACGGAGAGTAGAAAGTGCTCAACAGAAGAAGGTGTAAAGGTAAGAAAAGTAATAACGTTTGCATGTTCCGTTGAAGTATCCTACTATATATAACGCGCTATTCTGTGTGTTTGTCCGACCGGAAATCTGTCTGATTCTGTTCCCGTGGACCTAGAGCGTTCGAAACTGGTAGGAGTACAGGCGGCAGGATGGATACACTTATGGTGGGTCGAGGTCCAAACTCCGTCCACAGAAGGAGAGGTTTAAAACTATCACTTTGGCTCTAGGGCGTTCAAACGGGAGCCGGTCGTTTGGCGCGATGGGCGGGGTCGCCCCTCCCATTTGAGGCGGCGCGACTCCGCCCATCGCAGGTTCAACTCGTTCAGATCGCGTAATCTTCTTCTCTCCTCTCCTCTATAGATGATGGATTTGGCTTCTATCATCTATATAGGAGAGAAAAGCGGAAGATTACGCGATCTGAACGAGTTTAACGGCGCGATGGGAGGAGTCGCGCCGCCTCAAATGGGCGGCGCGACCCCGCCCATCGCGCCAAACGACATACACCCCGTTCAAACGTGGTAGAAGGGCAGCACGGAAGCACTTATGGTAGGTAAAAGGGCCAGACTCCGCCCTCACAGGAGGCGGGGTCCGCGAAATAAACGACTGAGCGATAATCCATAACTCCTGATCGCGTGGGCTCGGAGAGCAAAATCAGTTGGAGTAGAGGAGGCAGGATCGGAACACTGACGACAAACGGGGCCTTAGAAAACAAGATCCACTCACCAATTAACCCTTTGACGACAATGCACTTTTTGACGTGGTGCGCACATGGGACTACGCCCTTGTTTGGTGCACGACTGGTACCCACCGGTGGGTGTCATTGTTCCAAGAGGAAGTTTCTTAACTGGATTGCAAAATCCACCAAAGTGGGTGGGGCTTAAATCAAAGTTTTATAACTCATTTTAGAAACGTTATGAATGCGGGAAAAAGGTGGCTAGAGGAAATGGAACAAATGAGACCACATCCTCCAAGTGGGCGAGGTTGGCACTAAAGTGGGCGGAGCTTAGGTCAAAAATTTATAACTCTGTTCAGAATGAGGGAACAAGTGGATAGAGGCAAGTAAAGTGAATGAAGTCAACCATCATTGATGAGCGGGGTGTGCACATATGTGGACGAAGTTATCCACGTGGGCCAAAGGTTTAAGTGTAAATTCACAGCTCCTGTTCCCGTGGACCTGTAGCGCTGAAATTTGATGGATGTGCCGGCGTCAGGATAGAAACACATATTGCGGGTCGCAAGACCGGACTCCACCCACATGGGCCGGGGTTAGTGCGAAAAGTTTTAACTCAGTTATAGTGGCTCACATTCGATAGAAATACAGGCAGCAAGATGGGAGCACCTATGTCTGCGATAGGACTTCGCTCACAGGAGGCGAGGCGTGGGCGAAAAAATGTTGTAATTTAAACATGAAGCAGAATTTTGAAACCAAGGCTGAATAAATAAATTGGGGGGTCAGAAATAAATTGAATTACTCAAATACTCGGAACTTAAGGAGGTTTGTTTATGGCAGACGGGGCGCGCCTTGGGTGTTTGTGTTCGGCAGGGAATGAACAACTCTTGTTTCCATCTACCGAGACCTCCAAATTTTAAAAAAAATGCAGGCGGGGAGGCCATTTCAACACGGGAAGGAGGAGAGCCCGGCGTCAGCCGGGCGAGCCAATTGGCATGTATTATATCGAAGCAACACCAATAGCCAAGACCGATCGAGCATGCGGGGTCGGACTTCTTGGTTTTGACCGGAAGCCTGTGATGCGCCGCATTTTCCCAATCACATATGCCAGTTTACGCTGCCTTTCTAATACTTCCACATCACCTGTAGCAACTCTCATCGCTGTTCTGGGTGTACATGTTACAAACGAGTAGACATTTCACAGTTCTAGAGCTGGCAAGGTCTTCATTCACGTTTGTCGACAGCAATTTTTCAGGAACACGAAGTCTGTGAATTCGTTTTGGATTTTTTACACGACACGTGTGACATAAAAGATTTTTATTCTCGTGGAAGGACGAAGGCAAGTTTTCACAGACGAGCTTATCGATTTGGTCGCATAAGTTCGTCATAATTTCCATGAAATTGTTCAAATCTACGGCGATACCAAATCTATTAGGTGTGTGCATTAATTTCCGCGCAGAATTAAAAGGGACGTTGCGCGAACCATGTTAAAGGTTAACCGGTGAAATCTGCCTTATTCTGTAATGTAGGGATTGGCTACTTAAGGGCAGACAGATCAGTTTTGCCCCACAATCCTGTTGCTCTCAGACTGATTGGTCATGGAACGTGATGAACCATTTCCCCGGGGGCCCTTCCTTGCTGAGATAGTTTCTCTTCACTGGAGAGCTTGCAACCAAAGCGGAATGTTTATTGCCAAAAAGTAATGCTGTGCATGCATTTGGTGGTGGGATCAAAAGGGTGTTTTGAACTATGAGCTCCTGAGCCCGAACGAAACTGTTACTGCTGACCGCCACGAACACCAACTTGATAGTTTGTAGGACGCTCTCACCTAAAAGCTCACCTTAATCGCAAGAGAATATCATGAGGTGCCGTTCCACCACGAACATGCCAGACCCCATGTTGCAAAGAATGTCCTTTAAAAAATTGCAGTTGTTGGATGGATCAGCTTTTTCAGCCCGCATACTCTCTAGATCTTGCTCTTTCTGTTTACCACCTATTCCGGTCCATGCAAGTCAGTTTGGCAGATATACGCTTCCGGAATGCCGAAGAATTGCGAAAATGGGTGGATAACAAGATTGCCTCAAAAGATGAAGACTTTTTCACCCGGAGCCAACAAGATACCAAAAGTTGGCAAGAAGTTGTAGCTAACGATGGGCAATACATTGGTTAATGTTCACTTGGTTTTAATCCTGTAGAAAGTATGTTTTGCACGCAAAAAACGGCGGAAATTAATGCACATACTTAATACAACGACAGCTTTCACTTATGCAGATCACTTCAGATTCTACAAGAAAAAGAGGGATGTAACATAACGGTATTAGACTCGGACGCGACGAGAGTGGTCTGCTCCTGCTACTCAGGAGATTTTTGTACGGAAAAACTGAGGATTCTCGAGGTAGTTCAATCTAATTATGACCATTTTCCAATTCATCCTCCTTTTTACTGCATGAGGCACAAATTAATAGTTACTATGAGCAACTTTGATGAAGTGATGCAGGATTTCCATAATATTTAATACTCATAGCAGAAAAAAAGATTGCTTATTGTCGCATTTTACCTTCAAAAACGGTTGGAAATCTTCGCCAGGGCAATGCTGGAAAATTCGTAGATAGGGCTCCGATCTAGAGCGAAATCTAGATTGAACTGATTGGTCCTCTTGTACAGCGATTATTCCAAAAGTAACTCATGTGTTACCATTCAGTGTGTCAAAAGACCGACGATAATCCCATATCGTCCCCACCACACGCAGGGTTCTATCCCGAATTAGCTTTTCTTACAACTTTTAGCAGTATTTTCAATCACCTCCTTCCCGTGCAGGATCTAGGGACGATAAAATCCGCTTTAATATCTCGTACAACAGTGGATCATGTTATTTATTGTTGTAAGCGCATGTGCTCAAAGTTCATTGAGTAGATTTTGCTAGCTGATTCTCATGACATACATATAGAGTCCCCCTGAACAAAGCAACTTTTAGGTATTCAATGAAGAAAAATTCGAGAGCAAAAGCGGGCTCAATTACTCGCAATGCCTTCAACTCGCTCTCAGAAAAGGCAAGCATTATATGGGTGGTTTCATTGTTTCTACAGCATTCTGAAATATTTTTCATAGTTTTTTTTCCAACAAATGACGTCGTTACCATAAGACGAGTAGGAACCGTCCACCCCCCGTCCAGTTTGGAACCCAAACTGCCCTTTATTTCGACAATCTGCTTGCCCATTTGTTTCGACAGTTGCATGCCCAACCCATAATACCCATAATGTTGGACGCTTGAGTAACAAGCTACGCCTTCGCCGTTAGGTCTTCGCGTGATGGAGGCATTCGTGTCTTTCATTCTGCTCGTTAAAGTCTAATACAACCTATATTCGTCTTAGGCCTCACCTTCCTTCTAGGGGCACGAATGTAGATGAATTCGGAATCGGTTGAATGTGGTATCAATATCGTAACTTAGTTTGAGTATGTGCCTGAGCATGTTAGAGAAGTGACCTTGTCATTGTATCGGCGAGCATAATTTGACTGAGTGGTGTATTTCAATAGTAAGTTGAACAAATGGCCGGTGCTTTTTGAAGAAGGAGTTCCTTGATTGATGTCACCCCGTCTAACCGTTGCTTCAGTGGTTGAGAAAAAATTATCAGCTTTGGAATCTGCTGCCTTGATCTGAGGTTGCTGCCATGCATACGACCGTTGCCCAGCTCGTAAATATTACGGTGTCCCAAAAGTGTTGAGAAAATTTATTTGGTTTATTCAGAATTCAGAACAGAAAAATACTACAACAAAAAGGTGAGATCAGTAATCGCAATAGTGGCCCTCTTTAGCCACGACGTCCCTCCATCGACCGGGCAGAGCATTGCTATTTATCCAGGAAGAAGAGGAGCGCGACGCGATTCATTCATCTACTGCACTTTTGACCTCCTGACGGTTATGAAATTTCTTCCCTTTGAGGTAAGCTTGTAGACTCCTGGAGGCAGCCAGGAAATCCCAAGCCTTACCAGCTCCTCAGCCGTCGCCCTAGAATGATGTGGTCGAGCGTTGTCCATCAAGATTCAAAACTTTCCCTGCATTCGGTGTGAAACCGGGGCTCGAGACATCATCTTCCGCAGCTGTTCGCAAATACCCTTGCAGCCACAGCATTACCCTCAGGTAAGATCTCATAGTAAAAACAGCCGGCGGAGCAGAAGAAGAACGAGATCATCTCCTTTTTGACGTGTGCCCCATGCTTTGCAACGGCTTCTGTCCTTATGTCGATTGGTAGCCACTGCAACTTCCTGTGTGGATTTTCATAACAAATCCACTTCTCATCCTGAGTGGTGATGAAGCTCGTCCAATCCACCGTTCACTCGGTCGAGTAGTTTCCGACAGACATCGACCCGCACCTGACGCTCGCTCTCAGTCAAGGTGTGGAAGATAACTCCAGAAGTGCTGCGCGAAAGCGACGTCTGCGTAGGATGTCGTGGATGGTGGAACTAGAAACAGAAGTCGTCCTCTCCATTCTTCTCGAGCTTTGAGAAGGATTGCTCTGGACGGAGGCTAAGACAATGTCGGTCTTGGTGAAACGTGGACGTCCGCTCCGTGGCGCTTCATCGAAGTGAATCTCTCCTCTAGGGAAGCGACCGTACCACCTATAGCAGTGGCGAGAGAAGGTGCAGTACTGCCCATCGATGACTGCAATTCATTCCGGGCTTGAGTGGCGCAGTGACCAGAGCGGTAGTAATGAAACAGAACGCGCCGATAGTCGTGTCTGTCGGACACAATTCAAATGATGATAACTCACTTCCAAAGATAAAATGCAATACTGCTCTATTGTTTTGGCGATCTACCAAGGGTGCCCTTCTTTCCTTTTTTCCGTGGCTCTCCTTCGGCGGTTTCTTGCGCAACATAGTTGCGAAATTTATGACCAAAATTTTCTCAAAACTTTTGGGATACCCTAATATTAATGACAGCTCTTGATCTCTACTCAGTCAATCTATCTTGTCAAGTTCAACCTTATGAGCATGCCAGCATAGATAGCCAGGAGCGTGCTTAGTAGGATGGCATATGTAATAGGGAACTCCGATTTTATGAGCATCCACTGCGGACTGAAAACCAGTTTTTGTTGCGACACGCAAGCGAATTCGTGGGATGCTCGGGTGACAGAACTTCTAGCTCCATTTGCGGTGAGCTAGACAACAACTTGATCGCAACCGACTAAACATTGACATAGGAGCGGAGTGATTAGCTATCACTTTTATGGTCGCACTTTTGTTCATAAGGAGTACGACACGCATTATTCAGGGCCCTTTTTACCGATCGAACGTTTCCGTGAAACAGGAGAGGGTGAGAGGTCAGTTTTATATTCGATTGTTGCAGTTAACCATAGTTATAAAGTTAATATTCCGGGTGAGCCTGGAGTTGTACGGAATCTACACATTGAGCATATCCACTTCGAACCGATTGAGCCAACCGATGCTTCAACTAGATTCAAGCCAATCAAGCAAGATAGGAAATCTGCTGACACTCGTTTTGAAGTCTTGAGATGAAGACCGTATTAGGCAGGATCAATGTACAGTCCATGCTTCAGAAGTTGAGATGATCCGTTACCGTGATGTGTACAGTCCCTCCATGTCCAAAAACTTTGAACGGTACTGTCCACAAGGCTCAAAGATGTGGCACTAAATATAGCGAACTGTCTCGACTTGGAGACAGGCTCGACACTACTATCTCTATAAGGCTAGCAACCCTGTTGATTTGATTTACCTCAATCAGTTTGAAGACCAAAAAAGCAAAAACTTCCGGGATAAGCCTGTGCAGTGTTACTCCTCCGGGGTAAGCGTGTTGCAGTGTTACTTCACGGGGATTACAATGTAAGAGAAATGAATGAAGAGAAGGTGAAAGGTTTATATCGTCTTTCAGCAGACATATTATTATATTCTCTCGTAACTTGCAAAATCTATGACTATGAGCGACTCATTTCACCGCTATTAATCTTGCCTTCCTAGCTCGATACATTTTGCAGTTTTCCTTCCCATTCAGAGTTTTCAAGCTTGCTCTTTTCTCCAGGAACTCCAGTGGTGAAGAGGCCAAGAACTATCCGAAGGTAAGTGTATTGTAATTGTAAGTTTGACTTTTTATAAGGGCGTCAACTTCATGAGCATGATGACTCTGTGTGAATTGACATATCTCTACCCCATATTGGATGCTTGGGTAAAATGCTGAAATTCATAGTGAAATATAGGAGCAAAGAATAACTCCTCTGAACTGGTTATATAACCCTATTTCCACGGTAGCAGAGGTGATTGTCTTCTACTGCTTATGCTTCTATCTTGTATCTACCTCACATTCCTCCTTATGAAATAACGCCATCACTAATGGCGGCACCTCACCAGGCTGGTTTTTGGGGTCTGAGTGAACAACCAGCAGTCCGTGTTTAACAGCTATCGCGTTGTCTTATTGGAGGCACATCAACCGCTTTCTATGGTGAAAAAGTCTGTCTAATGAATCTTTAAGTGGGGTAACAAAATGTAGAACCCCGGGAGCTCTTCTCAACCATTCCGAACACCCACTGAATAACACAAAGAAAGTACAACTTTATGTATATAATTTGCAATTGCAGAAATTTGCATCCTTCGCAAGTGTACGGGGAAAGAAGGTAAGCTACGCAATGTAACCAGTTGCGATACATCATATTCTTTGGCCAATTTAGAATTGGAACGTCAATGAAGATTCGCATTCGCAACCTTGCACCTTGAAAAAAACGTGAGCTGTCATCGAGATTTCACCCGGTTCGACGGTAAAGGCATAGACTCTCGATAAATTTTATTACGGCATATAATGATAGAATGATTATGCATATTTATTTACTTATTTATTTATGGTGCGTCTTGATGTGGTAAAGCATTTCGCATGCGCAATTTGCACGATTTTATTATATTCAGAAAGCCGTATCTCTGGCGGCCGCTTCCTCTAGATCTTACTTTTGTCATAGTCATAGGATTCCAGCCTCAATACAGATTAAGGCTGAAAATCTATGACTATGACCCTGCTTTCCAAAATTCACGATCGAAGATCCATGGATTATGTTAAATCGGAGGCTTCCAAGGCTACAAGTTCTTTGGGTTCGACGGTTCGGTGGTAGGATGCTCGAACGTTTAGATCTACACTGAAATATTTATAGTGTTATTATATCACAGATCTCACAGAAACTAGTCCAGGTTTTTGTGCAACCTCGATTGTTTTGCTTACGAGCTTGACAGGCGGTGAGCCCGACAGCCGGCCAATGGTTGCGCCTCGTTCCCTCCGGTGAGAAGGTTGTATCGTTGAGCTCTTGTTCTTTGTTATGATGTCCTTCTTGGAAATTGAGTCACTGAAGAGCTGAGGATGCAAAGCTTGGAGAACTGCAATCTGGGGCGCTGGACATTGCAGAGCTGTGATACTGTCAAAGTGGATATTTTACTCAAATTGGGGGTTTGATGCCTCAAAAAATGGGCTTATATACTGACTCTGGACGATACCAGCTTTTGTGGAGACTTATAAGTTTGTTCATTTTATGCTTTAGCAGGAGAACTTATAAAGTGTCAGTGCTATGGAATCTCGTCCGCCGTCTGTACAAATCGAGTCTGGAAGGTATTGGTGTGTTCCCTAGTGATCATGACCAAGAGCACTCAGAGGTGCCTCGGGCATCAATACCGGACGCTTCATGGACTGAATGATCTTTTCTTCTTGATTGTTCAGATTTTCGAAGACGATCGGTAATGGTCCATAAGTAATATCGAAAATAAGAAACGTAGGAGATGCTACGATTGAGCTCAATCAACGACGATTAGGCAGCAGCAGAAGAAGAATCGAAAGAGGACTGAGTTCGCTGAGTCGAGTCGATATACTAGGGAGTATCACCAAATAAATCGTATTGGCACGAGCTAAAATTGTCTTCCCCGAACTATCGAAAACGATGTGTTGCACGGTGAGGTCGGCTCAACCTTTGTAGGAAGGAAATACAGCGAATGACAACTGTTTGCTGAGTTTTCTCCTGACGAGTCGCCCAGGTGGCTCTATTCTTTCGAAACAGAACCGCCCCACCAAGGTTCAGAAGGTGAACGCAGAAGGTCCATGTTCCAAATTAATGAGGCATAAATGGCTGCTCCATTCAGAGAGAGTGCTCACTGAAAACTGCCGCTTTCCACTATGAGGGTGTAAGGTTCCGGTGTTATTATGTCTGCATGCATGATCATGAATGTGGCCCACCTTTTCATACTGATTATTCGTTCGTTTGCAAAATTTCTTTCCAGCAGAAATAATACTAAGCTGAGGCGGCTCTCAGCAACGTTGTTGGTTTCAGAATACTCACAACTGTAATAATGATTTCTGGCGCTGCATTTCTCCTTCTGACTGTTGCGTTACTAGCTGCGAGTTATCTTGCTTTCCGTGACAACGACGAGAGTGTGTCCTTGATGTCTACAAGAAGTCGAAGTCAAAGAGAGGTAGGCTTCTGCTCTTTCTCGAAAGCTGCTTTTTCGGCTCCTTCAATATATTGCTAATAGATTGCGACTCAATGCTAATGGGAGAGTCGTATATTCCAGTTTTCAGGACTATGAATAAGAACACTTCTGATATCCGAGAAATATTTTGCATACAAGCACAAATCATTCCATGATTGAAATTTAAAGCGAATAAAACTTTTTTTTTGAAAACGTTTTCAACTTTTTTCAAATCTGCCAGACTTCCTCAACCTTTTTTTAACCATTTCTCCATCTCTCTGTACAAAACAAGAAACAGTATATGGACTAATGTCACACCGCACTCCCAGATGAGAGATATCTTACTGAGAATCAAGTGCAGAGCTCTCCCTTGTCGATCTTAAGCTTCAGAGCTCGAAAATTTTCTACTGGTTGTTGTCGCATCTGCTATATCTTGCTCTTTGGTGGACAATCCAACCATGCTTGATACAGTTTTGTCTTAGCTCTTCATGAATTTCAGATCAAACATAGGTCTTGTAATTTTTCAAACGACCAATTATTGAAAACAAGTGAATTATAAAACGAATGTATGTACGGCCCGGCCACACCTTCCATCTCCTGCTCCTTCAAATTAATTGTGTGGTCGTGCTGTGCTGTGGTCATTGTGGAAGGGAAAGATCTGTCTTTCGCATGTTCGGGCAATAAGAGCTCTTGAAATTTAAGAACATTGGAATGATGGGGAGAGATATGTCTATAAGCAGAAGTTTTTTGTTCACAACACAAAGTTCTGTCCAACAAGAAATAAGAATTTTTGTGAATGCGCTTTGGTATTCGCGGCAGAATGGTCTCCCATTCAAGATTCTCCGCGGATAACGACTTATCTATCTATCTATTATCTTCAGCGATGAGCATATTGGGAAGGTTGGGATTCCATATTGAGAAAGTTGAGGTTTAGTCATGGAAAGGAAGAGAAAAGCATTTGGTCTCTTACAGTTCGCCTCCACTGTGTTCTTGGAATCATTGATGTCAACCGCGCAGCAGCTAAGTCGACCGAAGTATATTTGAAGCTCGAATGTATTTGTACAAAGCGAATTCTATAAAAAAAACCGTGCAGCCAATACGACACTTAATCTCCGGGCAAAAAAGCCTAGGCGTGCCAATGGAGCACTGATTCTACACAGAAGCCCAAAAAAGCAGAAATCTCGGTGCGTTGGCCATACCAAAACAGCTAATATTTTCCGTTTTATCGGTTAGGTCCGAAAACAGATTTTGAAAACGAGCTATCAACCAAAGGAAGTGGGCCTATAATGACTCCAAGATATGTTGCGAAGAGTGCGATCAAATTAGTGAACAAATCAGGACAAGAAAAGAAAACATGAAAAAATTCCAGTTCTCTAGAAGAAACGCAGTGCATTCATCGCAAAACACTAGTCGTATCACCAAATACAAGTCGTGATGCGAAGGTGATCAAATATGCAGAAAAAATAAGTCCAGACGGTGACGGGACAATTACGTGTAGCACGAGACGCCAGAGACGTCTGCAACTACTCGTCGACAAATCAGAAGAAGAGTTCTCCAATGCAAAAACAATGAGTAACAAGAAAAGATCTGCCTAACCAAATAGAAGCAATAGAAGCCGTATGTTCCAAATACCATATTGAGAAAAAATAGCAAATGCCAAGAAAATAATCTAAGTGCTGGAAATACGGCAAGCAGAAACAGTAATAACTCACGCAAGCGACCTCTAAAGCTTAGCATCGACTCTAATAAAATCATTATTATTTACTGCATGCACAAGGAGTATATGAAAGAAATTTGAACAAAAAAAACTGGAGGACCTGCTGATAGACAAATGTGGTCTCCAGCAAAACGAATATAACAAACAAAACAAATTCAAATTCAAATTCGATTCAACTTCTTTTGAAAGAAGTACGAAACAAAAATGAGCGTAGAAGAAACAACCCACCTGAGCATACTCTAATAGCCATCAAAAGAAAGAATGCTGAGCTCCCAACTGTAAAATAGGGATAACATTTTCTCTAGGTAGCTCTCTGCAACTCTTTGGGCACGGAGTATTTCTGGCTAACCTCTTTAGAGGGACAGTTCACGATAAAAATGGTTTTGGAGATTTAGCATGGTATGAATTCGGGGCCCCTACTGATACCATATCGTAAAACGGTCTGGATAGCGCACAATAAGGGTCCTGTGAGTGGATGACGGGAGGCCTCCGCCCCTCGCTAAATTGACTACGAAATCTTATTGTCGTTCACAACATTCGCACTGGAGCGAAGTTGGTGAAAAATCGATCGGCTGGTAGACCGCCTCCTACTGGTACTAGTATTCAGCTGTATTTCTACAATTCCACTATTATTCTACGCTAGTTGAGAAGAAGTTTGCAAATGTTCTGGATCTCGCAAAAGGCCCAACTCGTTCTAACTTATCCTCCCTAGTGAGACACGTATAAAAAGTGAATAAATATTGTATGTAAACTGATATTTTGCTCAATCCTCTTCCGCTTACAATTAAGAGGATTATTTGTATTCCTGACAATCCATCAAACCTGGGCAAAAGACCTGGGAATAGAAATGTAATCAAAGCCAATTGAAAAGCGCAGAGATAGAAGGAAAAGAGCTCGTTATAAAAAGTATCCAAAGATGAGTCCGCAAACGACTTCAATAATTATGTTTGGAATCAGGAGATTGACCTTGTGACATCCCAGACGACGGAGAAGAAAAAATCTATGATACTTCAAAACCAATACTGTTAGATGCCGAAATGCTGAGAAAGAAACGTTCCGACTATTCTGGGAGGTTTTCGAAGTTCTTGTACATGTGAACTAAGCATCGAGCATGGTAAAATGACAAGCAGCCTCTACGGGAAAGCTAATCACAAAAAACTGAATGTAAATGATTGTAGTTTCGAAGATGAAGTATGGGAATAAACGCATAAATAGTGAAAACAGTCGAAGAGCCACTGTCATGCTTGACACCTACAACAACATCCCCGACAACATCTAAATGCTGAGAAACCAAATGATATCCGCAGGTCAGACATTCGTTCAGCGCAGGAGATGCTATCAACAGAGAAAATTCTCCAGAAGCTTTCTAAAATTATAGTGTAGTTAACAAAATCCTGATCGCACTTCGACACGGCAAAGAAGTGGAAGCGGAAGACATAATGGATGAACTAGTGGAAGAAATAGAAGCACAGGAAAAAACGTAAAAAACGTTACGTAAATCCAATATTACGTAGCTTCCCGAGGAAGGACAATCGGAAAGGACGGTCATACCCTACTGCGAACAATTTGACAAGGATCTGAAGGAGTGCGCATTTTGCAAGAGCACCGACCAGTGTAGAGCCATTTTGTAAGATAGCGAAAGTGCAGACGTTTTGGAAAAAGCGTAACTTCATTGAAGGACTCTGCAGGAACTACAAAATAGCGATTGTTGAGAAGTGAAATGATAGGCTTGCAAGCAAACGCACGAATTGACGTGAGCTTTGCCATCAGTACAATTTAGCGTGGTGTCGCAACGAACAATCCCAATTGGAAAAACCGGGTTTGTACGCCAGAAGTACACCACGCGTAAAAGAGGCGAAGGGCATCTGTGGAACGGTAATATTAGGAATGATGCTACTAACAATGAACCTTGGTAAGGCAAAAGAACTGCCAATAAGGCCAGCATCAGTTGCGACAAAATGAACAGCTATGCTACAAAACTCGAAGAGATGGTACTCATGAGAGCAGAAGTTAGGGTAGGAGTTTGTAGACACAATCAATTCGAAAAAGTATTTCTTCGTTTCTGGTACAGAGTGCCCAGAAAACACTCAACACTCTTCAAGGAAAAAGGCGCAAGATCTAGGAGCTCCGAAATAGTCAATTTGAATTTTTTCCAATTCGTATGCAGTATATTCAGAATCAATGAGCAAACGGAGGATTTCCAACGGACTTCGGGTACGAACAGCTAGAATCACACTCCTTTCGCTCTAGCCTTCTTAATGCAGTAACCTTGATATATTAAGAAATAGAAATGCGGAATTGATTAGTGAAATCGTAAAGGACATTTAATTCATGCACGGTCGAACAAGCGCTCGAAAAATACAGACCCAGAGCGGTAGAGAGATACTTTCAGAGATATGCATAAACTCGAATAAATGCATGCATAGTGAAATCAACTATGCTGCCATCTTATAACAGACCATTTCTAAGGAACAAAAATAAAACTTTTTGTAGTGCACAACACAAAAACTGGTTAATCACTGGTGGAACACTCGAATAGCGAGAGAAGGTTGTCTCACCGAGCATGATATTCCATGCAGGTTATGGGAACATAGAAGTCACGTGAAATCGGTAAATACCTGGGGTATTCCATGCGCGAACATCCATGCAGTGAACCACCATATGGATGTGTTCCGCATTTGTAGTCATGTTGCTACATCGCAGTTGCACAAATAAGGCCAAAACAGGCCGTAACATGGATCTTGATAATCAAGAATCGTTCCCCAGACTTGGAACAGATAACAAACATGATCAAAAACAAGGGGAGAGTAAGGTTAGCAGCAATGGCTGCCGCAGTAAATGCACCAATGCACCTACGTGTTTGAGCCATTTGCCATAACAATAATATTGAAGTCAGTTCGCTCAGCAATAAAGATCATGATGAATGTAGCGATTGAAGCGGTCAAGATAATTAGTTAGTAAAGAGGTGACGCATTCATAACGCTTGGTGATTAATAAGCAGGCACTGCAAAAGTCAGAACCAAAGAATTTTTCGTGCCTTCATGTGAGGGAGGCGCAGCCTGCTTGGATTCTGTCACTGTAGACATTTATCAAGTCAGCTAGTTCACAAAGCCTGCGGAGGAAATCGTTTATCACAGTATTGTGATAAGTAGATGATATACGATTCAGAAGACCAGTAACTCTCAAAGAAGTTGTAAATAGTGGGCGGAGGTTCATTCCATCAACTACATTCATCGGGTGTGATTGCGTCGCAATCCGGCAGTAGGTTACCTGTGCAATTAAGAAGTAGAAATTACCCGACCTTGTTCATCACCTTCGCTGAACAACTTCTGAAGGTCGCTTGTCGTGAGCTATACAGTAACTGAGACAGTGTTGAGTTTCCTTCAGTGTCCTGCTTTTTATATGCAATAGTTGGTTTTATGTTGTTGACACAAACGGCGAACAGGAAGTGCTCCACCTACAATGGAACCAAGGTATGTACATTACTACCTGCAAAACTCGAAAAGACCCGTGCTCACATATCTGAGGCCAACTTATTACGAGTAAGGGACAACCAGCATATGTATATATATCACTCGGGTCGCCCGGGTTACGCCGGGACTCATTCCTTACTTTTACGAAGTAGTTAGAAAATGTAGTTGAGGGGTGGGGAGCATCGCTTTTGTTCAAAACTGAGTGCAGAGAAGGAGGGGTAGCCGACCTTAACTGTGCTTCGAGTGGTTCTAAGCAGAGGAATATGGTTTTTTTCTAAGCCTGAAGAGGGAGGGAGCTTCGGGGTGGGAGTGATTACCTCGTGCGAAAAGCTAGAGGGGTACGAATTGAATATTCAATTGACTCACCATATTGTATAGGCATACATAGAACGATGCCGACACAGATCGAATTCACAATTTTGAAATATCCGCTTCACATTTCTCACTTCGCTCCGTAGTACTTCTCTACTCCGTTAACCTATCTATCAAATTACTGCTTCATATCACCTGTATCACCTGTCGTCCCCTTGATCGGCGATTTCCTCGAGCGGGCGCCAGTAACGTCTCCATTGGTCCCTGTCACGAGCCAGAGTGGTCAAATGAATAGCTCCAGAGGCACCAGGTCCAACATCTCTTTCGTGCAGAGCTTTCTCGTTGGCGGCCGTCCTGGAGTTCGTTTGATGTCCCGAGGGATCCAGTCACTAACCGCCCTGGCCCAACGGTCATTAGTATATCGCATAACGTGTCCGGTCCACCTGATCTTCGATTCCTTGGCGTAGTCAACGGCATCCCTGATCTTCGTTCGTTGGCATCCCTGATCTCGGAACTCCGTATACCTTCTGCACTTGCGTGCACAGGGGAATTCCGAGCAGAGCGCGTGAGCAACGCTGACAGCGTGCTTATCCTGCTTTCGTATAGTCAAAGTCTCTGAGGCGTACGTCAAAGAGGGAAGAACAGCAGTGTCGGAAAGGTGAGCGTGTTCTTTGTCTTCTTAACTACTCCCTCGATATTCTTAAATGCTCCCCACGAGGCGCGTATCCTTCTGCACGGCTCCAGAGCTAGGTCGCCCCCAATGTTGACTTCCCGACTTAGATACACATAGCAAGAGCATTCGGAGATATTCTTTCCGTTCAGCGTGAAGGGGAGCATCGGGTACTAATCCACTTCCCATGAACATCATCTTCGTTAAGTTCAGTCTCGATCCTATCTTTCCACAAGCACTCGGTCAAACTGGGCCAGCATTCATTCCGCCTGCTCGACGTTGTATTACAAGCACGATGTTGTCTGCAAAGCGGAGATGATGTAGATAGCGACCGTCGACCTTCACTCCCAAGTCTTCCCATTCCAAATGACGCATGATATCTTCGAGAGCGGCATTGAAAAGTTTGGGCTATAGGGTATCGCCCTGCCGGACACCTCTCTTCACTTTGATAATGACTTCCTTGTAGAATGGTGAAATCCTTTTCGTAAAGTTGTCGTAGAGCTCAGGAAACATCCTTATATATTAAGAAGGAACACCCTGGTTGCCCAGGGTTCCGATTACCGCTTCTGTCTCGACGTTATCAATGGCTTTCTTTAAATCGATGAACGTGAGACATAACGGCAATTTGTATTGGTCTTGTAACGGTGTGGATGTGATCAATTGTGCTGAGCCCTCTCCGTGTCCCTGCTTGCTCACATGGTTATCCTTCATCTAATATTCTGCCAATCCTGATGACACGAGTGAAAAGCTTATAGATTACAGACAGCAGCCAGATTGCGCGATAATTGCCAATATCGTATGGATCTCCCTTTTTTACAGCAACACAGTCTTCCTAGTTTTCCACGACGTGGGCACTTTGCATTCCGACAGGTACCGTGTGAAGAGCCTAGCCAGAGTTTTGATGATGACTGGCGGTATACTCTTCAGATGTTCTGGTTTGATCCTATCGGGACCGGGCGCTGTGCAGTTCTTCACCGACGTGATGGTATGTCGTATTTCGGAAAGGAAAACCGAAGGAGCAAAATATTCGTTTTGACTAAGATGGTGGACAGGCAAGTAAACGTGGCTGTCGAAGAGATCCGAGTAGAAGTCGTAGATGACCTTCTCTATTGCCCTACGGGATGCAGTAACGGTTCGGTCGGGGCGACGAAGAGAAGTCATCTTGGTCTTGTAGTTGACGAAGCTCCGTCGAGTTTCGCAAATGCTCTTTCCGGCCTCAGCGGCTTCGTCCATGACTGCTGCTCTTCTCTCTTTCAGATCTTCCTTTATCGCTTCTCTGCATAGTTTTTTGCATAAGTTCGGACGTTTGTTGATAATTGCCTGTAGCTCGCGCGATCCCACGCGACCGTATCAGCTCGAGAGTTTTGAAGAAAGTCGTCTCTTGGCTACCTGTAGACTCTCTGCGACGAATACAACCGGCTCGTCGATGTTGTCGATAACGGAATCTTCCCATTTACTCGCAATGGAAGCGAAGTGGTCTCAGTTGATGGAGGTGTTGGGACTTCGTTTCCTAAACTTCATAGCTCTCCACCCACTGAGGAGCAGAATCTAGCGCGGAGGAGACGATGGCCTGATCCCATGTAGAACTTCGGAACAACAACGACGTCAGCCAGGCAAAACCCCCTATTGAAGTCTATTATGTAAGTATGATGTGGTCTATTTCATTATGGAAATGTCCACCAGGTGACGCCAATGTCCATCTCAAAGGAGAGGGCTTCTGGAACTGCGAGTTACCATGGATAGTGTGGATCGACATGATGAACTCGGGCGACCTTGCACACTGCTCATTCCATTCTATTCCGTGATTCTATGTGAAGCTCTTCAGTCGTTCTTCTGGGGCCAATCTTGACGTTAAAATCACCAAGGATTACCTTGAAGAAAGTGTGGTCTTCCCTGTAGAGCCTCTACAGCTCCATATAAAACGCCTCCAACTCCTCTTCTTAGTAGCTTGATGCTGGTGCGTAGGCAACGGAGATGGTTAGAGCTGGGGTTGAACCACATCTTCTTAATCGCAAACGTCCGATTCGGGTTGCTAAGCTTTCGTACGAACCGATGTTCATGGCCAAGTGCGTATTGACGAGGACACCTACGCCACCGACGCCTCTGCTTGCATGTTCCAAGGAACAGTTCTTAACCAGTCTCAAATACAGCGTGCAGCGGTCGATGCCTTCTCGTCTCGGTCAGTCCGATAACGTCGTACCTGATCTTTCTAGCTTGCATCGTCAGATCTTCTATACACGTTTCCGATGCAAGCGTCCGTGCGTTAAAAGTACAGATCGCCATCTTAGTCCTTCTCCTTTTGGGCAGCCCTGAGACTTTAGCAACCTCTCCCGAGCGGTCCTACCCAACGCTGCCCTATTGGGGGCTTCCTCAGGTTTAGGGGAATGAGGCCCATTTCTATTACTGTTTTCGGCGTGTAGCTACCCAACGTGCAGCTTGTCAGGCTCTGACGTGGAGGCTGGGTTGATTCCGGGGGCTTGCCAGGCTATCCCGAAGTGGACGGAGGGTTTTGTTTTTGGAGGCGACCCCGAATCGCCTCCCAGATACTTCCCAGCCACTCGAATGCAAGCTTTTGGTCGAGTCGATCAGCAGGATACCAACTGCACCCACAGACTCTCCACACACGTATGCGTGGATACGCCTGCGAGAAACAGGGGGTGTGTATCTAGGTCGGGAACAGAGAAACAGGAGCACAGCAGAATCAAGGAGTTCATCCCCTGAATCCACCTGGGAACGCCCCACATCCAGCTTATACCACCAAGCATCGAGCAGACGGAACAAATGCTGGCTGGCTTCGACAACGCTTGTGGAAAGATCGGATTACAACTGGACCCAACGAAAGCCATGTCCATGCGAAACGGATTGGTACCTGATGCTCCTCCCACGCTGAACGGAAGCAATGTCTCTTAATGCTCCAGCTATGTGTAACTAGGCCGGGAAGTCAACATGATGAACGACCTAGCTCCGGAGCTGAGCAGACGGAAAGGCGCGGCGTGAGGAGCATTTAAGAACACCGCTCCGAATTACTCTATACACGCAAGTGCAGAAGGAAATCCGGTGTTCCAAGCCCCGTCGACGTACGAAGATTAGGAATGTCGTTGAATACGAAAAGAAATCGAAAATCAGATAGGCCTGGCACTTTATGCAATATAGTGATGATCGTTGGACCAAGGCGGTCACGGACTGGATCCCTCCAGAGTCAAACGAACACCGGCACGACCACCGGTCCGATGGTCAGGCTTCTTCACGAAAGCTCTAAATGAAAGGAATGTTTCACCCCTGTCCCTCGAGCGAGACACTGGACTAATCTGGCTCGCGACAGGGACGAATGGAAACGTTACTACTCCCGCTCGAGGAAATCGACGATTAACGGGATGGCAGGAGATACAGGTGTTACAGGTGGTGTCGATGATATCATCCTTCTGAGTGGGGTCGTTCTACAAGAACAGTGTACTGCTCTCGTTGCGTCCGACTGTGCAGAATCGCGCGCTATCAATGTAAGGATTTGAACTTCCAGGGAAATATGACGGAGTTACGCAAAACCACTGACAGTGGGAATTCGAATAGAAATACCGCTACCCTATCTTCTCACACGACCCTATTTCTATGCAAGTGGAATCTTGCAGGTCTTACAGAAGTAGTGCGCCAGCAGTACATTCTTGTTTACTTCGATAGCTAGGAGTATCTAGATTCAAAAAAAAAACCGGACGTGATAGTCTAGTATAGCGCGAACCATGGCGAAGAAAAAACAAAATTCGTTGTTTTAAGAGAAACATAAGCCTACAAAAGTAGTTGAATCAAGGGTTGAAGAGAGTGTGACGACATAAGTCGCATGAAAGGGGTAGACGTGCTGCTTCCTGAGGCGGCTTAAGAGACACATGAAGCTTCGCATATCGCAGCCACAGTAACCATGCCTGAAGTACACCCGTCATGAATAGTCCTTCAAAAAACTCCACCGCAATTTAAAGGGAGTAGGAATACCGAGCAAAAATTTTAGCGATAAGTATATCGGGATGACTAGAGCTGATTGTAATCCAAAATTGATGAGACCCAGAGTCTAAAGTCATGACATTATTACACACCCAAAAACAACCTACCATTTGAACACTCTTGGAACATATAATAACTAATTAGTTACACAATTTTCTAGGAGTACGAAATCTGTGAACTCATTGTCGACTTTCTGCGTAACACCTGTGAAGTAAAAGATTTTCATTTCAGTGGTAGGCTAAAGGTGAGTAATATGGAACAAGGTTACTGACATGATCGTCGACAACTGATTTCATTTACTTTATCCCAGGGCAAAGCTACTCTACGATCTAACTCAGAGTACTGAAGGTATAAAAAGGTCACGGTTCGTTTTGTGGATCGATTTAGATTCGAGAAGAAGATCTGGGCTGCGCAATAATGGAAACCGTCATGGGCATCACAGAAGTGACAAGAATGGCCTGCTCTTGTCGTTCAGAAGATTTTTGCGCAGAGAAAATGGAAAATTTCGAGGTGAACAATTGTTGACTGCTATATATCGTCCAGTGACAGCTTCTTGTCTTTCCAAATATAAGAAATGTTGTTTGGACTCACAATCAGTCTGTTCGTCGGATCAGCCGGCTTATGACATGCTTTACTACTTTGTGTGAAAAAGTACAAAAACATACAAATGACTATCATCAGTAAGGAATGTTTGAACTGCAACATCTTTGATTGGGCAGGGAAATACTTTTCCCACGTGGGAGGCCTTGCTATGGGTCAACGACTGGCTCCGGTTCTTGCAGTTTGTTTTATGGGTAGAATTGAAGAACCGGTTTTGGAACGTGATCCTTAAATGTACTGCAGATATATATCTGTAACTCAAGGATATGAAAGCCAGGTTAATAGGAGGCCAACATTTTTGGACTTTATACATGGAAGTGAAACCATGGAACAAAAAAAATCAAAACCAACATCCTCTGTTGAAGTCAACTTGGTAGTTACCGGTAACTATAACTGCCAGGAAGATCATTATGAGAATTTTCCCCTTATCGCCCTGTTAGAATATCTTTACTGCATCATTCGGTTAACTTTCGCCACTGCTTAATGAATACAATGAGTAACTGGTAATTAATGATTAGCAATTTGGGTGTGTAATTAGACGAAGGTGGTGTAGAAGCAGGTGGCGCTTTTCACACACACATGATTATGGGTTCGAATCCCGAAACGATATCCACCTGGGCCAACCAGACCCTGCATCCCTCTAGGGTCAATTGATCGGTATCAGAATCGTCTGGGAAGATAAAAACACTGACATGCGCATCCCCCTAGGGATTGATTAACGCCCCAAGAACAGGAATTTTACTCAGTTGAATGCCAGAATGACGTTGTGGAACCAACGCAAGATAACCATCAACTGAGACGCCTCTCCTTCTGTAGAATTTATCCCGTCATTTGCGAGAAAGTACCGTGAAATTTTCAGATTTAGGACTAAGAGCTATCTTGACAACTTTTTTTTCAAGGTATTCGAGACTAAAAACGAAAGTGGAGTGAACTACACAAAGTGCCTCCGAGAAGCTTTCAAAAAAGGTAAGCTGTACATACGTTATAGATAGCTTCTTCATCACCCAACTGTATACTTGTTTTACTCACAAACACGTTGAGGGTCTTATATGGTTGTCATCACAACTGTAGGCATGATCCAGAAGATATGATAGCCTCCACAGCACCGACTCTGAGTCGTTGTTGAGTACCTGTCTTAGAACCCAAGCCCTCTATATTTTAACAGGTTGTAGCAGGGCTCATATGGTCGTTGCTCTGTTGATCCCTCTATTGATACACTCACTGTGATAGCGTCTGGTTTGGCATGTAGCCAAGATGCTCTTTATGATTGTGAGGAATTCGAAAGCTCCCTTCTTTGTCGTATTACTGCCCAACAATACCGCAATTCGACTGCAGATTGGTCGCTCTTCAACAGTTGGAAAAAGGCATAATAGCATACGCGACTGGTAAAATGTTCTGAAATACCTGACACACAGTGACCTCAATCCCCTTTACTGTTATACATATCATCCAGTTAAGACTCTTGAACATTTTTCAAAGGTCGATTAAACAACACATGGAAAGTCTATAATATGACAGATCGTAGAAAGAAATGATCTGTGATTTCCCTCATGTCTATCGTATAGCATGAAGGAAAGAATCCGCAGAACAAATAAACAATTTATGACTGATTGAATTTGTTTACAAAATATAGAGAGCTACACTTTGTTCAGGAGCCTTTCTTTCACCACGGCTTTTCGAAACTGGAGACGCAAATAACGGGTAAGCATGATATTTGATTGTTGTAGTAGCCTATAACAGTAGCGTTGATAAGAACCTAACCTTTTCTGTACGGTACGTGCCAGGAGCATGCCGAACAGATAGGGTTAGGTTCTTAACAACGCTTCGTGACGATCCCTGATGAACATGCTCACTTCAGAGGGAGCATGGATCGAACCCTAGCTTGTTTCATATTCAAACTGTGACGGTGATGTATTCAGCAAACATTCGAGAGTATAAAGTGATGGATTAATTATTTTGTTGAAGATCCTAGTACGGAGGTCCAATTCTCTCAATTTCCCCTGAGTCTCGGATTTTTCACTCTTGTGACGAAGTTTTACGTGTGGGCAAGATTGGATTACACTGTCCATCCCTCAGTGGCGAAAAATACTTGCCTTTCCTTCGATCATGAAACTCTTCCAATAACAATCATTGCTAAATAGTTTTGTCCAATAGACTAGAATGAAGCTACCGTAAAACACAGCGAAGTGGGCCAACCAGGTGAAGGGACCGTCATTCTGAAAGGTCAAAGAGAGCCGAGCTGGTGAACGAACCACCATTTTGAAAGTTCTCAAATTCGTCATTTTTCAGGTCCTCTGTAGATGAAGCTTCAAACTCCACAATGGTAATAGCTAGTTCTACTCATTGTCAGCAGAAAGACAAAGAATCATCAAAGTAAAATGGCACGAACACACAATATGCAGTTGCTCTATGTATTAGCTTCCCCTCTGTATTGGAAGTGGTGGTTGTCCGACCAAAGAAGTGTAAGGTAACGGGTCGCAGTGGTCACATTATGGTCACCTCATGCTAAAGTGGTACCGCTGCAACTTCTATCAGCTGCTTGGGTATCCTAGTACTCGCTGCATAACATCTTGTTAAAAGGAGAGGTATTGAGGTTACGGGCTATCAACCAGGTCGGGAGCTCGTAGCTTGTATGAGGAGGGGGAGGGGGAAGGGGCGATCACAACATTTCACTTGGAGGGATGCCCTCAGAAGATAACCAGAAGCATTTTCTTGATCAGACTCGCTTATCATAGCCATTTTTCATTTCGTAACATCTTTGAACGAAAAAAATATATCAAATACGGCAACAAGTGCGATACTATCTCTAGAAAAGCCTTTCCTCGTGCTATCTTATACAAAAAAATTCGGTGTTATTTACGTTTTTTTTTCAATCTTCCAATCAGCAGACTTCATCACAAACAGATGGACAAGTGGAAGAAATTGTGAGTTTTACCTAATATCAGATAGAGACATTTTTAAAAAGACTGGTAATTTAGATCAAGGACTACGCAACGGACTCACAGCATTCTACGAGCCATCGAAGAAAAATGTGAGCTAGTTTTCTAGCAAACTGCGTTCATCTCGCGTTTTACAGCTCAATTCATAATATTCAATCTAAAATGGCTATCATTGTTCTGATTAGACACTGAAGGATGAGTGCGTGTGGGCTCTCTCACCAGCTTTACTAACTTGGAGTCATAGTTACGTTAAGAATGGTTTCTGCGCTTCCTCTCTCGGATGAACCTGTGAATCCCAAGGCTGCGCCACTTTCGTCCTACTCTGGACTACCATTTCCACTAATCGTTCAAGGCTAGACACTCAAAGATTATCGTGGTACTGCCTTCACTTACTTCCATGAAGCCAGCATGGAGAGCGGACAGATAAGTGAGGATTCCCTCCTTCCTCAGCCCACTATCTCCTTCCTCGGCCCCCCGTTGCCATTTTTGGTGGAGACATTAGTTTCTGACCCAAGGATATCTAGGCGACCCTGACGAATTTTTTTCTTGATGGTCGTGCTGCTTCCAATTGTATATATAGGGGGTAAAAGGTTGATACTTTGAGAGGCAGCGAAACCCAGTACGAAGAAGGATTTGGTGATGAGCATAGTGTTAGAAGCATAGTTCATGGCCATAATGTTAAAAGCATAGTTCACCATTAAAACGGGTCTAGAGATTTCCGCCTAGGAACCGAACCTACGCTCCTCAGGCATTCTATATAGGGCACCGTTGGGTCAAAAAAGGCCCAGGTAGGATTATGTTAATAAGGGTAAATAGGATGTTAATAAGGGCTGAAGGCAGGTTTCTTCGACGTCAACATTTTAACGTGGACGCGTTTTTACGGCGCTGTTGGGCTGCACCACTCACATCACATGGACACTTTTCCCCAAATTCTCCCTGCAAGAGGCAGTACTTCCGCGGCGGCTACCCTATCCTTCCACTGAGAATTCGAACCCTCCCTTCCTAAAGCGCGACTGTGGGCGAACGAGTGCGAGCGCAATGTGATTGCCGGGGAGAGGAATCCGCACCCAGTCGTGATTCAAGTTAACAGTGGGAAGCAGTTTTGTCTAACTACAGCCAGCTCTACACACAGGTATGATGGCTGAAATCTCTTCTAGATAGCCCTTCTATGAAGTTTCCCTCTAGATGGTAATCTCGTAGATCCCCTCTTTTCGCTACTTTTGAAAGGCCTTACGATTAGCAAAGTTCGCCGATTTTCTCGTTTTCTTTGCAACCAATGCACCATTATCCTCCAAGACTTCTGCTTTATAATTCAAGCAAGGGCACGTCAAAATCGAATTTCAAGTGCGTCTTCGACTAAACACAAAAGATGGTTATGAGGCTGTGTTAGTTGTAACATCGACATTACGTGGACTTGCGAAAACTATATACGCGCTAGAAAAACCGTGGTACTCCATCGACAAATTGGGAGACGAGAAAAATCCGAAAGGTGGCGGATTGATACCAATTCTCAGGGATACTCAAAGCTTCAGCATGACATGCAGGCCATAGCCTTTCTATTCAACAACAAAGATGAGTTATATTCTCAACTACTACGTATATCAGGTCAACTCAGATCAGTACCAATAGCAATGTCTGAGAAGTTTTAACATTGAGAATACGGTAATCGCTGCGAAATCATTGCTGCTAGCTGTGGGGGTCCGGTTGGAAATACCACCACCTAAGTTTGACTATCTCTTTGCACTATTCACCTGGCGACCACCTGTAGGAAAAAAAATTCAACAAAAACAGTACTATATTTGACTTGACATTTCAGCTTTCTCACTGCAGTTATAACGATTTCCGGTGTAATGCTTTTCATTACGACCGTTGTATTAGTAGCTCTCAGCTATCCCGCTTTCTTTGAAGATATGCACAAGAACTAAAAGCTATCTACCAGAAAACTTCTAGGTAAGGCTACATAGCTCAGCATTGAAAAACTCGTGAATCCTTCCTTTTTTACATAGCACAGACGATCCTTCTGAAAGATCTATTTTATTCCCGAATTTTTGAGAATTTGACGTTATCTTAAGAACACTTTCGATTTCTTACGTAATTGGAAGAATAAAACACTTTAATTTTCAGGGTTACTGTATGGAGAAGATTAGTTTATTATCATTCGAACTAAATTTTCGCAAACGACTATAAATCATTGTGTAGTTCAAAAATAAAGCGAATAAATGTTTTAAATAGCCTTCCTTCATGCCGCCTACCTTTTTATTTTCTCAAAACTGTCAGACAATTCTTGCCCTTTTCAATTTCACCACTCAAATGCAGCTTCTGAGTTATATATGGCTCAAGATCGGAGGAAGGTCTTAGCACACACTCCTCCCCAAATATGACTTTATCAAGGCGAAGCTGGTAATTTTGAGACCGTGAATTTACTGCTACCTCCGTTCAAAGAGTTAGCCAACCATGGGTTTCGGGATGCCTCGATAAAACTGGCTAACAATCAGAATGATAACAAAATATCCTACTTTATATAATCCGCTAAGTGTGTCTGTTGGTGTGTTGGTGTGTTTGTGTGTGTGTCGGTGTGTGTGTTTGACCGGAAATTCATAACTCCTGTCTCAGTGGACCTAGAGCGTTCAAAATCAGTAGGAGTATGGGGGGCTGGATGGGAACACCTTTGGTAAATGGCAGTACCGGACTCCTTTCACAGGGAGCGCGGCGTGCGCGTTAGAAACTTTGGGCCGCAAATTCATAACTCCTGTCTCAGTGGACCTAGAGCGTTCAAAATCAGTAGGAGTACGGGGGGCTGGATGGGAACACCTTTGGTAAATGGCAGGACAAGAATCCGTGCACAGGGGGCGGGGTTTTGCCCGAAATAGTCAATTAGGCCCTAGGTCCTTCGAACTTGGCAGGAGTACAGGCGGCAGGATGGGAACATTTATCATAAGTGGGAGGACCGGACCCCGCTCATAAAAGGCGAGGTTATTGGAGCACTTATGATGAGTAGTAGGGGCGGACTCCCCCCCCTAAGGACGGGTTTCCGCGAAATAAATGAGTGGAAATCCATATCTGATCCCGTGGACTTGGAGAGCAAAATCAGTAGGAGGAGGCAGGATGGAAACACTGACAATAGAAGAGGCCTCAGAAAAGAAGATCCACTTACCAATCACCTCCTAGCGCCTTCGTTATTTACGATCTAGCTTTGACTTTTTGATATATTTCATTCGACGAGAAGGTTAAGTAGTGTGATTATAAGGAGATGAATTTGGTTCACTTCTTGCTATCAGATTATGACCGCTACCCAACAGAGTTTGCGATTAAGTGAAAGACCACGGTTTCTCTTTGCTTTAATATCATTCTTAGCAAAATTTATCCGACCGCTAATAATGTTGGATTCACAGTTAATGATGTATCCGTAGAAAAAAGGAGGTACATCTTCTGAGGCATTTGATAGTCTATACTCTCGCTCACCGAAACAGCGAAATAACCTAGAAAAAAGGGGGAAGTATTTCATTAGTTTGATGTTTTCCGGGCGAAGTCCCTTCGCCCCAAGAAGGAGGAGAGTCCTTGATGATGGCATTGAGGAACATTGATGGTAGCTAACATAGGAGCCTCAATCGCGGTGAAGTCTCTGAATACTTTTTTCTCTGAACAATCGCCTTTGTGATATTATACGATGTTCTATTCGGGCACAGCGAAGATGGCTTACAGGAAAAATCGCTCCCCATTCGGAGCTAATTCTTAGGGTGTAGAGCTTTCTTAAAAAAGGAGTATCCGAATTATTATTTACGCACAGCCAATTTCTCACAGGAAGGAGGAACGCCCGGCGTAGCCGGGCGAACCCGTAAGAAGGAGGAGAGCCTGGCGTTAGCCGGGCGATCCGACTGGTATACATGAACACAGAGATAATGTTCAAGGCTCGAATGACCAGAGAAAATGTTGAAATTGAACCGTTGCCACTGCCCAGCTAAAGCTGATAATGCGCGTCAACTGTGTCAGAAAGTTCATGTAACAGTCCATTCTGATCATCACGTCTTTGTCTTTCAGTTTACACAGGTGCTTTTGGTTCTTAGCGACCATGTCTATCTTCAAGGTCCACTTGTCCAAGCCAGTGTTTGGAGGTCCATCGAGATGAGTTTTTCCACCAGTGAATTCTCACATCACGACGATACTGGGCTGTGAGGAAGCCAAGGGGTGTGGGACTTCATGACCAAGGAGCGTGCCGCAGATTTCCGGCAGATGATTGGAGCGCACAAAGTATGAGTCAGATTGGAATGGTGATCACGCTAACTGCAATCTGGTGCCGCGAAATCACTATCAGAGGTCTGCTTCGTCTGTGCTGTGGGAATACTGCCATCAGATCACTTGTAAGGCCAGTATACCTCTTTGTTAAGTTGCGTCTCACTAGCCCTGGGTAGTGGAGGCTGAATACGCCCTATCAGTTACTATGGTACAGAAGTTATAGCTCGAACTCAAGGTTGAGCGTTCAACCGGACACATTTTGGAAGTGTTCCGAGATCTATGCGACTCCATCGACGCGGATCATCAGGAAGCGGGTTTTTTCGGATTTCATATGTGTATGGACTCGATACTTAGTAACCATTGGGTGGTGGAGCCTGCCTTACAAGGGTACTGCAATGATGTCGCCATCATCACGAATAACACTTACTACTTTACGACTAACTGAACACAACCTTTTCTGACTGACAGAAAACATAGTTTGTTGAAAACATTTATTTATATTGTTTGTAATAGGATTGGGAAAACACAATATGCATGACTGATAAGATCAGGTTGTTTGCTAGCAAATCTGAAATAGGTGAAGGTCAAACACCTTCTAAATTTGCGCATATAAAACGGTTAACAAATTGGTTTACAAGTCTATCGACTCTTAGAAATTCTAGCCAAATTATTATATAAGCCACTCGGGATTTGTACTATTATGACTTATATTATGATTTACTCGGATCAGTCGACGACTGACGTCGTTCCCCATTGTAAGTAAGATTCTGGTAAATTAACTCAGGGATTTAACATTTTTAGACTTCATAGATGGCATTGAAATCGTGAAACAAAAAAATCAAAACCAACATCTTCCGTTAACGTCAAGTAGGTAGCTACAGCAATTACAACTGCCAGGAAGATCATGATGAAAATGTTTCTTGTTATCGCACTATCAAGATACCTTAACTGTATCATTCGAGTAACCTTCGCCGCTAATTGGTTGAAATAATAAGTAATCATTAGTTAGTTATTAGAAATTTGGGTGTGTAATGGTGATGAAGGAGCAAGAGTTGCAAGCACACAAGCATGGCCATTGGTTCGAATCCCGCTTCGATATTTGCCTAAGCCTATCGAACGTTCCATCGCTCCGGTGTCAGTCAGCAGGCACCATGGGAGGGTAAAATCGCTTACTTTTACATCGGCTGGTCACATCACATCACAAGTCATTGTATAGGCCACGTATTCAAGACGCCGTTACGATTCTGAGTGGAAGTCAAATGCGAGGCGCAACCCTCGTACGACATTGATAAATGCCCGAAGACTTTGTCCTTTATCTAATCGAATAGGAATCAGCATCAGTAAATCAGCCACGAGAAAAAAATGAAAGAACAGAGTTTCTTTCTTTCATACGCTTTCTGATAGCGAGCAAATGAGACTGGGGACATATTGAGAGCGTGAACACGAGTTTCAGGAAAAGAGCACATTATCAGAGTAGGGGCTTTTTTATTCGAGCTTTTACTTCTATGTATGGGGTAAATTTGGCACCCGTGACTGGAGCACCCATATCTGATTTGAAGGCTTGATTGATGGCAGTTCCAGGCACCACTTTACCGACGCCAATTCTGGCGTTGGCTCAAGAAGCCGAAGTCGTCAGCGTCTCGCAATGAAACAATCACTACACGCGCCGAATAATCAGTCGCTCAAATTTAAGAAAATATAAGCTCCATCGTGAATGGTGCAGCTTCTACGAGGCCGTTGGAATGCTGCAACTCCTACAGGTGATTTTGGGCACTGCCAACCTTAGAGTCCTTGTTGCACCCTATCCAAGCCGTTTCTTCGACCCGACAACGCCCCTTACAGGAACTATCGAAAGCTTAGACTTCCCTCAAGTCTCAGAAAAAATCAGGAACCATTTTATCGTGGACGTGCTTTGGAATCTGATATATTCAGGAAAATCTTACTCTTTTGCTTCTTCACTCAGGTATGGCTTCTTTAGACCGGCGTGCTGAATGGGAAAATAGTGAGTTCAACTGTTTTATTGTTTTATTCGTAAGAGACGCTTTCTCTACAGACCTTCTCTTCAGTGCTAGACGCTTCTGCTTTCTTAGGCGTCGTGCTGAAAGAACCCGCAAGTAAATCGATCCTACTACTTGAACATCATCTGTTCCTATTTGGTTTTTCTTTCTTTTCCCTTTATGTACATAGTTTTTCTTGACAAAATTTTTTACTACGCCCTCCTGACCTATATAACTGCTAAATAGGTAGTGAACAAGACTTTGCTGCAGTAACCATGCAAGTAAAAATTTATGCGCGTATGTAACCACCCTCCTCCCATTCCCACTCCCTCCGGGAAGCATCAATTTTTAAGTAATCCCAGAAAGCAGTATCGATCCAAGTCTTCCCTATATGGTGCGCATTACTATGAGCATCGGATTCCCACGAAAAGATTTGCAGCTTGTAGCATTTCTGTGCAATTTCCACCTTCTCTCTGACCTTCTCACTCTCACTGGCTTTTCTTCTGAGCAGATTTGGAAGAGAATTCAAGCACCACAGCATGTTGGAAAGAATGCAACTCCTCACCAAATTGTACATACATAGTGAAGTGCTAGAGGGAAGATGCGAACAATAGCAGCATTACTTATGCGACGTCAAATTTTCACAGCAGTCTAGCGTGTACTCGTCGGAGTGCCCGACCCATGTAGGGCTCTCCTCCTTTCGTTGTTGTAATTGGCCTGCCTCCTACATCCGTTTCTAATTTATACGTGTAGTGCGGGAACACACACACAACACACATACACACTTAAACACCTATATACATATGTACATACACACACAGACACATAGCACGTAAGGTTTTTTTTACTAGAGGCGCAAAATTAGATGTGACCTGAAATCAGTCTCAGAATAAACTCCCTGATTCTGAGAAGTATTTAGGAACCGATCACATTATTAGACTGCTTAATAACCTTGGAGTTGACGATGCAGTGTGATCTTCTTTAGGAACGAGAAAAACTCCTGGAAATTTCGAAATTAACTTCTGCGTTATGCGTGACTGAGCCTCCGAAGTTGATAGCAGAACAATTGCATGTCCAGCTGACGGTTCGGTTATGTCGCCTACTCGTAACGGATGTAACTCTCGATCGGCACCCAGAATGAGCCCAATCTTGGGCTCAATCAGAAGTAACAAATCGTGGATTTCTTCAATCATTTCGAGATTATGGAGAGTCGATCTTGGACCAGATCTCAGTATATTTCTTAAGAGTGAAGAATTTTGCATAACAGGCTTGCATTATTGTCAGCAAAGATTGCAGCTGACAATTTCAGCCGAAGTGGTGATCAAATCTCTTGTCGAATCCAATTGGTCCCGACATGGGACAGGTCAACACCGCGGTGCTTCTTTTCCTCACTTATGAGCAGTTCTTCCTAAATAATTTAACCCAATCTCTAATGTCGTTCTCTCAAACCTTTTTTAAAGTGATCGTATAGGCATTGGTAGTAGTCCGGTTCATCTTTTCCTCTCTTCTCTTCCAGAAAATTCTGAACTTAGAATGTTTTTCAGGTATTCGTCATAATTAAGTTGCTCACCATATAAGCTCATTACCTCGAAAGTCGTTAAGTTTTGTGCGCAGTGGGTACCGGAATCGCAATAACATTTTATTCTCTGAGCTTCTTCCTCATCTCCTTCTTCAGTTACAATTCTGGTTGTTTTCATTTCACAATCACCCATGCTCTGATTAATCTAAAAAGGCGAAACCTTTCATAAAAGCGAACTGGAAAGAGATGCAAAGATTCTCTACTTTCTATTAGGCTTTCGTTTTTCTTAGGATGGGAATGTGGCACACAGCGGGCCAATGTAGGGCCATACTTTAGGAGAGCTTAGGTTTAGAAAACTCACTTTCTTGCCTCCCCAGAGCTTAAAACTTATGAGTTCACACGTTCCATTTCGATAGTCTACGGTGAGAGCGCATAATTCGTGTTTCTGAAAAATTCCACAATTTGCCTCCAGTTTCAGCATTCGGCCGGCGAGACGGAAGAATCGGTCGTCGTGCCCGCCGAATGGTTCTTTCCACTCGCCGGCTGAATGTGGTCAACCAGCTGCAGGCAAGAGGGTCCGCTTTATGAAAATTAAGTTTCTTTTTGCTCTGCCCGTAAAAAGGTAGGTTATGTTGTGGCAAATGACATCGCGTTCCCTGCAGTCTAGAGTGAAAGAAGCCATGCGCATCCCCATAGAACTGCTCAACCTCCTAGCAGAGATCGTCAGTATTTAAGCCTTGGATATGAGTGGTTGGTGGAAATGTAGTTGTTGTAAGGGTGATGGCACTGCTTTCTTCCAATACTGAGCCCTAGAACGTGGAGAGGGAAAGGTAGCTAAAGTTGCTTGCTCAGGGACGGTTCCCAGCCAAAGGAATGGGGTTCTTAATTAGACCTTAAGAAAGGAGGAGCACCGGGGTGAGTGAAAGGAATACCTCGGGCAATAAGTCGGGATGGGATTAAAAATTGAACGAACCACGGACTCATCCATACCGGTGCTCCATCCTCTTGAGGATTAGGTAGAAGAACTAAACTTTCTCTGCTAAGAAACGTTCCTGAGCACCTTTTAAGGGCTCGCGTAGTCGGCACTCCTCCTCCTCTCACTTAAGCGCTCGATGTTGGATCGCCCTCCCGCACTAAGTTTTCGCAAAATATTTCATCCAAGATAAGGATTCAGGTTGGTGAAGCGAATTTCGTTGCAACATATGGATCTTGACAGCACCTGCTTGTACAGTACTTAGCCGGAAAACCATGTATAAATAGATCTGAATACAAAGTGAGATGGTTTCTCTAACAATAAGCACAAACTTGTTTTCCCTTCCTCGTCGTGTAACACTGCCTGGCTACAACTCCTTGTAGAGTAATCAATCCAGTCGTAATTAAAAAAGCAATGAGCACTAAAAGAGTTCCATACAAGACAACTGATAGAAGGCAAGATCCTAAAAGTCGTGAAATAGAGATATTAACAGCCAACTTACTATAATGCACTAAGAATGAAACCGCTTCTGAGGTAGTAATATGAAACAATGGCAGAGTGCCACACTTTGACCAGCGAGAAACTTGTAAACAATCATAACACCCATTGTGATAAAACGAACTGTCAGCCGGTTCTAATCACAGAAGGATCCCAGGACCATTCGAAATGGAAGTCATACTATAGTCGTGTTTCCAGATGCCGAACTCGTGTATGATATTGTACCTCAGGACAAGCAATATTAGGCTCCGCGATCACCTTTTCGACGCTGACGTTCTTCGTGCTTTGAGGTACGCCTCGGAGACTTGGACTTTACAAAGCAAGGTAGGCATGCAGTCATCGCCATTCAACGCACTTTGGAAAGTACGGTGCTCGGAATTCCCTTATTCACAAAGGTACGGAAGTGAAATCAGAGTTCCGAGCTCCGTCAAATGATGAAGATCAGGGATGCTGGTTGCGCCAAGGAATCGAGGATCACATTATGCGATACTGTGATGATAGTTGGACTAGGGCGGTTACAGACTGATCCCTTGAGACATCAAACGTTCGCCACGACGGCCTCCAGTGCGTTCCCAGACTTCTTTACGAAAGCTCTGAACGAGAGGAATGCTCCGCCACGTACCTTTCGAAATATGTAGAATCACCCATTGTACCACTCTAACTCGCGACAGGGACGAATGGAGACGTTACTGGTGTCCACTCGAAGAAATCGATGATTAACGCAACGCTTATGTGATATCTCTGTGTCCTTTTCTGAAAATGGATATCGCACTTCGACTGCTATGCTTATGTATGATTAGTTGTATGATTACCTACCTATACGGTTGCCTTCGCAAAATCAATAGTCCTTTCAAATTGGGTGCAATTGGGGAAAAGTAAGGAGCAACGTGTGTAAATGAATCAGCATGTGGCATTTATTTTGAGACTGCTACGAACTCGCTAGGAGTGTTGTAAATTTTCTGCGGTGGGCGACTTGAATGGGTATGGGTACATTCACCCAGAACAGGATGGACGCGGCAAAGCGCGCGGCGAAATTTGTAGATTGAAACAGCATTGGCGCCTATCATCGGTGCACGGATTTCAAGTAGATTGGATAAGTCGGGCAGGCTGATGCTACTTGACTATCCCACTTCAAATTTGTGCCCCAATGATAGGCGCAAGAGTCGTTTTAATCAAAACAAACTTCGCTGCGCGGTTTGCCGCGTCCATCCAGTTGTGGGTGAATGTTCCGTCCCCCGGCTTGAAGTAGTATGGCAACAGAAACTACATAGTTCATGCCCGTGGAAATCAGAAAACTGCTCTGGCGCTGCTGTGATTTCAACATGCTAGCTAGTCTCCAAAACAGCAGTTATTTTGCCGTCAGTGATATGAAAGGACACACACTTCGACCACTTCAGAATTCAGAATCTCCTCCAGTGAAACAGACACATCGGAATTGAATAAATAGATCATTCAATCATCCTTCTTAGCACCAGCGCACCGGCACAAATCTTTTGTGACTCCAACCTGATCACCACTCCATTCCATGGCTTTTTCACAACGGGCTCAAAAAATATTTATGTTAAACTTCGATAAAACATAACAAGTTTGAGACTATAAACAAGTAACTAACACAGTGGTCCATAACATTCAACAAATCACCAGATAAACAAAGTGGACCGTAACCAACAACCGGGAAAGATGAGAACAAATTGTCTGAAACTCTTGTCCATTAAACTTTCACTTTTTTGGACTTTCTTTTGATTCTGTCAGGTAGCTGCTGAACCATAATCAATCCTTGATAATAAAGAAGGTGACAGAGTGCTTGCACTTCAGCACCATTCATTTCTTCAGGCATTTCCGAGAGAGACATCCATTCCGGGTAGCTGTTACTCAGCGCATTGAATCCACTCACGAACTTGAAAACATTCCATAATAGTGACGACATCAGTCGTGAGACTTTTATAAAAACTTCAATTACCTCAACAGGAAGTTCAAAAGTCTGTTCAGGAAGCCCTTCATAAAGACGAGAGTTTGCCATGCGATGAGCTATATAGCAGCTGTCTTCACTTTCGAACAGGAGTCTGAGTAAAATCAGGCGCTAAGACAATCAAGAGCGTAAACCATAAACAAATAATCAACACCTTTGAGCATGCCTTCGAATGAGCTTTACTTTGGTGCTCGGACGGAATTCCATCACTGCACCGTTGAGAATATCTGTTCCACAACCCATAACACTGTGCAGCTTTTCTTCTAAAAGTTAAGTTGAAATGCGAGTAAAAGCATTTGCGCATTTCCATCCAACGCAAAGAAAAGCGCTACCAACTAAGTCAGAAGCGGAAAGGTACTATAATAATTATCCTCTCCCATGATGCACTTCTAGATAGGAACGAAACAATCTCTAGAAGAGTTTAAAAAAGGGGAACAAAGTAAGGTCAAAACCGAGTGGATTAGGCTTTTCACAGCAGTAGGTCAGTTCCGATATTATCACCACTAGCAGCACCTCTACCGACACCTCCCAATATTACGAATATGATATCCTTTCAAACGCTCTACTTCCGAACATCAAAAAGAACAATGCGTTGTAGGTATATAAACTGTTGTCCGGTCAATAAGAAACCAACAAAACCAGAACCAAAAAACACCTGCAAATATTGTTTCAAAACTGACCTGGGGTGAGCAAAGGAGGCAAAGCAGTCCTCATAAACGCACGAGCCATTAAATCTATGCCACCGTCACAAACTTCCCTCAGTGAGTTCCGGAGAGCTGTCATGTGGCGATCGACTATAGATTTCCATCTGAATATAGCAGGTTTAATAGTGGAAACAATCTACTGACACTTTAAGTAACATGCAGGTTTGGGTAAAAACACATATAAGGCGACTTACTAATGGTAAGGTCAGTGGAAATGGGATAATAAATTTAGCACATACCATGGGATCTCCTCACCTCTTCGCACGATGAACTTATTCAAAAGAAGTGTTTTGAACGTACCCGTCTTCGAAATGTTCTTCCAGACGGTAATCTATCTCTGCTACACCGTTCATGTCGAGCATCCCTACTGGCAAAGATTTTCGCATTTTCCAGCGATTCTTCGCCAAGGTTGATACAGCTTCAGGCACCTAAACACTCGCGATACTTCAACAAGCTGAATATATGACTGTGGATTCACTATATATAGTAATGCTAACAAGTTTCTCCAGAAGATCGGCGAACGTCCACAATCTCCCACTCGATATAGTGATGTGAAGCGAATGTACATTGTCATCAGTCGTAGCCTGATAATAAGAGATCTCATAAAAAAATTTTCGGAATCTATTTCCAAGAAATACTTACGTTGTGAATAAAGCCACGAGGAATATAAAGGAGATCACCAGCTTCGATCCATCCTTCGAAGGTCGGTTTACGGTTTTTCATATCCTCATCATTGAAATTGCCTACAAAAACAAACTGTTATACAAACACTGAAGCTCTTGTCTTTCATTTTTGCGACGTGCCACTAGGTTCCCTCGGTAACTCGTTGTCCCTGGAATCTGGAGCATACACCTTCCAGTATTTCCTTCCTTCCAACTGGAGTAAAAAGGCATCGATCTCGTCCCAATGAGGAGCAAAACCAGCTGATCCGGGCGGCGTCAAGTATCTTTAACAAATGCTATCCTCTTTGGCATCAATCTAATTCCTGAATTGAAATGAGTGGATCAATCAATGAATGCTCACGTGTTCGCTCCCACGAAACAGCCAAACAACTCTTGCAAAACTTCACACAGATACCAGACACGATTGTCAAACGTCTGCGGGTTTACGAATTGCACAGAGCGACCGAGCTATAAAAAATTTACTAAAAAGACTAAAAAATACCAAAAACATTGGACTCATTGACTTACCGAAAGGTGCTCCTTGATATGGTCGGGGTATACACGACCTTTTCCATTCAGAGTTAGACGAACTCCATCTTTGTACTCGGCTATGTTGATGTTTGTACCATACTCGAGATGATTCTTGAAGAAATACATAGTAAGGTGAAATACCGGAACTCCATGGCTTTGATCGTATCGTTTAGTCAAGTCATTGTAAAAACAAAGTCGTTCGCCGAGCCTAGTGTCACGTGAACACAACCCACGTTACCCCTAACTGCTTAGAACAGAAGCTCTTGATAACAGATGAACAATAACTTACATTCTCAAGGAGTTCAACAAAGTGTTTAGTGGAGTACAAGTTGTTATAGTAATTAGGAGTTCCGCGTTTGGCAATGAGAGCATTCGTTTGGAAGAAGTCCCTAAAAAGGGTTCATTGACAGGTAATAGCTCTCTGCTTTGTGCACATCGTATGAACCAACTTGAAGAAAGATTGCACATCACACGGCGCTACCATCCAAGCAAAAGCTCGGGTCGCTGTAACGCTGGAATCTTCGTCAGTGAATGGGAACTTGTCGAAATCCGGAAGATGCAATATAGCATCCGCTTCATTGCACTGAAACAAAATACTGCTGCTCAAACACAAATTCAAACAATCTGTATTGCATAGAACGATCGCAACATTGGGTTTTAAGAAATTATCTAGAGCTCTAAGAAATCGAACAACCAACATACCGTAAGCACCATTGCTTCTCTATCTTCCCCGAGACTTGCCTCTCCCTCAGAATCTTCATCACTAACCTCTTCATCATATAAAACATCGTCTTCTTCAGCCGATTCACCCTGAACATGGATATTCCTAGAAAGTTGGTTACTTTTGCCTCTCACTATCAGCACAAGTCACAAGTTCTCGCTTTCATATATTGGAGAAAATCTTAGAGAAACTAAATAAGCGCTTTAAGAAACCTCTTCATCATCTACTTCGTCATCTGATGATTGCTCTATATCTTCGCTAGCATCACTCTGAGACGGTTCCTGAAATGACAAGGTTCATAGAAAGATGGAAAACAACGATGTAGTAATACATCGCAGTAGATAGAGTGTCTTTTGTTGATGAAATCAGATACAATGTATAATTATTTTGTGTGAAAAATTACCTATGTGTCAGAAAACTCTCCTCTAAAGATACGGCACTAGAACTAGCTGTACTAAACTTTCACATCTCCTAGGTAACTATCAAGCTTACCATGCTACGAAGCATTTCAAAACTGTCTACACCTTACCTCTACAAAGCTGACCTTCCGTCTATCCTCTGCTACTTCATCATCGATGGCACCGTCATCGTCACTTTCATCTTCAACTTCATCAACCTCGTCATCTTCTTCATCAATATCCTCTTCATAATCTTCATCTTCATCTGAATCTAAACTGACACCTTTGAACACGCCCATATTGATCAGCTTCAAAATCCACAAAATAATGAAACACGCATTTACATGCATATATGACCAGCTAACCATCTTTCTTTGCTTTACTTGCAGTTATTGGAACGTTGATTAGTTAAAAAACATTATAGTATAGGGTTGTTATTATAGTTGTGGTTGTTGGAGAATACGATGTACAAATATCTGAGCCACTTGCCACCAATTTTTCCGGTATACAGCCATTCCCGGATTGGCATGACGTAAACTAACTTTTGTATGGATGATTGAATGGTAAGGTCAGACAAAATAAAACACTGACGTACCATAAGTTCCGTCACTTTCCAGTCCATCGAGGTTTTCTTCATTTTCTGCAAAAACTGTCTAAATTTCGATACGATTCCAAATAAGAAGAGGAAAATTTTAAGTCTGAAAGTTTTTCAGTTGACACGAGTTTTTCATTGACTGAAAGAGTCAATGAAAAACTAGTGTCAAGGAGCGCAATCCGATGAGAGGTTTTCATTCGCATCGCTAGTATTTGCTTTAAGCCACTAACATTTCATTCGTCTGGACCCCTGCATGCTGAATTCGATTTCCTCGAGATTTGATATGATCATATGGCGTTCGTCCGTCAAGAAAGATTGGGCCAAGGAGAGAAACCATTAGTCAAATCAGTCAAAAGAGGTGAACCGGACGCCACAAATGAAAGCAGCCACTCCTTTTACCACGTGAATAGTTATCTTCACTTTTTCACATCGTCATATCCAGTCAGGAAAGGGTTCCTACAGCCAGAAAACTGTGTACTTTCGAAAAGCACCTCATTCACTAATTACTCTACAGGCGGCACACGATTCGCGATCTGAGTCGTCCGTGCTCAGTGGGTCGTCAAAACTACACAATTGTTAGCAATTAGACCAAGCCTAATTCCAGACAAAGCCATCATTAGTAAAAGGTGGAAACGAGATGTGAGGGTTTGTTACTTATTTCCGTTCAGAACTATGCAGGTATAGCCCATTATATTTCAATGCGTTTTTGAAGACGAATAATTTAAAACCTCAGAAACACTCGATTTCGGATGTTTCTACATTCATACACAATTTCTAAAATAACAAGCCATCTTTATGAGTAAGATAAGAATCCATGATTGAATGAGGTCTTCCATGGACGAACAGGCGCTTCTCCAACAATTTTTGATCTTTACTTCAAATCTGATAGACTTCAGTACATTAAAAAACTCATTTTCTGCTGATTACCACAAAATCAAAATAAAATTACAGCTTCTCCCTCCTCTCTTAATCCTCTTAACCGGACAAAGATACGCCTGGTCATCTTGGGCCCTCGCCCAAACACCGAGACTGATCAACAGCTTCTCCGAATTCATCGGAAGTGTCCAGGCCCTACAATCCGCTGCTATTAATAGCCTTACTTCAATGTCAACAAGGTGAGAGCCGGCCCAACTGTTTCCATTTTATTTGAAACAATACACTATCTGGCTTATGCAGCAAGCAGGGCTGAGTCGTAGAACAACCTTCTCTCTCTTGCACTCCTTGGTTACATACACTGAACCGATCTGTGCTAAAATTTTGTAAGTTTTCCCCCGTCTACGTTGAATAGCCATGTAGCCTCTACAAACACTAAATAAAGGGAAGATTATGAAACACTTCGACCCTAGCAGAAATGAGAAAACGTTTATCACCTTTTTCGCCTTCCTCAGCATGACTACGTCTTGGCCGTTTCTTCTGAAAAAAATATACCGACACTCCAACTCTGAGAAAAGCCCTTATTCGAGAAACCTCACCTCTTTCTCCTTCTCGGTAGAATCCTTGCTTTTGATGACATTAGCAAATATGTTGACGTTACCATCATCATTGACTGAGAGACCAAAATTAATGTGGGAGTTGAGACCCTCCAATTGTAAGATACTCACCTGTTCTAGATTTCTTTGCTGGCATCTTGCGGGCAGGCGAAATATCTGTGTTTTCACTATCTTCAGAGCGATTTCTCCTTTTGATTCCATGTCCCTGCCCAACATGGATCTCGATACGCTTCGCATTCGAGCCATCGCTTATGCGTTGTTTTTTGTTTTTAAACTAAACTGACATCCTGATCGCCAGACCAGTTATAAGCGATTTTCCAACGCATACCTTTTCATAATGTTTGACTTGCGGTTCTTTCTGGGCGGGTTTCTTGTAGAAAACTTCGCCTGAAAAGAAAACATGAAATAAGGGCCTTCTTTTATCAGCACACACATCAGCACACACTACTCATACTCACTCTCCGCCATACTGTTCTCATTCATATGCTTCAAATAACATGATTGATTTTCAAATAACTAAACTGATCAGCCCCTCTATTTTTTACAACGATTTCGAAAAGCAGTACTTGCTTTGGCGAAACATCCTCAATGAAATTTTGCTTTAGCGCTTTGAGTTGAATCCATCACATCTATAAAATGACTCATTCTGATGTTATTGCAATAGCACATACTTACTATTTTTAAGTACTGCGTCGAAACTTAGGTATTTTGGTCTTCTACGACGACGATCCCACACTAAAACCTCGCCGTCTCACGGTCTGATTGAAACGACTCCCTCCCTAACTTAGCCCACGCCCCTAACTGACGTGATAAATTATTAGTAACCATTATTTTGTGTTTTGATTGTGGTGACGTCCTCACTTCATAGTATTGGTTGAATTCTTTGTTCCGTTATTACCGGAGTATTAAATAACGACTGAACCACCCGCGCAGATGTCTTTGCTACAGAGGAGAGCAAATGGACAAAAGCCTCATTTCCCTTATCATGGACTAACTACGTGCAAAATAAGTTTGGATGCAGAAGGTCACACTATTAGTAATTTGCTGCCCGACGACTAGAGTCAGTCTTCAAATTAAGGCCAGGTCTATAAAATCAACTCACGTGCTGTTACAGCATCACCGTTCTCGATCGAAGCCCAGGGATCAGAATCCTTTTTATTGGAGTCGTCAATCTCGACAATAATTGGTGTTTTGACTGAATCTTTGTTCTGCTGAACCCCGCTCTTGCGCCTACGAACCATTTTGGAAGTCCCTTAGCGAAGAACAAAAAATAGTTACCCTGAAAAAGAATCAGTCGATATGAAAAAAACCTTTGTTACACCGAACAATGCAGAATTACAGCAGCTACTATAGGAGTGACTGATAAACAGAATTTACAAAAACTAGAACAAGCTCATGGGACACAAATTCACATTGAATGAAACCATCGCACTGGGTAACATTTGCCAGAGAAGCCCATCATCGCCTTTAGCGCTCAGCGGTCGTTTCCTCGCCATGTGGAAATGACATTCGTGCTCAGAGTTGAACTACCGCAGACAGAAACTTGCGCCAAAAAAGTATCAATGCTTAGAGGAGTTTTTAACAACCCTCTTGAATGCGCAACCACAAGCTACATATTCAGTTTGTACACCAAAAACATTGTCAGTAAAACTGTAAGAAGTTTGCAGGGCAAAGAAAAATTCTAAAAAGCACTTCTGCCTGTTTTGAACCCCACGCGAAACCCTACTCAATTCCTCTGTTTGTCTGCGTTCTCTGGCCGATTGGTCCCTGTGGCTGAGTGCATACATACTACGCGACGACCAATAGCCGATGACCGATGGGTTCTTGCGGGCCGCTGCGTCAATCGATACATCACGTTTTCTATAACCCATGCGAGTTATGTTACGATTTAACGCGTTCGTCGCACCATAACATGCTTTTTCCCAATCATTTCGATATTATGGAAATTCTAGTGAGATCCCGAAAAGCTTTATATAAAAAGGACGCAAACGACGGAGCATTCTACTCGAAATATGGAGATCGAAAAGAGTATCCTATGACAAACGAAGTCTAATAAGCCTAAACTATCAATCAACCAAAACGAAAGCTGCACCAACCAGCCAGGGAAGGAAAGGAGGTAGGCTGTGGAGCGCATCGTAGGAATTAAACACAAGACTGTTGCATGGAATGCAACCAAGCGCACCGCGCGAGTTCGTGCGTCACCTTGCATGTTTTTGGGTGGGGAGGGGGGGGGGGGGGGGGGGGAGGGAAGCAGAAGGCAGAGGAAGGAAAAGGAAATGGGAAAAAAAAGGTGATAGCCAAAAATTTCGATCAAAGCTAGTGCCATTTCCCACAAATTTGCATAAAACCAGCTTTGCAAAATAGGGTGCTGGCGCGGGCCCACTGCACCGCGTATGGCCGTGCCTTTGATCATCGATTTGCTCCCTGTGTGGTCATTCGCCGAGAAGTCGTCAGTAGCCAATACAAGTTCAGAAGTTCAGTGTTTTATACCCAATCACTTGATTATGTTCGTCTGACCAGCATAACAAGTGATATGTAGATCTTGTGTCCCCCCTCCCCCTTTCCCTGTTTCCGGGGAACTGAGCACTTGGAGGTACTGACTGATAGAGCACGCATTCCATGTCTTGGTTGTAGCAATCTCCACTTTTTCTTGAGTTATTGCTTTTTTGTTCTACTTGATTTTTTTGCTACTGCCTTGTGCTAGTATAAAATAAAGCGTAAATAGATCCATAGTCGGGAATAAGGCGGAACGGTTACACATATGCCACGATGCTAACAGCGAACCATTTTGCATAGTGGCCATAGTGCCCGAGAGTACCGTGATTACCGAAAGACTGTAGCTAACAAACGCTGTATCAGTAAGCAAGATAACACTGCGTTCTTCATCATTCCTCATCCCACACAGATTTCCTGATGATAGTTTGAAGTTATACGCAATAAAGGACTGGCGGTATTTCCACACGAATGCACAAGAAAGCAGCAGTGATTTTCCGACGATTACCGTAGTCCTTCAAAGAAGAGTAAAATCTTCCCCACCAATGCACCTGATCGGATGGTAAACTAGTCTCCTAATCATTATGAGTCTAACTCATCATATTTCTAACTGCACCTTCAACCAAAAGAGAACGTTCACAAGAGCTAGAGAACATGGACTCTTCCAATTCCCAAGAAATACATGATGTAAAACAGCCGTTCATATGGCGTCCGCTCCATAAGCTTTACTGTTTTTCTTGCAGATGATTATCAGAGGATCCTTACATCAAGTTTATAAAGTTAAGGAGAAATATTGAAGTCTGACAATTCTGTATCTTCACTCTTTGACACTTCATGTAGGTTCTGGAGCTTGAAATGATTGGGAACACAACCTCGTCAAAGCAAATAAACAAATTTGATTAACAATTTTTATTTGTGTAAGTTATAGGGCATAGACGTAGAACCTGTGAAGGAACTACAGAACAAGTTGATCACTTTCAAATAATGTGATGTATGGTTAGGTTCAACACATACATGACTCCATGCAGAACTAACAAAACATTTACATCAATGGAACGCCGCATAAATACAATAGCGCAGAAATTACTATCAATCGACAATTCATCGTGAAAAATTAAAAGTATATAGAAATTATAAATAAAGTTCTTCAGGTGCGCCTTCCTTCTTCCGATAGAGAACATTCTCTTTGGCTTTCTGGAAGTCTTCCATAGTAACACGCATACGTCGCTCACGAAGAGCTAATAGACCAGCTTCCGTACACATGGCCTGCAAATGCAACAATAGACGTAGGCTGATGTGCATGCTGAAACCATTAAGAGCACATTTTTAAGGTTGGTCAAAGCTTCAAAGCGTCTAAAGTGAGTTGGTTAATTCACCTATACATGGACGTGCTGAATTTATACACAAATTTGTTAAAACTTTGAGATCAAGGCTTTTTTATTCTTGCGCCGCGGTACAGATGCTGACGTCAAATAGCATTTAAACAATGAATTCGCTCGAAACAAGCTCTTCAAAACAGTTCGACCCGCTGGACACGAACATCGAACCGTTACAGGTGAGACCGCACGTTACACTGTCAAGGTTCCCGTGGCACGAATACAACATTCCTTGGGCGCTAAAGCCACTAAATGACGTACACTTACCGCGAATTAGTTTACTAAAGAACTTAAGCCCCCCAGCAAAAGGGACGTAAGGTTGAGTAAATCTTACAACAAGATGAAATTCAATCGAATTTGGAAAATCATGATAGTAAAGGATAGATAGTACAGTAGAAACAATATTACAGACCAGAAAAAAACATTATGCATCTGTTCTGTAGTTACTCACCTAAAACTAACTTTGTGTTCAGTTAATAAGATGAAATATTTTTGAAATTCAATTTGCCTCAGTTAGACCAATATTGCATCCAACACAAGCTCACTACTCGCACTACCGCTCTCATTGTGAAGAGGGGTCAATGAAGAATTTTAAATCAAGTGTGCAAGCTACATTTCCACTATATTTATACGTACCTTTATATCCGCTCCACTTAACTCATCCTTCGCAAGAATAAATTCTTCCAAATTCACATCTTCACCGAGGGTCATTCGAGAAGTGTGTATCTGAAACTCATGAATTCACCAGTAATCAAAAATTGACAACTGTTCGTTCTAGCACACCTGGAAGATTCTGCGTTTCGTTTTCTCGTCAGGCAGTGGGAACTCGATTTTTCTATCAATACGTCCGGGACGTATAAGAGCGGGGTCAAGAGACTCGATGCGGTTGGTTGCCATCAGCACCTGGAACGGATACCCATGTTTTGAAAGAATACAGTTCTTTATCCATCGCAAATTTATGGCAAATGACCAATAAAAATTCCAAAAACCAAAGCTCAACAATGTCAGTAAGGTGTACCTTCACATCACCACGTGAGTCGAAACCATCAAGCTGATTGAGCAGCTCGAGCATGGTGCGTTGAATTTCACGCTCTCCACCCGAATTAGAGTCGTATCGTTTGGTACCGACAGCATCGATTTCGTCAATGAAGACAATAGACTGCAATGGTAATGTATTTGAGGGGAATAACGATACTTAAGAAAGATCTCTTGCAGGAAGTGCAGAACGAAGCTACCAGGAGAGGATCTCCCTAAAAACGCGCACTGAGCCACGCTAAAGTCAAACCTGAGTAATTTTTTTTACCAAATATAGACTCATAAAAAAGACTTAGGGTCTCATTTTCAATAAATAACTCAAATGATTCTGAGTTAAATCCTTACCGGTGCGTTCTCCTCGGCCACGCGAAACAGTTCGCGCACCATTTTTGGACCATCACCAAGATACTTTTGTATAAGTTCTGACCCGACAATTCGTAGAAAAGTGGCTGAAGTCTGATTCGCGACCGCTTTTGCAAGCAACGTTTTACCGGTTCCGGGACAACCGTAAAGAATTACACCTGAACAATATATTCACTATAGCATAAGTAATGGAAATCTTAACCACAATTTGTAATACCACACCTTTTGGCGGTTTGATTCCCATTTCTTCGTAGTATTCTGGATGAGTTAGCGGTAGCTCGACCGACTCCTTGATTTCTTGTATTTGTTGATCCAAGCCACCAACATCAGCATAGGTTTCCTGAGATACCGAAATTATATATCAAGAAATGAATGTCACACATACAATTTAACAACCTGTGGAGCTTTTTCAAGCTTCATTACTGAAACCATAGGGTCAGTATCATCAGCGAGTACTCCAATGACAGCGTGGTTCTGAAGAGAATCAATCAATGGCGATGATTGGTACAGCAACAAAAATAATCAATAAAAATTCCCAAAAATCAAAATCCAAAATAAATAATTCCCTAAAGTGTTGAATAGCACAAAATCTACGCCAAAGATGCACAGTGGCTCTTAAGGGCAGCTAAATGCCAATTTGGAGGCAAACCCAAAGAAGAAAAAAACTAACGAACACAACGTTCGCCTTGTGAATTGCGGAGCTGCGAAACAGAAAAATTCAAACTAAATCCCTAACCTTACCTTATGGTTGAGTAAAACAGCACATCCTGGCTCGAGTTGTTCTTTGTCTACGAACGACATTATGTTCACATAGTGTTCACTCCCTACGTTCTGAAATAATATGGCCATCAGGGCCGAATTTCGATTCAACCCGCAGCTCCCGAAAGGAAAAACGATGAAACATACTGTAGAAACAATGGCGTGCTGGTCATCGATGATTTCTTCTAATGAACCGACAGCCATTGGTGTACCTCGAAGTTCATCCACCTAGGTCAGGAGCAGCTCAAGAGAAGTAAAAGAGTAGATCAAGAGTAGAATATAAATTCAAAACAGGACAAAAAAGACAAGCTGGAACAACTCGGTTAATATCTGATCGAAATTCTAACCTTGAGACTTCAGAACATTTTTATTTAACCAAAAGAGCTGCACGATCCAAGCTGAACTTAACTCACCTTTGTTCTTTCCTCTTCTTGACGCTCTTCCTGGGGCTTGAGACGTTCCTGATTTTGGATAAACTCCTGCTCCATCAAGAGGTAGTCCTTTATTCGCTCACTCTTCAACAACTTCAGTCGGCATCGAGCGTGAGGAGTGACTGAAATATTGTGAGAGATTTTTTATAAATACTAAAGATAAAGGATAGAGTCTTGGGCCGTTAATTAATCCCGTCTGAGGGATGCGCTAAGGTAGACCTCTATTCAGAATTGTGTAAATATTAAACAATGAAAAATCGTTTGAATTCAAATGACCTATATATTATCACGTAGAACATACTTGCAGGAAGTTTGCTAGCAGTGTCTGGGCCCTTCGAGCCCTTCTTTCTCTTGCCGATTCTCGACGGAATTGGAGCCTCATACTTCTTTTTCTTTTCCTTATCGGCATCCCCTCCACCACGCTCGTTTCCTTTGCCACCGAAACCAGATTGTTGCTGCCCCATTTCTTAAAAGAATCGTTTTTAACAATCTTATCCAATCAAATTACAAAGTAATGATGCATAATACAAAGGAAAAAGGCTTGGCTGGGTTTAGCACACCCAAATACTTAACAAAATATAGAAAGAGGATGGAAAATAAAAGTTAGTAGGAAGAATCCATGGCCTTCAAATCTTGATGACTTTAGAGCGCCGAAGAAAACTCGTCCAGTCGCCGCGTCGCCATCGCGCGTGAGATTTCAATTGGAGCGCGTCAAGCGGAAGTCAAAAGCTGAACTGAAAGAGGGATTGTCAATTTCTGAAGCACTAGCAGCTATTGCTAGCATGTTGGATAAAGTATGATGGAAAAAGGCTCTGGCGTTAATCAAACCCGTTTTTAGGAAACGCCCCATTCACTTTCATTCAGAATCATAGGGGCGATCTGTGTGCGTATGTGGCCTAAACGATGAGTAATGGAGGTCAACCACTGCGCTAGTCGGTGCTTTTATCCTCCCAGACGAATCTGGTACCTATGAAGTGACTCCGGAGGGAGGAAGGCTTGGCTGACTCAAGTGGGTATCAATTAATACTTTTAGGCTCGATCCCTAGACCATGTGTGAGGTATAGTAGTATGGGATGAGATTAGCTTGTCACTAGACAGGGTGTGCTGCCATTTTATCGCCAAGATAATAGAATGACGCCACACATGGGGCCCCCGATTCCTTGGATCGGCTACACCTGTTGTCGTAAGTATGCAACGGCACGACCGTAGTGGAATCTTGAAAGAGGGATTTGATTTCTCTTCTGAGACTTTAGATTATGTTCCTTCCAAGTTTTCTGTCCGTATGCAAATCTATACGTATCTTTTAATATTGCTCAATTTCAAAAAGACCATCAGCATCTGCTGGCTTCCCCGGACTGAATGAATCTGACAACATGACTCTTTGACTGACTTTTGGTTATCCCCGGAAGCCATCACCATATTGCTGTACGCCAATACCACACTTCTTCATTGGGGTTAGCTGATAACAGGCCTTCACCTTTCACAGGCCTTCTATTCGAGATAATATTCGGAAGGAAAAGTACAGCATTATTAGAAAGCTAATTGAATGCGAAACCGGTTAGTGGAAATTCTGGCGAAGTTGAACGTAGGTTGACTTGAATGAGTTGATCCTCATAGACCATCTCAATCGTCACTTTTTAGTCCGGATGCCAATTTTTGAGACAATGTTATGGCAGAAGTAGTGGAAGTGCCTTGATTAGCTTTGGCATGTAGAAGCAATAACACAATTAACTTTGTTGTGGACGTTGACCGATCCACATCATAAACCACGTAGGGCTACCATAAATAACCAGTCGTATAGTCCGGTGGACAATCCCCAAGATAAAGGAACGGAGAGAAAAGGAAGTGTCGGATACAGGGCATTAACCATTCTGTACCAAAAGTATTTAAATATGTTCAGCTCCAATCAATTGTAAAAGCTGCTGGGAGGATATTTTTTCTATGAATTTGCTATCAATAATCAGTCACATTAGGGTTTCTAAACGATCTAAGGGTAATCAAACCTGGTGTAAAGCACCGACGGCAAACGAATTCGGTGAAACATAGTTGGAAGAGGAGGAGGGAGGGGGTAGGGAGGGAGATGGGGGCACACCACACATTTTCAACACTGTATGGTTGGTGTTAGAGGGTAGAATATAGGGTAGAAAAAGAGGGATGGCCGTTATAGTCACCCATTCAAGCTTTTTGCTTCAGGCAATCATCTCACCTACTCCGGGGTTGCTCCCCTTTGGAGGCTTAAGTAAAACTCTTTCCTCCAACTAAGGAGCACCTGTGAGCATAAATATAGTCGACTAACCCTCCTCACTGCGCTCTAACGCTCATTGTCCAGGGAGAGCGCGTGGACTCTGAATGGACAGAGTCCAGCACTTCCCCCGAAGGGAACTTCTCAGTTTCTTACTTGTAAAGTGAATGATTAGAAGGATAACAGTAGGTTGCTAACGAGCCAACATTAAACTTCCCACTTTGGAACTTAACACATGTGGGTTAAATTTTTCGCTTCAGAAGCACATTTCACGATAGGCTTCTGAGATATTCCCATGGAGAAAATTGTGTCTCCCTCGTGGACCACATGTGGCACTGTTAGGTCGGAACGCTCTAGATATGGCGTTATGAAGCTCAAAGATCTTATCTGCTGTATGCCACACCAGAGGCGGACGGGTTTTAACGGCGTTGTAGAAGCTGCATCATCCACAAGGGACACCCGCGATAGAAATCCAATTAACTAATGACCCATCCTGACCTAATGCAGCCAGCTCTTTTCTTAAAGGCACTGTTCACGATAATTTTGAGGTACCCGTTTTATTCGAAAAGCGGAAGTATAGATTGAGAATAGTTCATCGGTAGTGAAGAAAGCGAGAGAGTTCGCCGATTTCGAAAAAATATGGCTCCTCAAAAGTAGGGAAAATAGAGGTTGGACGAGATTACCATGACGGAAATAACATGAAAGGGGTACCAGGACGAGATTTCATTTATTGCAATTGCACAAAGGGCTGACTACATCAAGCCAAAACTATACAGAACTGTCTTTTACTGTCGCTATGAGTCATGACAAGTGGTTTGAACTTCCATCATGGGTTCACTTGTGATCGGTGCAGCCTCTACAATGTCGGTGAAACTCGTCGAGGTATACACACGGAGCAATATTTGAGCCTTTATACTGTGAAGAGCGCCACTAGGACGAGTTAAACCGTTCTTTAAAAGAGACTCAGATAGCTGGCTGATGAAGCAATTCCAAGTAAAAACTAATCAGCTGCAGGAAAGATTGAATGCGAGGATACCGTAGTCACTCGCTCACGCCATTGCACAGCATATCCTTCGAAGGAGGAAAACTCATCCAAACTGTCTTTCCGTAAACACATACTCGTACAATGCTGATGAGAACAGCAGCTGCAACTGTAACGAGAAACCCGTTTTCCTGCTATTTTGACTTTACTCATTTGGACGGATTGTTTATTAGCAATAGCTCAATTCTAGACTCACTAATTATACATCATGCAAAATATTCCGTAAGCTAGTCAGGGTTGATTGATATGATGAATAGTAGGCGGCGCTTCTTGCCACTGTGCAAACACAGCTGCATGGAAAGCAACAGCTCGTCTTTGAGTTACCGCTTCAGGCCCAGAAATAATCTTGTTGGCTCTCAGTGTACTACCCTGAACTGATTTCGGCGCATTCCGTTTTTAGTGTTCCCTTTACATTCCCTCGCTTCCCTGGGGATCATTCCGTTATGATGCCAGACAAGTTTTTGCTCTTAACTCGCATCACCCTCTAATGCTGATGTGGCAAGGGCATTCACTTAATTAATGAAGGTTTTCAATGAGAAATGCCTCGGCAGTCCATAATATGAGATAGTCCATCCTTCAGGATCTTCGTCTCCTAATACTTCCGAGAACAGGTCTCTTCAGGACAGCTTTAATTCCTGACACTTCAAGTTGATAGTCTGATTTGAGTACTAGCCTTTCCTTGTGATTTAAATTTTCATCACAAACTTCTCTTTGACCTTTTGAAAGCATAGCGGTTAGAAGTTACTATATTAACTGTACACTAGGTAACCCTTACCCTTTATTCGTCTCGAATTTCGCTCTACGTTGAGCTCCAAATGTTTTTCCGGAGTCCGTTATTCTAACATCACTTGTGTCACTTCATCGTGGTTTGCGACATTCTCGAATAAAAATCACTCGAAGTTGCCCTCTCCCATCATTTCTACCTGGAAACCCTCAATAGATTACTCGATCTGCCCGTAGAGATGGGTTCCGCCCAAACAGTAGTAGTAACGAGCCAGCGGTTCGGGTGTTCTAATACGATTGGAACACACGCAGGCTTTGAGCATACGGGATGTGTTTTGTGGCTCTCACGGTAAGTGATAGAGCCCTACCCAGATCCGTGGACAAACCTAGTCATAGTTTCCAAGGAAGAGGGAATGCCGGCGGGACGGGCAGGTCGGAGAGAACAAATTTGATTTGTTTTATGGTGAAGTCATAAATTACGGTACATTACGGAGTGTACATATTTGAAAGCTACTGGGCAATCTACACATGTGTGTGTGTAGATTACCCAGTACACACACATGTGTAGATTGTGCCTGGAAGTGAAACAAGTAGAATTGGGTGGCCCGGGATAATGTTTTCCATGGTGCGGTGCTTGGTAACCATAAGTTCGAGATCAACTCCCATGTGACGTCGAATTTCTCTCACACGTCACCAAAGTGGTAAGCGTGAGAAGAATTCGCGACATCACCTAGTAGTCGAACTCGGAAAGCTCACAATATGGAATAAACTTTGATGAAGCCACAGCTTCAACGAAGCTCGTCTTCCTCTTTCACTTGATCATTCATTTCAATCTGAAGTAAACTATTTTTTTACTCTCAGTGTACCCAGAACACCGATACTCGGGCAGGAAGAGATCGAAACCGTGCTATCTGCAAATTTTATGTCGTTGGGTCACCTGGGGCAGATAACTTGCCCATTTGTTATGCTCGCACGTGTACATATTTCAAATCTACCGAGCTCTTAATTTTTTTGTCACATGCTTTAGAAAAAAAGATGGCTCTGGACATACCCGTCCTTCTGAAGCATTAACAATGCTGACATCCCCCCCCCCCCACCCATCTCCCAGAATGGAAGTGCCGTCACTGGTTGATTTTGTGGACCAGAGAGCCTAGTGGACTAACAATAAGAATACCCCCCCCCCCCCCCCCAAACAATGTTTTTCCTCTGCTTAGTCCTATTCAGGATATCCTGACGTAGGCTCTGCACCTGGGGACGCTATAAGTAGCCTACCATAATTCCTGACGTCAGAGTCATGCAGGTTGCCATTGAAACCAATATTCTATAAGCATTTTCGAATTCAGCTGGAAACTATTATTAAGTATTACAGTTATGGATAATGGCGTATACTTTGATGTTTTGAACTTTCGGGTGTTTGAGCTACAGCGAGATTGGTGCTCCTAATTATCCTGCTTATGTTGAAAACATTTTCCATGCCGTCTCAAGAGTTCAGAATAAGTAATGAGGAAACTTCACTAGCGAATAAAGTTTTCAAAGCCGATAAGCCCTGCCTTCATACCCTTGGACTGAGATGATTTCTCAATTTAAAGTTCGCACGGGAGACGAGCAGTAGGAACGGTTTGTGCAATCGATAAGCTGCACGCGGCTGTCGCGGACCATTCGTTATAACAGTTCTAGCGTTCTCCAGACAGCTCAATCGCTATCCGATTATTACTTACGGCATGAATCTACTGTTAGTTCTTTTGTTCCTGAATTTCTTGTTGCTGCATTCTGGTACATTCCTTCGCGCGCGGCGTCGCTCTAGCGCGACGCGACAATTTCGTTCCTACTGCACCACACCCAAGTTTCTTCAGTTGACCTAACCTCCGTCTCCCCGGATATCAACTTCCTAGAGGCTGTCACTTCCCGATACATCAGCTGTCCATTGCTCTACAAATTCATCACAGAGCATGGGTCACGACTTTCCAGCACAGTCGGCACTGCAGTAGCAGCCTCCTGTGTCAGCGCCATTCATCTTTCACAGTTCAAAAAAAGAGGATCCCGAAGCGGCGATTCGCCGGGGTCGACGCATGCGATGACCTCGGTTTCGCGGGGACACCACATGGCGTATGCTGGCTCATGCTGTTCGTTATGAATGACAAGAATTTAGAATTCCAGTGGATGCATTCGCCGACAGATCTAATCTGTATTGTTTTCATCCTCCATACTCTTCTTCCTTAAAAATCTGAAAGACTAGGCAAAACAGCTTGACCGTTTGCAGAAGCATAATTCTCTGGAACCATTGTGCGAACAAAGTCGTCGTTATGGAACGTTCTTTCACAAATCAACTTTGTTTCCCTCAAAACAAATCATAAAATAATTACGGCAATATATAATTCCATTGACGTCAAAGCAAAAACCAAGCGATAATCAGATTCAGGCCACTCAATCTTCTTAAGACATTCCATTTCCCATCAGTGGTCACAGACCAAGTCTATTTAAATATCCCATAAATCAAGTCTATTTAAGTGTATCCGTAAATAGACTGAGGATTCATGGGGCTTTACTGAATCCAGAATCACTAGTCTAATGTGGTCTCTAACGTGGATAAAGCAATAATCCCTCGAGTATTGGACCACGAAGATACCGAACCCATTCCAAAGCCTAATCCCAGTTAGCAAATCACCAAAGTACTGGTCACCTACACAGTAACCTAGTTGTTATGTTTACTATAAATGCTCCAAGTTTCTAATCATTAGTCAATCCTCTTTAAGAGGTGCGCCACGCATTTGACATCTGTTCCTAGTCGTGTGGCATATTGAAATTGTAGGTGGTCTACATCATGATTTGAGGTGCCCAGCTAATGTACAAGTCAACTTTTTATCCTCAGAAGCAATTCAAATAGCAGTCAAGCGACCTCGGAGGGATATAGTGCTCGGTTAACCGGGCGAATCCGGGATTCATTCCGCGGACCATTGGTGTGATGTTTGCGCTACTTGTCACTACACCACCTAGACTTATGTTAAATATAAATAATGTAAATGAATATGAATTATAGCTTGCTCAAAGAGAAACTCTATGATTTACGAACGCGTAGCTGCTAATGAATATGTTGTTCGCTACTTCTTGAGCTTCACGAGGGGAGGGGACTACTGCCAACATGATAAGTCGAGAGAACAAACATGGGATTAACAAGGACGCAACGTTATCTCGCGAATTTTTCGAGTGAATCTGGCACCGTTATAGGGAATTCTTGCTCTCTGATGGAATTTCGTTCTCAGGAACTCTTCAGGCTGATTTTCAGGGAATATTCTGAGAAATAAAAGTTGTTACCTAATGTTAAAGGCACAAATCACAAACATTTTTTTGGGACTTCCTCTTATAACTAAATTGTGTTCGAGTCATGAAGGGACATTGTCGGGTCGATAAACAGCTTCTATGTACAGGGCGTTATAAACGTTCCAAAACCGGTTTTGCAGATGTACACACCCAAAAGTGGCCGTTGGGGTCCTTGTCAAGTCTGTACCATTCACAATGAGGCGTTAGGACGTAGGCGAAAAGCACGCCCATGTGGGAGACACTCAGACGATTACAGACGCATAATCTCGTTAAGCGTCCTTCCCTACTACTTTAGGGAAGCCTATATTCTTGATTTTCTCCGATCTTCACGCTTAGATTGCCATTTTGCACTGTCCTGCTTTTCATAACTTCACTTAACTTATATACCTCGAGATTATCGTAATTTGAACGTTCCACACTCAGGGAATCCTGTTTGGTAGGGTCAATATTGGAAAGAATTCCTATTCGAGTCATACTAAAATCGCTTTCATGGATTCAAATACTTTTTTAATACCTGCTGACTTTCCTGAATTTTTTTCTGTACTTTCATTCGCCTGGAATAACTTAATGCACTTTAGATTCACAGAAAACATCGAATTGAAAGAAAGTGCGATATGTTTTTGTGAGTTACGAGGTAATTTCCAGATTTACGTCAAACGGGATAGTCCTGAATAATTCAATGTCAGGTGATATCTGAAGTAGTATGTCAACGGTAATACGCCAGCGATTCATAACTTACTCACTTATACGGCTCGTCTTCATTCATGTGCGAGCACCGACAACACACGATTCCCTTCTGTCTTTCGCGATCGCCATCCATGGTAGACTTAGAATTCGACGAAGACGACAATGTGAGGAGCCATTTAGCTGCACTGCAGCTGTTTTAAGTAGTTGGCAAGCACGTCCTCCCATCTCGCGGCAGGTCTACCCTGAGATCGTGAAGATCCTACGGGAGCCTACTCGACTGTTCTTCTTGTCTCTTGTCCATCTGTCATCGTCTCTTCTCATAATACGACGAGCCCCCTAAGTTTGGCGTTTAGAAAAACGCCTAGGTGATTCATAATTAAGAAATATTGTCCGCAACTTTTGATCCCTCCATCACAAACGAATTCACACATGATCACGAGCACATTCATTCGTTTAAATCCGGTATATCTGAGTTCACTTCCACTTTACTGTTTGATCGGCATTACAGTAGAAATAGAGGATTCATTCAGTCAAATGCTTAGCCGCAAAGTCTTTCAAAGGCCTCTGCGGTGTTAACGAGACCAGATTACGCTGATATCAGATAGGGGCGTTGACAAATGGCATTTGGATGCTCAAACACTCGAGGGAGCACTGATGCATAGGACCACCCAAAAAGGTTGTAGAACGAGAAGTCCTTATTCTCCTACTCAACGTTGATCCCTGCCATCGCAGAGTTCGCTATTGTTGTATGTTGCGTCCACTTCCTTCTATCTGCGGCACCTTCTGGGGTGTGGTGCGTTAGGAACGAAATGGTCGCGTCGCGGTGAGAGGGGCGTCGCGCGCGAAGGAATGTAGCGGAATGCAGCAGTAGGTAAGAAATACAAGAACAAAGTACTAATAGTAGAATTATGCATAAAATAATGATCACATATCGATTGAGCTGTATGAAGAACGCTAGAGCTGTAATAACGGCAAACGAGTGGTCCGCGACAGCCGCGTGCGGCGAATCGATTACCCAAAATCGTTCCTAACGCTCGTCTCCCCACCTTCTGCCGCTACCTCAGTTCCAGGGGTCCGGGAACTTCTCCCCTAAAACGGCGTCGCACACGCCGCACCCGCCGCCTATCGCAGGATTGCGATGGAAGATTGGAGCGCGCAATTTGTGAGGTAGGGAGTCCTTTAATTATTTGAATTGGCTGGCCGCTCTTTTCATTCCAATGCGGTCTTGATCGTCGTTTATATAGGAGGAGTCATTTTAATTAATTAAGTCTAATAAACATGACAACTAAAAAGAAACAGAAGAAAAAACGATAAAATCTAATGAAAAAGCAAGCCAGTCAAGGAAAAATATCGCGTCCTATCGATTGGCGGGAGGCGGGGTGAGTACGGTAACTGCAGTGACATTTGCCGCATGCCGCAAGGGAGAATGCCGCGATAGGGGAGAAGTTCCGTTACCCCAGTTCCAGCGACGTCATTCATAATCGCGCTCCACCACCTTTTTTGAACCTCTTCGTGGTAGCTACTTTTGGTTTCAAGCTCCACTGCTTCCCTAATCGGATGATCCTGTTTCCTTACCATTGCACATCTTAGTTTATCATATTTGGCTGAGCGAGAGCTGATTGCTCGGTCTTCACCTTGACGTCCTCCTTTCTAACCTTGTCTGAAAAAAATTGCTACAAATTGTTTTTCTGAAAATGAAGAGGGTCGAAACGAGGAGCAACTCGTTTTGAATGCATAGCGAATTGTTGTTGGGCTTTCGCCGGTTCCCAGTTATTCGCTCGATTCCAATTTCAGGCTAATTACTTAGTTACGATGCAGTATCCAACTACTGATTATAGCTTAGTCATCGTTCATCATTTTCTAGTAAGTCACGCAATGACGTTCACCTCATTCAAAGTCGATAGGAAATAGAGCTGCCTCTCCCGACCAAAGCTCGGGTTCATTCGAGTTGGTTCACAGAAACACAATCCACGGGCAAAGGAGTTTTCTCTGGCGAAGGTGTATGGGGTTGACTGCTGGATTTGGGCATAGTTGAGAGTTGAAAAGTTCCTATAGCCTCGTAATCCTAGTTCGATTACATGTGGATGGAAACTGGACTGTAAATCGTCAAGGGTCCAAACTTCATCTAGACTTTGCGATTCAACACTTACTCTCTATGTGATCCGAGCATCATTCAATTTCCCTCAATAGCTTCAAAGTTTTCATTTGATTTCACAGTAGCGGACTCAGAAAATCTTGTAGATCAAACATCACAGCGGCCCTTGATCTTTGTGCGTTAGTGGGGCTAAGAACTCTCTACCTTCCTTTCACCCACGTCATACCTGGGAATGAAGGCAATTACTCTCAAACTCGGAAAATCGGGCAGTCATTATCAAAGTTGTGAAGCAACTGACGGGATCTGCATTGAATTACCTTGTCAGAGGGCAGAGAGCACTTCTTCAGAATGACGCGGTAGGGAATCCTCGGAAAGGGGAGTTTAACTGAGCCTGAGGACAGGGAGCCTCTGTCGTCTTGATAGTAATAAGATTTTTTTGATGGGGACCATTCAATACCGACCGACCTGGAATGCCTGGATCGGATGAATGTACCCTTGCCTAACTCGAGATCAGCCACTGAAATATTTGGAAATTGCCATTATTATTCATTCATATTCATTCAGATCTCAATTTTTTATTTCAGCCCTACCACCTACCATTCAATACCTCCCTAATGGAGCTTTCAGAGCCATGGGTTTTCTCCACTCATTGAGCAGGCTCAGGGAAGTATTGGCTCCACAGTCGCTGGTTATTGCATTTATGCCAGACTGATTGGAAAACAAGATAATCGCATGTAAACATCTTCGGGGAGGGTGTACGAGGGTGTGAACATGCGTATTGGCATAAATTATTTGCGTGTAGCAAGGAACACATTGCGGATCCAGGGAGGGCCCTGGCATAGTTCGGTCCATCGAACCCTTTTTTCCTTGAAAACGTTCCATCTATCATACACATAGACTTTGCATCTAAAATTGTGGTACAGGAAATAGCTACCCCACTCTGTGTTATATGGTGTTTTTATCGAACTGGTATATACTGAAGCCAGCTTGAAGGCCTTCCTGGGCAATACCTACCCAAAAAAGCCATGTGGTCGAAGCTTCAGAACCATAATAGATCATCATACACGACGGCGACCTCAGATGGTGATGTTGAGCCCTTAGCTTCGTCATTTTGCAAAGATACGTTTCACTCTTCACCCATTTGATCAGGCACGACACTTTGGAAAGGCCAATCAACTGGGAGATCGTTCTCTGGAAGACTGCCACAACTCATTTCATGGCATGATCAGTCGCGACAGCCTTACATGGTGACCTGGTTTTGAGTCAGGGACCTTGATGGCGCCTGCTGTCACATTCCATCAGCATCTGCCAGTGTCTCATTCTCGTCGCTTTCGCTACAACAACTACCCTAACTCTCCAAAGCAAAACTCATGGCTGTAGAAAGTAGATTGAGCCAAACATTTGCTAGACTAGAGTTTCACAAGCCTGGTGTGAAGTGTTGCATTCGCTACTAGAGCGTAGCTTGGCGTCATTGAGAAGCACATAAAGTTCACCCCATGAGCAATTCGTCACAGCACCTGTTTCACGTGGTTACCGTAATCCACTGGTGTGGGAATAACGATTGAATCCTCCGGCTCATTATTGTGGTCGACCTGCAGTAATTCTTTTCTCTCTCTGTAACTCGTTAGAGCAACAACTCTTTTCACACTCGTTGTCAAGGGTAACACTTCATCAAAGGCACGGGTAACTAACCGACTGACTGAAAATGCTACATGTGTTTTATCGACAACTGAATCCGTAGCCGTTTATTTCATTACTAAGCTCTTATCTTGAACTTCGCTCGACGTTTAGATTTTTCGAACTGGCCATCAAAATGCGTGACGATAGGCTTCCCAAAACGCCTGGCCTCAGAAGCCCCTCTTCTTAAACTTTCGACGACGGTCTTCAGCTGAAATTCGTTCACAGCCAGCTTTTTTCTATTGGGCAGTCCAGCCATGCTCAGCTCCTTTTTGTGGGTGTTCACTCAGCCGGCTAATCGTCCCGTCCAGGAAACTACATACATTTACGTAAAGTTTTAGCTCATGCTTCTCTCGTATGCACAGCATCTGAAGTGATAGGCATACCAGGTCCGTCTTGATAAGCTCTCCTAAGGACTCTTCGTTGGATTTATGGAGGGTCGTGTTGCTAGACCATTCTAAGACTTTCTGAGAACACTCATCCTCCTATCGCAAATTCTCAGATATGATGAATTTCGAGTTTTTCCGAGAAAGGAACGAATTCAACCACTACATTAGTGAGCATTTTTCCCAAGTTAGTGTCAGGAAGTTAAAAAAGTGAAGCAGTGGTCTTCTCAATGAAGTTCCCCATCAAAGAGCTGGCCATCAGGGGCTTCAAGCCCATGATTAAGATTAAGGGATGAACGTCTGAGTCTATAATCTGCATGCTTTTTATAGAAGGCATTTGCTAAAAAAAGGTATTTAGCATGCAGGCTCCCTAAGTCATCCGAACGCTCTCAGTAGATTTCCTGAAGGAAATCGTCGGATGAAGATAGAGTGGCATAGCAAAAAAGCGGCACATGTCCCCATTTCATTGGATTTTACGTCATACAGGCCAAAAAACAAGCTCATTGCCTCTAGTTACCTAAGCGCAACGGGTACGATTCATTAGGTTTCAGTGGAAAATAAAAGCAGATCAGGTCCATGGACGAGTTCCCACTTGGCGATATCATTTTATTAGGAGTTCCCTGTAACTCCCTGCTATCAATTTTCGAAGTGTTTTTCGTAATTTAGATTCATTTCACCATTGATATTGTCGGCACACCCATTTGGGAGCAGGTGCACATTCAAGGGGCGTGGCTAAGGGAGTCTTCGGAGTTTACGACGGCTCATCTAGCGCATCTGTTCCCATATATAGTTTCCTTTGCCAGATGGTACCCCCTCTGCGTAGACAACTCGAACTATTGAAATTACTGTCTCTGAAAGGTATTGTGCATGCTTTATTATTGGAAAACATGACTTCGGACGGGTTTTCACTCTATAACTTGTGAGTCTCTGTGATTATGAATGGAAGGTTAATGCATTCGATGTAGACCTCTTGATTTCCTACTCTTCATACTCCATTGGCCCCGAATCGGAGTATTTTTATCTTTTCCCTCGAGTGCATTGCATGCTGTCGTATTCAAACTGGAATTCAAATACGTCTTGTTTCACTTTACTCGAGAAAAAGTCGATTCGTCATAAACTGCTGATGGGGACAAGTTTCTTCCGACCTCCAGCAGCGTAGGTACTGAAACACCCTAGAAAAGACGCCAATTCGATTGAATAAATGGGAGTCAATGAGGTTTTTTGCCTTACCCAAATAAATCTTGTGCTGTGCAGGAGAACCCTCCCGCTTAACGTGGATTATTTCACTATCATTGGTGATCTTTGTTGTGCTTCCTCTTTATTCAGTGCTATCTCGAACTTTGTCACTTGGCGAGAACACTTATATGACACGTCCTTTACGATAACTCGCTCCCATTGGTAATCCCTTCTACGGATTCAGGAACGGCTTACAGGAAAGGCGAGCTGAGTAGTAAACGAGTAGTGTCCCTGCTCAAATGTAGTTCTGCTTTTCTAGGTGTCTGGTTGGATAAGTACACAAAGATTTAGAAGTCCGCCAGTACTTTACTGAGTTAATCATAATATTTAACTCGAATGTCTTTGAAATATCACCACTTAGCACGGAAAGGAGGGCATTTGAGGAATCGGATGTCACGTTTTTGATAAACGTGACATTCGATTGGCAAGAAAATGATGAATTTTGTCGCCTGGCGGTAGATGCGTTCTATCAGCTACTGACAAGATTCAGTCTGAACTCAGATGGCACCCAGCGAAGTAGGAAAGCGAGGGTGTGGGTATCGTTAGTGGATGTGTTGGGAATAAAGCGTGTCATTTCTGCGGGGCAGCGTGATCATGATACAGTTCCGCTGATCATGCCAAGACGTCACGGCCCAAGTGAAACCCGGTGCTGTACAGACTAATTCCCAAGGGAACGATTATCAGTTTTCCTGAATACAATTTTGAAACATTCAAATTTCGAATGGTGGCTCTCGTACGTTTTCGTACCATAAATGGCATGGTACAAAACAGGACGTGATTGTCTCAAACCGTATCCACTGAAGTTTCGTGGATTAGGCTCTGAAAAGCTGTTGCGATTGCAAAGTTTTCCGTTCTCCAATCTCTTTTGATTAAATACATGCAGACCGACCTTTGGTAATTTCACACATTCCTGCTCGCTTCAGATGAATTGCTTAGCGTGTGAGCGTGCATATGAATAATTGCGGGTGATTCAAAAGTGGGAAAATGAAACAGTAGGGGGATTGAGCCCCTGAACGATAACTCATCCTGAGAACTTCGCATTTGTCCCCATTTAAAAGAAAGTTGGAAATTTCTGAACGCGATGATTAGCATGCGAATATCGGCTGTCATCTTCGCCTCCTTTCCTACGAGCGAAAGAAAAGGATGGAGTGGTCAACGATGGCTAATCCCTTCTGCATGCACTTAGAATACCCGTGCTATTTACTTCGCGAGAATCTGAAAGGCGTATCTGGCCCATGGGTGAACCGGTGAAACTTCTCTAGGCCTTCATTCCTCCAACACCGTGTCTTTATACTCCGGCACCCCTTCAGAGCTACCGAATTAGTCAGAAAGGAAGGTTTAGGTCTCGTGTAGGAGTAGGACGATGGAAACTTGACAGCCATTGTGCCCCTTCCCATCTGGCATTCAGTGTTTCGTACTTCAAAGGGAGCCTTCACCAGCCCAACGCGGATGGATCCACTGCAGCAGATGGACAGAAGGTGCCCTCCGTTTTGATAGCACATTTGATTAATAATCTGATTCACGTGCAAAATGGGTGAATCAGTTGCGGAGCGTTCTCTGCCCTCTCTCAGATGGTCATAGACAGTAAGGCTGTTTGGACGGCAGACATTCTCATGATGGTACGTCCTTCGCTTTGTAGGGCTTTTTACGCCGCTCGTGAGACCTTTTTGTTGTATTAACGGTCTACGTCGAGTCTCTTACCACCTAGGTAGTTTTCGATAGATTTTCTTTTCCTCGATGCATCTCTCAAGATTCCTGTACGAGATGGCACCCAGATGAATACCCAGTAGATTCGAGTTTCGTGTCCTGCCCATTGGGAATGCACGCCTGTCGAAATCGCAACATAAGCTGCATAGTCCACCTTGTTTCTCCCAATGTTTCGATTTTAATGGCGAGCCCATTCATCCATTGCAATGAGTCTGAGAACTGTTGACACGATTCCATTCCATTAGCAAGAAAGTCTGGGTTGAGTTGATCGAAGATCGGCATACAAACCCCATCAACATCTGTGGAATGTCGCTAATCTAATGCATCTATGTAGCAATGGCAATCATATACCATTTCCTAAGTGTTTCCTAATGTTTTTCCTCTGTCGTACGCCCCGTAGGAACAAACATTGAGCTGATAATTCTCGCTAATCGAACACAGTAACGTTTTCATTTGCTGTTCTAGCAGTATCGAGTATATCGAGCTTCTTGCAAAAAGCTAGGTAAGCACTGAACATCAAAAATTTCGGGCTATTTGATGGGGGTTAGCTTCTGTAGAAGGTTTTCTGGAGATTGCGATCCGAGAGTGCTTCTTCCAACGAGCTCGGTATGCTTGATGTCGCTAGGACAATAATTGAGAATGTTACTGAATACTTGTTCGATTAGCGGAAATGTTCAGCCTTAATGTTCCTGTGGGGCTCCCCACAGAGCCTGAATCAGTAGAGGCTTTTGCATTGATAGATCCCAGTCTGGAATGCTTACCCGCACTTGTAGCCTATAAAATGACTTCCGGTGGATAGCCAATGTAAAGTCAGTGTTTTTATCATGCTAGACGAGTCTAATACAAATTAACCAACCACGAAATAATTAAAGGCTTGATTGGTCGGGGCGAGTATCGATCCCCGGAGTAAGCCTGTGATTGTGTGTCGTTCGCCACTTAATCGCCTCCATGAAAGCTATAAATAATGTTTACTATAAAAATCGTTTTGTTTTCTGCTCTTCAATAGATCTATAAAGACGACTATGCTTTGATCGGGAAGCTCGATAACTTTCTTGGAGAACGGAGATACTTTTTGAATGTGGAATGTCCTAACATCTATGGTCACGGGTGTGCTAATTACCCTTTTACTGATATTCGAAAAGAGAACTATCACGTAGGCGCAGGCTACAGAATGATTCCACTTGAAAATGCTTCGAGTTGTCACCTGAGTTTCTACCCTTGTACTTTATGCTGGGTATAATTCAAAAGGTCTATATTATCAAGATCACGTGGACTTGTTCGATCTGATGTCCGTGATCCACTCACTGATAGAGTCACTCATTTTTAAATCCTGAATGAGTTCTCACCCGAGGTAGGACCTCAAAAGTGACGGTATTGCTGTAGAGAGATCGGTTCGACAGCATAGGCGTTCGCTGCGACAGCTTTAAACACTTATTTTCTGTAAATCCGTGCACTGTTATTCAGTTAGGAGCGTGAACCTCCGGAATAAGTAGGCGCTTCCCAGGAACAGGCCCACCAGTCGGCTCTGATTCGAACATTGCTCAAGTCCAGGAATTTTGGTACATGGCCAAGTCAGCTGTAGAATGTGTCATGTAGCGAAGGGCGGTACTGCAGGAGTCTTAACCCTCGATCATCATGCTTTAGTAATGACCGGATTAATCACGGAGCTCTGGAACAAAGTACACGAAGGACTGAAGGGCAAGGGTTACGTTTCATATGGGGAAGGCCATAAGTTGTTCGCTCCGAAATTCTTGCAGCGGATTCTGCAGCCTATTTGAGACATATGGGGAACCTCCTTCTATGAAGATCCATTTCAACTAGACATCCTTTTGCTAATAAATACAATCAACATTTGATTGCAACCTGCTTGAACAGAGCTCGGGCATATGTACATAGGTTCTTCCCACAGAAAGTAGCTCTGGTGGGTGTCTCGAATTTTGAAGTCAGCAGTGCTTTAAAGCCATTTACGGCTACAATTTATGTACCCACTTCGCTCTACCCGTAATTTGTCGCCGTAAATTCCCTTTTATCCTTATGCTGTCAGAAAATGTTCCTTACATCGTCTTCCTTGTCGCTTCTCATCAGAAAATCGTTTGCTTTCCTTTCTGGGAAAGTCGGCCCTTCCCTATTTTAGAGTTCTTCTCTGCTTGAGATGACAGCATTGTAAAAGGGCATGTAGAAGCAAGATCTGATCATGTGAGAGGAAAGTCATTGTTGTGGCATACTGGGAACGAATATTCGAAGTATCCACCTCTCCTCTGCTATTAAATGTTACAGAAACAGATTAAAATGGAAACCTACTATTTTATGTTCTGAATTAATGGGTTATGCGAAGTGCCGGCATACACAATTAGACCCATTTTGTAGAACACCAATCGAATTAGTTCGTAGAAGTGACTGGAATTCACAATCATATTCAAGAAAGAGGCCATTATAAGGGCAGTCTGGAGCCAAGAAATGTTTCATTACTTGACTTCGATTGGAGATTGAATGGGAGCATTTGGATGTTTTTACTGTGTATGCACCTACAAATGGCCGAGCAAAGGATCGCTATAGCATCTCTTCAAAGCAATGCTATGGATTATGACAAGGTTGTGAAAGAACGATAAGTCAGCTCGATTCGCATAGTTTGAACTCTTCAAGATATGGTTATGCTTCTGGCCGATTGCCCTTTGCTAGCACGTGGAACATGACCATCAGTTCAGATTGCTGATCTGCACTCTCTAACTGGGACAGCGATTGACCGATGGGGCCTCTCTTGGATAACTTGAAATATTTACGGTCACATAACTCAGAAGAAGTAACTTCAGACATAATCGGACGTAAATCACAGTAACAGTCCTGTAAGCATACTCGGTGACATTGCCTCCCTCATAACAACGTCGTTATTTATTAGATGCCTAACGGGAGAACGTTAAAACGGGTAGATCGATGGCAAGGTGTGGGCGAAATTCCACTTCAGACGAGACCTAACCCCGTAATTGTGCTTTCTTGGTACCGTTCTCTTCATCCCTCACACTTCCGGGATGGGTCTGGCATTTTCTCCCCAAACAGCGTGTCGCGCTCGTTGCATGCAATCGCGCGCTGTGTGAAAAGAAAGATTTGGATTTTCAATGGAAGGGAACGGAGAACTATTGCCGCAGGCCGTGGAAACTCGGTGAAGAAGTTCCGTTACCCCTACCGCAAGCCATACGGCAACCCCACTGGTCAGAGGTGTGTAGAAGTAAATGGCGCAATATAACACAAGCTCAGTCCGGGTATCGAACTGGCACGAATCTGAATGGAAGTGAATGCAGAACATAGCCCAGAACGGGACTAATTAAGGCCAGAAGACTTGATTTTTGCATGAATTTTTGCCAAAGGTAGGTATCTTTATGAAGTACCATAAGGAAGGGAATTTTCCGTCATTCATCGGTCTTTTAGCAATGGAACAAGTGTTCAACCTCTTCTAAGAAATGTAAGGATATTCGAATGCTAGCTGGATTAGCACAATAATGTATGACATCTGGCTGATCCAGTCAACCTTCTTACATCCCACACAAAATGTGCCCACATGCGGTGGCAAAGGAGCAACGGTTTACCCCTTTCGTGTGTTTCAGTAGCGATGACGCTGAAAATGCGATCCCGTCGTCAGACACCAAGATATCCATCCTACACCCTCGACTTGCTTAATAGGGCTAAAACTTCTGTAAGCCCAAATTCTACCTTAAATTTCACTAGCCATTACCTACCTAAACATACCTAATTTAGCACCCGATACTCACCCACTGGTAATAATATCGATTCATATCCTGAAAAAGGGTAAGAACAAGCCTCACTTTTTCATGGTCGGTCCCGTTCGGTAACTGTCATCTGATAAAATGACACCCTAGGGGGACTGCCATTTCATCACCGGTGGCTTTCCAAACGGGACCGGCCACGACAGAGCCCAGGTAACCTTAACAGTTAGCAGCAGAGTTCAATTTACTCGTGCCTTATCCAAAACAGTGAATTTTAGGCGTACGAGTTATGTCGTGACCGATCGACGAGATGACAAACAAAATGTGGGAAATAAAATCAACAACAAGTACACCTATTTGTCCATTTGTGATCGCTCCTTGTGTGCTATACTGCTCCGTGTGGGAAGAGGCGATTTATGACCCCGCTCAGACTCGTACCACTTGCAGGGTAATCTGTCCCCTGCCGGAAAGGCCCTCATTCTACCGCACCTTCTGTAAAGATTAGCAGAATATTTTCGATTTTCGAATACGATAGAGCAGCTTATATTGGTTGATAAGGTGAGGCTTTATTGTAGTCGCTGTGACGCCTTCAGACAATCTAATCCTTCCAAGGTGTTGTTGATATCAAACAACTGACATCACTTCCGCGTGTTCGGAGAGCATTGTTTTTGAATTGTTAGGGCATGTGATAAATTCTGCTCAGAATGCGCCATCAACTACTTTCACTTTTTTTGCATTTTTTCAATGGCATGGTTTCATCTGACAAGGGACGAACTGGCGGTCTCTTTGTGTGCAGACGTAAGCCTACACTCTTAGCCATTCCGCTACCCCTCCCTCAAATTTCTAGTGTTCTCGCAATTCTGCTGCTCTCGAATCTCCGAGCCGGTGTGGCCCATGGACGTTTTGTGAATAGTGCCCTTCCTCAGCTTAACAGCGGAATGAAAATAAAACTGCTGAGTTCGTTTCGTTCCGTGGAGCTAGCATTGAAGTACGTGCTTTAATGGCCTAACCTACTTCTGCCTGCGCATGAGCCCCTTTCAGGGTGTCATGTGCCCAATTGTATTCTAAAGCTTTTGGATATATTTGAAGATATAGGTAATTTCATTTATCGAATGACTGCCAATAACTATTCGTCGCTGGCAATATTCGTTTCTTATTGGAAGTAACCACGTTTGACTCTCACTTATTCTTGGTATGGTATCTTGAAGTCACTAGTGTTCTTCTCTGAAGCATCGGCCAGGCTATTGTTTCGGTCAGTCGCCTTCGTCACAGCCTTAGATGTCCAGAAGAAAGTCGTTCATTTTATATTCCCAATCTCGTATATTTGAGACACCGCTTCCATTGAGCTGTTACAAGAAACTCACAGCGGCTTTCCAGACATCGATGCCAGATTACAGGGAATTCTACGCAGCCGTAAAAGCACTTAGTTGGTCGTGCCTGTGATTTCGTACTCACTTACGCAAGTGCTACAAGTTCCCTTTCCAGGGAGTTTTTTTCAATTTGTGTGAGAGTTTTCTCGAAACGCTTTGTCGTGATGCACGAGGACATATCGGTAGTGCAAACTACATTTTCCTGCAAAACCGTAGAACTGTCAAAGGACGGATCCATTGATCCCTGTGGTGGCGGTCAGCTGTGGAACAAGTGGTCGTCACAGTGATCGCTTAAAGTTTCGAACTTTGCCATTTGGCCAGATCAGTTAGAGAGAGACGTCTAACAAGGAAGGTCTTTCAGGGCGTGGGACGCTTTTTGAAAATGGTTTTTTGCATGGTATAGGGGCATGAGCACTGAGTGTAAAACTATGGTCCATTTCCGCTAAATGGCCTTCTGAATGCCAAAAAACGACTGAAAACGATTTTGTCAGAAATCGCCGTTTTAACCCACTCAGCGTCGTTTTTTTCATTCATGGCGTCGACTGTCCGTACAGTAGAAGGCGCCAGTTGACTGCGCATCGAAAATAACGTGAACGGTAGCCAAAAAAGGGGGCCACATGCTGAAAAGTGCGGGGAAGTTTCATTTAGCCTCTCCACGGTTAAGCTGCCAGCAGCGTCGGATGGTGTGGTGGATAGCGATGTGGACTTCGAGGAACGACGACTAGGATGGGTTGGTGGTTCGAAATCTCCGGGATTTTCCGCTTTTGCATTTTATGCTGCCACCTCCAGATTGGCTCCATATTGCACCAAGACCAAAGCAAGTGCCTGAGTGGTCATGGTCGTGACCAGGACCAGCCAGGCACATAACCTCTACAAGCCGTTAGAATTTGTTGTGTGACGCACTATCAGTGAAGAAGCTTCCAGGCTCAACACTCCCAGTCCTGCGTTCCTACCTCCTCCCCTCAACTTCCTCACGTAAATTGTATTCAAAAAACTCGATATCATATCATTTGGTTTTCGGACATTGTATGGACATTGCACAGTCCATACAATTCTTTGAATGGTATGGACAGTGATGGTTTGATTGTTGTTCTATTTCGACGGAATTCCTTCAAAACTGATGGAAGGCTCATCTAATTCCGATGATTTCACCGTTTTTTGCCCTAGTGTTGATCTCGCGCCGTTGAAGAGTTTTTGTCCACTATTCTGTTGGTCATCTCCATTTCCTTCTCTCCTCACGATCAGTCACTCATCTTCTGTAGTCACCTCGACTTCAGCGATGACCTTCTTGTTCGTGTCCTGCCAGCCCTTCACACGGACGCGAAGTTAGGGGATCGTAGGTTGGGAACGGGTATCGCCGAAACCCTTCATCTAGTATTCATCTAGTGATACGGCGCTAGAATGATTTCCTTCAGGGCTGACAGATTTTCATATCAAGCCTAATGCTCATGGATGCTTCAGCGAGAAGATGAATTGAAAGAGAGTCTGATTGGTTCTCCCACAGGAGTCCGCCGTGGACGCCCAGAGGAAGGTCGGAATCGGGAATCCTGTCGTCTTTGCATTGACGAACGAGGTCGAGGACAGCTTCCATCAAATAGGAACCATATTATAGGGTTCGAACCCCCCCCCCCCCATTACAACACTTATCAAGTGTGAATTTAAGAGGCACCTTTATACTCCTGGGAGAGTGAAGCCTGGAAGCCCCTTCACTGATAGCACCCCACACAACAAATTCTGACGGTTTGTGGAGGTGCGCCTGGCTTGTCCTGGGCACGACCATGACCAGTCAGGCACTTGCTTTGGCCCTGGTGCAATAGGTGGAGCCAATCTGGAGGTGGCAGCATAAAATGCAAAAGCGGAAAATCCCGGAGATTTCGAACCACCAACCCATCCTAGTCGTCGTTCCTCGAAGTCCACATCGCTATCCACCACACCATCCAACACTGCTGTAAGCTTAACCGTGGAGAGCCTACAGGAATCTTCCCCGCACTTTTCAACATGTGGCCCCCTTTTTTGGCTACCTTTCACGTTATTTTCAATGCGCAGTCAACTGGCGTCTTCTACTGTACGGACAGTCGGCGCCATGAATGAAACAAACGACGCTGAGTGGGTTAAAACGGCGATTTCTGACAAAATAGTTTTCAGTCGTTTTTTGGCATTCAGAAGGCCATTTAGCGGAAATGGACCATAGTTTTACACTCAGTGCTCATGCCCCTATACCATGCAAAAAACCATTATCAAAAAGCGTCCCACGCCCCGAAAGACCTTCCTTGTAAGACCATAACTCAGATTCTTACAGAACGACAGTCACGCTTCGGAATTTCGCTACTCACGCCAGTCGAAAATTCATCGCCTCAGAAAATTTCGTAAATCATTATGATCCGAAAACTGCGGCAAATGATTCCTCGAGTCACAGCTTCTTGACTTCTGGACGAACGGCTTCAGTGATTTGCTCATAGGAAAGGGGAGGAAGACCCTAAAGTTCATGATGGGAATGGCACGGAAGTAAATATAGTGAACAGATTCTGGTCTAACCTAAGTGCCCACGATTTGCCTCTGAATACGTTCTGACGTACGCGGACATAGAATTGTACTGCCACAATATGATATTTACATCGTATCTATCCGAAATACGCTTTCAATTGATATTTTTGTCTTCGTAGAATCGCTGTATATTCCATACATTGCATCCAATCAGGCCATATTGTGAGGAAAGAAAAAGCTAGGCATGAGTTAATGAATGCCGAATGACTCTGAGAAATCGTGCTGGCTCTGAAAGACTTGGAATCACTACTAGGCTCTCTTCAGATTTTTTCAAATCTTTATGAGGCAACGTAGTGTAGTGCTGGGCTGTGTTTCATAGTATCTGCGCGTCCATCAACTCAGACCTTTCGACCACTTGAAAGAAATGGTGCAGTGAAGTTGCAACTACATAAATATGGCCTATTGAGGATTCAATCGCTCTACAACTTCTGAATTTAAGCAGACGTCTGGTGCATCCCAATCAATGCTAAAAGAAGAAGTTCGGGAGTTGTTAGTTTTCCAAAATATTTCTGGTCTTGACAATCAGAATAGTCCATGTTCGACTTTTTTGCAAACTTGGCATAAAGTGAAGTTAGTGCGAGGGTGGTCGTTCTGCCGTAGCGATGAATTTCAAGGTGAGCAGCATTTACCTCTGTTGAAGGGTTGCTATTCTAGTAACACCTTCTTGGGGTTTCTGGTGAGGCGTGTGAGCGAGCAAACCACATTCATATGCCCGGGACCATTTTAAGCCCTGACGAAAGCGAAGCTGCCGAAGCGTGGCCTGAAAAAGTAAAACAATCTCGAAAGGCTTGAAAAAAGGATTCTGTCTTGAAACTGTCCGCTTGACATCTTAGTTTATGAGAGGCTAATTTGCTAGGTTAGCTCCAACCTTTTCTACGCGAGAATGATTGTGGTCGCTGTGGGCGGAGCAAAAAGCAAAGCTCTAGCGTGGTTCTTTGGCCAGAGAGCAAGCAAGTAACGACGTCAATGGTAATTGTTTCTCCTTGCGAATTGACACCAAATCTTCATTCAATCTACCGTATGACATCGCAAGGTTGTCAAGCAATAAGTATGATTTATTGCTCATTCTCGCTCTTACATTTTGCTAGTCAACACATTCTGATTGATACATGTTGCCTCCTTTGATGTTTCTGCTGAGCGGCGGTGACTGATACGTAAATACCCTTGAGGGTCTGCTCATTCTTTACTTTGATTGAGGATGAATTTGGGCCGAAGTGAAAGCCAGTATAAAGTGATTTTATTCTGCACTTCCTATGGTATCACACTTGGCCATCCGACTAGCTTGCCATTTTGATAGCTTCCGTCAAGGCCGGAATGCTTACGTACGGGTTCGAGTTCCACCCAAGGCTGAAGTTTTGCCCACAACTCACCATCCTTGTTAGAATACAAGATTGTTTGTGCCTACAACTGATCTCCTTAATCCACTTAGACCTTAGACCGAACCCACATTCAGAGTGGCTCGATATTTTCTAGTCAAGGCAAATGTTTACCTTAAACCTCCAGTCTGTCTACTTACGATTCGCTTCTTTCGCTCTTCTCTTAGCACCTACGATCCATGCGGTCTTCCGTTGGCTTTCCTCCTGTTCCGCTCTTCTCCATTCCGTTTTTCCCTTGAGATATAGCCTGCCAGATATTGCCGATATTAATGACGTTAGTGGGCAATCGGCGACCATATGTTCAGGTCATCTTTGCAGATTCCCGGCGTAATTCAATCGCAAACCCCCATTGTGCGACCCCTAATTCGATGTATTCCTTCGGAGAATAATAAATAACGGAGCAGCTGATTGCTTCGATCAAACATCAAACCATCTGTCGAAACTGCCCAATTTAATGAAAGAGTCAGTTATCTAATGGTCCCCCCAGATGCTTCACTCGTTTTTGCTTAGCTGGTGTTGACGCAAGTATACAGCTTTTACAAATATTTTATTTTTTTGGTATCTACATAAAGGGGATCCCCTGAGGAGGCTGGGTATGTCTCACTCAGAAGGGTCTCAGGCCTCCCCTAGCTCTTTAATCCGCATGCTTTTTCTTTTCTGTTTCCTATCCTTTTTTTCATTTTCTGGAAATATGTTGCTCTGAATCTTGTAGGATCTAATGGATCCAGAATCATCAGAATCATCCTGATCTATTAAAAATGATTTCGTGGAGTGACTCGCTATTGATTGTTGTGCATCGTATTGATTGTTCAATTGATTTTTTCAGAATGTCCTATGTTTGATTTCGGTGGTTCTCCGGTATTCATCTTCGTGCCATTCATAGCATTCTCTGTCATATTCCTGCTAATAATTCTACTCAAATCATGCGTCGTGATGGGGTAATTTACTGGTTATATTTTTTTCCATTTTTCTTTTACTACAAGTTGATTTTCCACATAAAGCTGAGCGACTTTTTCATTGGCGAAGATAGCCTCTGTAAAACAGTGTTGGCCTTGAACACATAACAGCGCCTTTGTGCTTTGAATGGTAAAGAAAGTGGTTGGGCGCAGTCCCACACATTAATTACCAACGCTGAACCTTTGTTCATTATCCATGGTGTCACACATTTGGTTTTTCTCTTTTTCGGAGGAAAATTAACGCAATTAACGCGCCTACATAAATACGTAAAAATGAGATCCTTTTTCTTCAGAGGGTTTGCTGGTTCATTGCAACAGATGCCTAACAGATCCTTTGGCTACTATATGTGTCTAGGTCATTCAAGGCGTGAGCCCAAGGAGGTCTCCTAGTAGGGAATCAGCGCTATGAACATGTGCAGTAGCGCTTAAAAGTATTCGGCCCAACGCTTTCACGCGTTTTTCGTTCATAAAGTTTTTCTCAGTACAGCAAATCGTGCAAAATTTTGATATGTTCAACTAAAGCATATTTCAAACTAAACACTACTTGACTGCGAAGCATCAATATCAGCGATACTTATTGCGGTAGTAAATTTAACTGAAGGCAAATTTATTGACGCACCTTATGTGCGTTTTTCTTATTTACTGTGATCGGCATTAGCGATCGTACACTTTAGACACGGCATAAAGGAAACCATATTAGTAGGACCATCATCTGTGTTCCCACTTGATTTTGAGTTCGAGCCCTTTGGGATCTCTGGAACACGATCAGATTGCAGGTTAATAGTGGTAAATATTCACAATACACCCACGCTATATATATTGAAATTTCGCAAAGAAGGTACGACTGAGAAGTAAAATTGGAAGATGCATTCCGCCAAATAGTTTTGAGCGCTGCGGTATAATCATCCCTGCAGTCTGCACCGGAAGAGTTGCGAAGCCGCTAATAGTCCATGTTCGACCTTCTTGCAATCTTGGCGTGTTAGCAAGTTACGATGATTCCGTCTAATCATAAGGCGGTTAAGTCTTAAAGAAAATTATCTCAAGGCCTGAAGCTGCTTCTAATTTTCAATGAAGATGAGAAGCACTGTGTCTGGGTAGCACATGTGTGGATTTGAGTTCCATCGGAAGCTGAAATTCTGTCCAAAATACGCGAATCTTGAGGGAATTTTCGGAACGTTAAAGCGCTCACTTCAACTTCTGCAGTGAATGCTCATCTAAGAAAGCCAGTCAGTAGTGTTCATCCCTGAACAGCCTCATCTGGCTGATATGATTTAGAAGAATTTATCTGTGAACTTGCTCAGCTGCCTTTCTACTAGGTCAACTACGTATGTGAGTGGGAGAGGGATGGAGAAGGGGGACCACTCAGACCATTGACTCCACGAATTCGATGAAGGACTGTATTTCATCACATTAATTGAGCCCTTTCTTTGATGCCTTTCTCTGAACCACAGTGATGTCACGGGAGAGGTACTTCGTGGTCACCTTCTGGTAGTCTATTCAGCGCTCTAGACCACAGATGAATCGGAGTGCGTCCAGCACTGTGAAAAAAAGGAAGGAAAAATGTAACCAGTACTGGTATGGTTTACCCTGCATCAAGTGCTTCTCTACTGCGCATCGATCTTCTTCGAGTGAACGTAGTCAATTGCTGCTACCATCTTGAACCATTTTAGAAGTTCTAGGAGGGACCCTAAACAGACCATTTCTTCTGCACAGAAATATAAAATTGGCAATTGAATTCATTCTCACATTTGAAAAAATGTCTCTGCAATTACTATCATCTGTAATCGAACATTTCAGCCGTTCTGATTTACAACGTGGTTGGGCAACGCAAGCACGACGTGTTCGTCGTCCGATGAATTCCCATTCGACGGCATCCGTCGAGATTCAGACAAGTCAACAACCAGTGCCATTTATCCCACCTCCAGGTAAAGCAATAACTTGGTTACCGGTCGGTTACCATAGCGCCTATCCAAATGAGTTTTGAATGTGTTGTTTGCTACCACTAGCCAATGTTTCCGTTGCAGGTTATTACTCGGAAGTAATGGCCACAGACTCGTCCGCTATGTACCCAATGTATGTTCCACCGTATTCAATGAGTAACACACCACAGTTGTCAATGCGGGATCCGAGACGCTTTCAGGTAAATATCCGAGTTTATCATTCTTCCTGACATGGCTTGGGAAAGAGGAAAAAATGAAAAGTTGATGATGGTCTCTTGCTTCCCTGCTCTACTTGGACTTGGACCCAACTTGAATATAATTGGAAAGAGCAGGGGACAGAGCAAAGAAGATGTTCTATTTATTAGATAGCACGGTAACGATTTTTCTGGGAGTAGGTGTAGGCGATAGGAGTGAAGAGGGATAGAACTCCTAGGGCCTCTCAAAGTTCAGCATTGGTATTGGGGTGCGCTCTGAATCACAGCCTTTAATCATCCAGTATCACATGAGTGGAGAATAGAAAGCTGAAATACTGATACCGAGTGCCAAACACATCCGAATATTGAGCTATTGCTTTCTTCTGTTAGTTCGTAGCGCGATATTAGCTCCTTTCTACCCCTTGTCTCTGTCGACTAGGCGAGGCCTAGAACTAGGAATCCCGTGGGCCTGAGCACTGACGTTTAGCAGTACCGACCCCACCCCTCATTTTCTCTTCCATTCTCCATTTACAAGACGAAACTCATGTAAATCCCAAAAGGCCCACCTGCTTTGACAATACCTATTTTAGGGACTGCCTGGTCTGCAAGCACCGCCACCGTATCCTCCTCCACCGAGCTATAGCCAAATTCAAAACTTTCCCGAACTGCCGACAGTCAGTAACGCTCGGCTCGACAATCGTACGCCATCGCGAAACGGCAAGAAATCAGAAATCACTCCAGTCGAATAGGCTATAGCATTCGTCAAGAGCCTCTGCCGAAGTGCTGCTCAGCTTTGGATTCTTTGCATCGGTGACATCAACCTATTAGAAATCCGATCTTTATCATCAGTGCTTTGTCTACGGGTATTTGTAATGATCAGTTTCCTCAAGCTAGCCTGCTTTCTCTTTCTGTCAGCATCAGTATCACCGATATAGCATTAACGTGACGCGAGCGGTCGCGCTACTGTCATCAAGACAGTCTGCAGCACGGCACGATAAGCTTCATTTTATTACAAAACGACGTTGAACGTACTTTACTTCACTCTCGTCTCATTCTTTGATCACGATCCTGCTTGAGTGCAGCAGAACAGATTTCATTTCCCATTCATGGATTGTTCGGGAATCGCTTCCTCGCTATCACTGAGATGCCAAATATTGATTTGCTCTAATGTTGTGTTATTGATTCCTCGAATTTACTTTTTCTTCACAACTGTAATTTGGTAATTCACGGGTAAATTCTAATAAAATGATATTTCTGATACTCTTATTCAACCACAGTCTTTAGTCTGAAAATTGTCTATAAGTAGATGTAAATACACAACACCACTGTCGATTTTTCTAGCGCTGCTCATCCACTGTAAACCGCTGCACACGCTTTGATAGCTCGTTGAAGGATAACTTCAACTTTGTAATCTCTGATTTTGTCCCACAAAAGCCATCACCAACAGTACCAACAGAGCAGATGATGCAGGTCTGCCCCATTCGAGCAAGAGAGACCCAACGAGGGTCAGAGTCGTATGAGGAAGTTGAAGATCAGAGTTGCCTGGCAAATCGTACAGTTTTTCTATGTTAGAATGGAAGGTGAGTAAGTGGATCCACCGGTACGTCAAAGGACCGAAACCATATTCATTTCTCTTAAGAGGGCTTAGGCGGAAGGAATCACGGGTAGCGGGTTTATGTAAATGAGTTCTGCCATATCATCCTCTCATTTCTCATCTTATATATTCCATATCAAACCGTTTATCCCGATAAGACGCACCAAACAGACATCGACTAATTGTAAGCTCACTTCGTATTACTTGCCTACAAGTTTGTTCGCTTCGTTTGATTTCAACTAAACGCTGACTGAATTACATGGAGGAGACGTGGCTAGTTCTCTATTAAGCACTTTCTCTATGAGTGCTCTGCAATAGGAGGTGAGATTCTCAATATTTTGCTTTTCCAGCTCAGAAGATCTTGCTACGCCTTTCCTTATGAAAATGTTGGGTCAAATGCAAGTGCTTAGCTCAAGTTTAAAGTGTGAAAAGCAGAGCGATGGAAACTATCTCTATGAATACACAATTCAAGTGCACCCACAAAAAGAAGACGAAGACCTTGCTGGTATGATTTTGCAGAATTAACGGAGTGAATGCCAGTCAATTAAAAAACAACTTGTTTTTCTATCGTGCCTCAATCGTTGAGAGGGGGGGGGGGGAAGACGAGAAGAAGGCGAAAAGCGGAAGCAAATCGCCTCGGTTGGCTCCCTAAACTCGAAGGTGTGGTTCGAGGGACTTCATAGTTGCTCCACCGCTTTTGAAAACAGCAGCGAATTTCTGGGCAACAGGGTTAGCACACAGCTTGTCAGGTCGAACAATGTCCTATATAGGGCGCAATAAAGGCTCGAAGATTGTCATCACCCTTAACCATACCCAGTTGGGACCGTTTCAGCGGCCGTGTAGAGACTACCACTCACAACGGAGCGCACATGTTGAGAATTCAACTGCTGATCGCTTCGAATAAAAGTGATATTCGGAACATTTTGGCAGTTTTTTGCTAATTGTAGCCAGCTCCTATGGACCGGCTGAAACCAAAACGCGACAAGTGTGATGCATTAAATGGTGAAAAAAACTGAGCCTGCATGAAGTTCTCTTGTTGTGTGTGCCACCGGTCCGCCTGCAGACACCGAAGTAGAACTAAAGGCGAAAACGACAGACCGAATCCCTCAGTGAAAACAACGAAGTAATCGCGTCGTTGACAGCAAATGCCTCTTCATTCTGACCGCAAGCTATGTGCTCCCTTCTAGACAAAGCTGGTTTGAAACGGCAACGTATGCCGCACGTATAGCTTCCTACTGACCGTTTCGTTTGTTTCATTTCATAATGTACTCAGCACATGTGTCGCTACAAGAACATATTTCCACACGAAATTATTACCTAGTGGTAGTCCATACAAATGTTTGAGGAATCAGAATGACTTATGACTATGATTTGATCGTGACCTCTTTAGCACTGCTTCATTCGGACTCGCATTCATCATTAGACTACCGGACCAGCTCCGATTACACCTCCAGCTTGTCGCCCGTTAAGCCGGTACGTGAACTTTCGACATACTGGCGCCGTAAAAGGGCGGAGGTGGTGTAATGGCAATAGGCGCACATCATCGCACGTGTGGCTCACGAAATATTATAAATCTCGGATCGATACCCGCTTGGTGTGCCAAGCCTTACATCCTTTTAGTGTTAAATGGTACTAGCGTGGGAGGATAGATTACTGACTTGTATAGGGTGCGCCAAAATTACTCTCTCAAATATTTACCGCTGTAAAATCGGTTAAACGATAGATTGAGGAGTAATTTCTCTACAACACTTTATTGATATTAAGCCATTACACACAGTCGACTCAAATTCCGAAAATCCCACCAGGGGCGCGGAAACAGGCCCGCAGACGCAAGAAGAAGTCGTCCACTGTGGCGCTAAGGTACTCCAAAGGTATTTCTTCTCATGCTCTGAGCAGGTCTCTCTTCTGCGGCTCAATTAAGTGGTGCTGCTTACAAGGGTGGTCTTTCAGGGCGTGAGAAGCTTTTTGAAAATGATTCTTTGCATGGTGTAGGGGCATGAGCACTGAGTACAGAACTATGGTCCATTTCCGCCAATTGGCATTCTGAATGCCAAAAAAGGAGTGAAAATGATTTTGCCAGAAATTGCCGTTCTAACCCACTAAGCGTCGTTTGTTTTATTCATGGCGTCGACTGTCCGCACAGTAGAAGGCGCCACTGGACTGCGCATTGAAATTAATGTGAGTAGCCAAAAAAGGGAGCCACATGTTGAAACATATTGAAAAGTGCGGGGAAGTTGCATATGTGCTCGCCACGGTTGAGCTGCTGTCAGCAATGGATGGTGTGCTGGATAGCCATATGGACTTCGAGTTGGGACAACTAGGCTGGTTGCTGGTTCGGATCCCCGAGAGTTTGCTATTTTTGAGCAATGAGCCAGAGAGGTGGAGGTGGACGAGTAGGCTGGTCTGGCCGACCACCTAGTTGTATTCGATCCCCAGGGATACTTGGTACCAGCGCCACTGCACCGCACAATGCATTCCTCCTCATCTCGTTCACTCCTTCGACTGATTTCAAAAGCGTCTGTTAAGGTTAGATCAGTGGCCTGTATGTGTGTACATTGGCCTTGACCTTAACGTTATTTAGTGTGTAATTGAATATTGCAGGGATGTCTCGGATCCGCCGTCAGTTTTGTGTACTGGTACTCGCTCCATGATTTCTTAAGTGACAAGTCTACCAGTGTTCTCTCAGGCGTAAATCTCGATCGCGAACTCGAAAACCTAACGCCTGGCTGAGGTTCCCTCGATGGAATCGACATCCGTAGCCGAACACACAGGAACCTGGCCATGGGCACCATACAGAAGAAGATTGCCAACTATGTACTGACTGTGTATCTCTGCCCTAACAGAGCCGGTTTGGTGAAGCGTAGCTGTTCCGCGTCATATGCACCAAAAGACGAACGAGACTGGCACGACCGAGAAGTCCTCGATGAGACGCTGTCCACTTCGAAAGATGGCACAGACTAAAAACGTGAACGCCGGGCCATTACTACCTCCTACACCGGAACCTGTGTGGATAGCAATAGCATTTGATATCGCTCGCTCTAGACACCTCGGGATCATCGTCGGGACCAGAGCCAATGAGCAGTCCAACTCTGTCCCGCGTGTCTTCGACGCTTTCATCAGAAGAATCGCTAACGGAAATTTTCCGATTTGATTCGGAGATCTTCGCATTGTCTCCCACGGAGACAGCATCTCTAGAGGAGAAGCAAAACAACGGAGTAGTTGCTCTGCGGAATCCTAACACAGAAGCCGACTAGGGGGCTGGCCAGGCCAGCCTAGTCGTCCACTTCCACCTCTCTGGCTCATTGCTTTGGCCCTGGTGCAATATGGAGGCAATCTGGAGGTGGCGGTGCAAAATGCAAAAACGTCATCGTTTCGAGGATGCGAACAACCGACTCAGCCCAGCTGTCCCAGTTCAAACTCCACATCGCTATCCACCACACCATCCGTCGCTGCCAGCAGCTCAACCGTATGAAACTTCCCCTTGCTTTTCAGAATGTCAGCCCTTTTTTTGCTGCCGTTCGCGCTATTTTCAATGCACAATCCACTGACGCCTTATACTGTGCGGACAATCGACGCCATGAATAAAACAAACGACGCTTAGTGGGTTAAAACGGTAATTTCTGGCAAAATCATTTTCACCCCTTTTTTGGCATTCAGAAGGTCATTCAGCAGAAATGGACCATAGTTCTGTATTCAGCGCTCATGCCCCTATACCATGCAGAAAACCATTTCTAAAAAGCGTCCTATTTCGACGGATTGGTGGTAGAATGCTCGATAGTATATCTATTCCAATATTTATTGGGTCAACAAGTCGTAAATACAATTCGTACCACTACAAAGTCAAGCATTTTGAGGGTTGTGCATCTTTGTTCGTCTTATTTTGGAATTGCCGGTGGTTAGTCCGACAGGCGACAGGCTGGAGCGCTCAGCGTATCTCCTTTGAATTGTTGCACCGCACCGCTCTCGTTCCTTGTATTGGAAACGATTGCCTGTCTTACTTGTAATTGGGTCGCTGGAGAGCGGAGGGCGAGGAATTTGGAGTTGGGAGCAGTACCGTTGACGGCACTGCCCGATTTTGGAACCGCCGAGCTGTGGAGTCGCCGAACTGTCAAGAACTGCTTGAGCTGTCGAGAACTCGAGAGAACTGAACTGGAACTGAACTGCCGGACTGACACTAACTGGGCCTTTTATACCCAAAAAAATGGGCAGCTTATATACTGGTCCCGGTGGGCGGTGCATTTGGCCTTTGGTATGGGAACCTACAAAATTCCAGCAATTTTGTACTTTGGGGTGGGAAAAAGCGAAGTCCTCGTAATCATGACGAAGAGTCATGACACGTCCCACCCCTGGAAGGCATTCCTTGTTAGAGCAGGCCTTTCTTTAGATAGCCATTCCTGAGCAATGATAAATCCTGGGAGAGTGTCTCGGCACCACTGCTGGGTCACCCTCACTCTATGAGCCAGTGCTGAATTTTGTTGGAACACGAACGGTCTAGAGCCGAAGCTTTATTTTGTCCATAGAAACAAGAAGATTTTCAGCACGCTCAAACAGGTAGACTTCCGTATTGATTTTGACATCGTTATCGATAAAAACCAGCGGTAACTTCACTTCGTTAGTGATCGCTGTCCAAACCATGAGTTTCCCTGCGTGGACAAAACGTCCATGAATTCTCCTCTCTCGTAAGCTTCTTCAGTTGTTGAGCAGAGCACCCGACCGTTTTGACGGTTGAACGTCGACTCCATCGGAGAAGACAATGTCTCGGTGGCGCGTCGACGCGAACCGTTGGAGGAGCATCTTGCACTTCTGGATCCGGTTTTTCTTCATGGATACAGTGAGAAAATGCACCTTTTGGCATCGATAAGGTTAACCCCAGCTTCTCTTTAGCTATATGGCGAATGGAACTATTACTTATTCCCAGCTTTTTGGCAACCTTCCTCATTGACCTCTCCAGATTGCACCGCATCATATCCCATACAACTTTACCCTTTCCCGTGGATGTTGCAGTTGTTTTTCTTCCCCTTCCTGGGCGGTTTTCTGTAGTATCGAGCTCCTTAAATCGTTCGATGGTGGAGTCCACAGTTCTTCTGCTGAATGATAGAGTTTTTGCGATGGTTTGGATCAGCGGCCCATCTGGTGTAACTGAAAAGTCGAGGGTCTAGGAGAATGAGGTTCAACCATTTTTGAAGGAGTAAGAGCTGAGGATCGAAGCTTGTGGTTCTGATGAAGGAAGAAGTGCCCAACATGTTCGCGGCTAATCGATAGATCATCGCTTCATTAAATCAATAGGTCAAACTCTGCAACTTTGAGCAAGTAATTTTAGCGCACCCTATACATCGGTTTGCCATTGCAAGTTATTGTGTGAAAAATATACGCATTCGAAACACCATTGTGATGTCGCAAGTAGGGCGGATGGGGGCTAACCCAGGAGAGGGGACGACCAAGCCTGGTAATCGTGACGTTTTTAAATAAAATCCATTATTAATTAATTTGGTACTTGGTTAAAGTTAACTATTGAAGCCATCTACTAGTTAGCTATTAATTAATTAATTAATTATTATAATTCACTATAATTAATTTAACTCAATGATAATTAATATTTCAATCTATGAATTTATTGGAAAGAGTCTAGCAGGTTAGATATTCTCGAACGAGCAATTAATTAGTCTTCTTTTCAGACCACACATTCAGAAGCGGAGTGCCTATGTATGGTCGAAGTTCGATTTATACTTTTTCATAGGAATATGAACGGGAAGTAAGTGGCATTAGATTAAAGTGCCCGCTATTAACTGCTTAACATACTCTGGGAAACTACAGGGCACAGTTGAGAATCAAGGAAGAGTTCGCTTGTTGCGTCACCGTCCGAGAAGTCATCGACCACTTCCGAATCGAAACCGACGGCGTTCATCGGTTAGTTGACCTGAAAACTAAATTCCTGATGAGGTCACTAATTTCTTAACAAGCAGTAGCAGTTAATGCCACCATCGTGCTTTCGGAGCAGCGGTCAGAGAGGAAAGGAGTACAATACACCCGAGGGTGTGTCACACAACATAAAAGCAGAAACTGAAAGGCGATGGTACTTTGAAAATAAATGAACAAAAAATAGAAAAGATTAACCTAAAAAAAACTAGGGAGAGAGCCATAGTTGGAAGTGATGCATGCTTTTCAAGAGGGAAGGGGGTATTTACGAGAGCAAAGAGAGAAAGGAGCAAGAAGCTCGCATAGAGGATCATTTGTGGAATAATGCTGTGACCTTTCTTATATGTAGAAAAGCTCTTCTCCCCTCAAGAAATGATCCTTCATGTTACACTGGCCCAGGGCCCAATATGTATAGAGAGGTAACAGTACTAGGGCTGGCTGACAACAAAGCTCGAGACGAACAAATTTGATCTGGAACCACAAGCGAGTAGACAAAGAGAGACCTCACGCGTAAGGATCAACTTTTTTACAAGATCCCCAAACAACCAGAACACCTGGAAATCAAGGCCTCACATCATCAAAAGCATACACCACGTAGCGGGCTCCTTGCCTCGGAGAAAGAGACGGAAAAACGGTAAAGCAACAGTGGAGTAATGAAATGAACAAGTTACCTGAAACAACCTAAGAAAATAACAGCTGCTACAAAAGAAAATACCGCTAAGATATAAAGAAGCAATTAGGGAAATAGGGACGTTTGCTTTCATTAACTGGCGATTTTGTATTTTAGCGGCGTATTCACGCCACGACTTGGGTACTCAGTTGGCCGTGAACGTAGCAGTACCTATCCACTGAACGACACCGATCTGGACAAAACACTGGCTGAACTCTGCGGCAACGATGTTGACGCAAACACAATCACCATCGTAGCTGACGTCACCCGCTGAAGTTAGCCGCACCAGTTGTCAATTACCTATTTTTCATCCAAAGATTTGACTTTGTGCTCACATCGAAAAGTGCTTGGAATCATCTCAGCCCTTTAACTACCCTAACCAGTTTTTTCTAGTGTTGGTATGAACGAGATACCGAGCTCGTCCTGCATCATGAATGTGCGCAATTATAAATTTTTACGAATTTGTTGTGTGACACATATGTATATAAACATGCGTACATAAGTGAGCGACTGAAGCCAGTATTGAGGATGGGGGAGTAATTTCGACGTTGCTCAAGAGCTCGGGCGAAATGACAATAAATAAGACGTGCAAAAATTTGAAACATAAAACCGCGAAAGGGTACAGGACAGCAGCGATGAGAATAAAGACCAAGCGATTGCAGATATATGTCTCCTCTGTCAGTAATACCCTTGCCACGCGTTAGAATACCAGTAAGACGGTGCTGTCGAAACACAACTTTATTAACCCAATGCGTACCGCAGTGCTTCCGCGCCCCAACAATTTCTTCACAATCGACGCGCCAAAGAGACTCGCGGCGTACAACGCGCGCGGCCACACAGAGCGGTTTTCTGAACAAATCACAAGGTATGTGCTGTTCGAACTTCATTCAAACTCTGGAGTGATTATGGACCAAAGCGCGGTCACGCAGAGGCGAAGGGGCGTGCTGGCACCATGTGCAGCACGCGGTACGCAATGGATTAAGCGCCCTCCAACTCGGGTAATTAAACTCAACATTCATGAGGAACAACAATTAATGCGAACATTCAAAGAAACTTCAATTATTGAATGAGAAGGGCTAAACAAAGGGAGCGCAGTAGAGAATTGTGAGACAACAATCAATGAGAACATTCATAACACTTCAGTGAATGAGAACATAATATGAGAAACATCAATATGTGAGAAGGGTAAAAGGAAAAGGAGCACAATAAAAAATCGTGAAACGACAGTCAGTAAGAAGAAACAATCCTACTTTATATAATTCGCTAAGTGTGTCTGTTGGTGTGTCGGTGTGTTTGTGTGCGTGTTTGTGTGTGTGTGTGTGTGTCGGTGTGTGTGTCTGACCGGAAATTCATAACTCCTGTCCCCGTGGACCTAGAGTGTTCAAATTTGGTAGGAGTAAGGGGAGCAGCATGGGAACACTTATGGTAGGTGGCAGGACCGGATTCCGTTCACAGGGAGCGCGGCGTGCGCGTTAGAAATTTTGGGACGCAAATTCATAACTCCTGCTCCCGTGGACCTAGGAAGCTCAAATTTGGCAGGAGTACAGGGGGCAGCATGGGAACAGTTATGACAGGTGGTATGAGCAGAATGCACCCACAGGGAGCAGGTTGTGCGCGATAGTAATTTTGGGCCGCAAATTCATAACTCCTGCTTACGTGGACCTAGAGCGTTCAAATTTGGTAGGACCACACTTTTGGTATTACCAGTGGAACCTCAGCATTCTAATAGGTGATGCAGGATATGACGGAATCGTAGGTACTCGGTGACAGAAACTGATGATAACTGAAAAGAGAGTTTAAAGGACCTAAGGGTGCCACCTACCGACCGAAATCCTAACATCTTCGGTATCTACGATGTAGCTTTGTCCGTTTAGTATGTTTCATTCGATAAGACGAAATGGTAGAGCAGGGTGACAAAAGTTAATGGTAAGTGCAGTGATAGGGACCCATTAGGGCAATACGATAAGCAGATTAGAACTTTATTCATTTCTTACTATTAGATTATCCGCTATCCAGCAAGGTTTGTGATTCAATGAAGGATTCTCTTTCCTCGATGTCATTTGCTACAAAACTTATTCGACCGCCTGTAATCTAGAAATCTCAACAAATGATATCTCCGTAAAGAAAAGGGTCCATTGTTAAAAGTATCTGATAACGGTGCTATCGTCACTCAGAACATCTCCACAGCATCATCTTTGATTGTCTAACAGTTGGATTTTCGATGGGTATTTATTGCAAAGATAGGGAGCAAAAGTTCGAGCCTTCCAATCGAAGGCGTAAGCACCGACTTTAACTGAATACCATTTGCACTGCCCTGTTAGTCGTGTGTCAAATTTCGTGTACAGGAAACTGCCATTTGCTCCAAAAAAGGAGTGGAGAATTAGACTTACTACAACTATCGAAGAAAGAGGGAAGCTTTCGATTTCTGTCAAGTCAAAGGAGGCTTTCGAGCTCTGTTCCAGTTTCAAACCCTCACTCAGATAAACACGGGAAAAACTTAAAGACTATAAACTTTGAAAAAGGGAATAAAATTCTTCTGTTCAACATTACTCGGGATAGGGTGTTTGACACAAGAAGGAGGAGAGCCTGGCGATAACCGGGCGATCCGACTGGTCAATCAATAAATGAGAATGGTAAGGGAAATACGAGGGATGCCGCGGCCATATACATATACCCGCGTTTGAGCGTGTAAGCGATATTTGGTCTATTGATGAGGGAAATCGGGCAGCAAGTGCAATCGCGGTTCAACAACCGCGATAAAGGCCTTTAGGTCGACTTGCCGTTCCGTTCAGTAATACCGTTCAGTAAAAGTCTGTAGAGTACGCATCCGGATGTATAGTGATTTACTTACATACACGACAACGTTCAAACGTACGTGGACAACCAGCTCACTTTCCGAAGGGCAGCGAGTTCGAGCGTACCCTCAAGCTGATCAATGTCGCTACACAAGTCCTTGGAAGTTAGTTGTCAGGTTGGCCGCTGATGCTAGGGTGAAGAATTTTACCCTGATAAGTTATCGCACGGTTTATGAAGGAGACTGGAAAAGCGGCGAGCATACCGATGGAACTACGCAAATATATAATCAAGGATATCTGATGAGCCAAGCTATCCAAGTTCTTGTAGAGAGGTTGTTCCGCATGATCACTTTCAGATGAGGTTACTTTGTTTACCGATGTGCATGACAGTCTCGTTTCATGTTCCGTGCGTTCCATGATTCCTTTTATGTTCCCATCTTCTGAAATAAATAAGAGTTGTTTATTTCTTCACCTCCAATAGCCGTTGACTCATTCCTATGTTGGCAATTGGCTCTTTTTCATGACTTCAAAAAATGAAACGGTGAACTTTAGAATGCATTGTTGTCGCCGTCGAGCTGGCGTTATAGGTTTCGGAGCCGTTAATTGTCTGTTAAGTGGATACCTAATGTTACAACCTGCTCATGCTGCCTCTACGTGCTGACAGCTCCGCCTCCATACAGGTTAATAAGCAGGAATGTTCCGTTGTGTACATGTAAGCTGTAACAACGTCGGTAGAAAGGCGCCGTTCCAAGTGTTTGAAGGCTGTTTCGTCTTCATTCTTCTCCTTGTTCTTTGAAGGGTAGTAAATTCCCTTTCTACACACTCCTGCCTTCTAGAGATATCTCGTTTTTCACTTCAAAAGAAAGTTACTCCTTTCCACAGTTAAAAGCAGCTCTTTAACTTTGACCGATTGGTAATGAAAAAGAAAAAAAAGAAACCCAAGCTGATTGACCAGTCAAAAAGCCAAAGTACATTTATATTTCACTCACAAAGCATCCGACGCCAAGAAATGATGTAACAAAGTCTTATTATCGTGAAGTTAATAAGCAACAAGGGCCAGGTCATGATGTGTACTCGAACGTGGCCTTGGTTCTCTTCCATTGCTGGTGCTGGATAGGGTGAAATTTGATGAGTTCGTGGGACTTCTTCGTAGTCGGTTCCCATGAATTTTGTCAAAGCTGCAGCTCTGATAGCACGTTTGATGAGCCGTATAGCTGATTCACGAAATGGGCGGATAACTATCAAATACATAACACATGTTGACATAGCGATTAATGAAATCGGAATAAACATCATGGTCTGCAAATGAGGCCTGAATGATTTCAGGACATTACAGAGATGCTAGGGAACAGATCGCATCAAATTTTTGCAAACAAAAACTTAAATTGGCAGAGCTACGGGACAGTTCTGTGTTTTTACATAAATATCATTTTTTAATCTTGAAAATCTGTTATCAGCTAGTGGATGTAGTCCAGTGCTATGTGCCATGGATCGACTATCGAATGGAAGTTAGCCCGGGCAAAGGAGAAAACGTATCCCGTAGGGTTGCGCTACTACTTTCGGAAACTCTAAATCCAGAAGCCAATGCATACCAGGGATTTTGATCAGTGAGCAAAGTCTGGGTACAAAAACGTGGAGTTCGCCGATGATACGAGAGGAGATCGTCGCTCTATGAACAAACTTACTTACATCTCAATCATCCACGACAAGCCTAAAATGACTGTAATAACAAATAACATGGCGGGCAAGCCGAGTTGAAATTGAATAATATGACGCAGCACGTAACGAGAGCAATGACCACGTTGATATGAAGACGATGTGTTTTTGCCGAGAATTTGTGCCTTCTCGCTCAAATACGTAAGACAACCCTGGAAATTGATAATATATTGTAGCAGAATTGTAACAGGTAGAATAAGATAAAAGCAGTTGATAAGGTTTTTCTCTCTACGAATCCTAACCAGGGCAGCAGACAGATTTGATCCGAGCTCCGTATCGTTCAGTCCTGAGATGGCGGTGGGTGATATCGCTCGAGGAGGGCGAGCAGAACCGATAGGCGAAGTCATCGTAGATATTGTACACCAGTAACGGTTCGCAACTATCAAAAATCATGTAAGTAAATGGTCAGCGTTGCACGCTAGGGTGTGGGCCAAATTTTTATCCAAAAAGCCCTACCATTTTGAATGGAAATGGAGTGCTTGACGCGTCTATTTAGGTGTGAAGCTATCAAAAATTAAGTAAGCAGATGGTTAGTGTTACTCACCTGATGATCATTGAATTACCAATGACCTGAAAGTAGTAGATGAGTAGCAACAAAATTAGGCAGAAGTCAACACCAAACGACCATAGATAAACCACCAAAGCGGCATAATCTTTCAAAAGAACAGCATTTCTTGGATCTCCTTGCAGTATTGACGGTATGGAATCCGTATCAGTCAGTACTAGATACGGTAATGCGATACTGAATCCTATTATGTCTACTCCTAAGACAACAAAGGCGAAATATTTCAGAATTACGTAGTAGGTGGGTCTCAAAAACCAAAAATGGCATACAGATATATGATTGAGAGATACAGCATAAGCAATACTAAGACAACTGAGGGCCTCTAGCCAACAAATCATGGCGCCATAAAGTAAGGTAACTTCTTGACTGAATCTTATTCTAACCAACAAATCATGGCGCCATAAAGTAAGGTAACTTTTTGACTGAATCTTATTGGGCCAAGGTTTGGAATTACAGGATACAGTAGGAGAATGTAGGGTACGAACGGAGACAGGCGACATTGCATAAGAGGGCAGGAAATATAACGTTACAGTACATAAGAACACGAAAAGCTTTCAATAATTCGATAGAACTTGTCATCATTACATATAAAACAAATGCTATTACTATTATATCCCCAACGATACCGTAAACAGATAGTGTGTCTGTTGAACCCGAAAATAACGCAGGTTTTTCTGGTAGACACCCTAGATATCGGAAAAATGGGATGAGTCCATTTAATTTTGTGGCAGACGATTGTGGAAACGTATTTTTGTTTATACTAAATCTGAAAATGTGACTATTTTTTGATAATCTGATTATGAATTTCAAGGAAAGGAAATTGGTCGATTGCATTGAATGCTATCGATTTGATTAAGATGAATAGGAAAAATACCTCATAGTGGTCTTTTGGGCAGCTGCTATACGAGAAACAGATCTGAAACTGAATAGTTCACCTCATCACTGGCGTGGCAGGTGAATTCCAATAAATAACCGCGACAATTATGTACGACATGCAATTCATATTTCAAGGTCTAGTGATACAGTAACCTTCATGATACAGTAGCCTGGGCTAAGAGAAGTTTTCCAATATTTGTAGCAACCACCCATTATGCCGGTGACCATTGCGCTGTTGAAGGCAGTGTAATCTAGTAAACTTGATGTCACGAATGGAATCAATTAAACAGCTCATATTAAATAAAGGGTTCATGCACTGTACTGAAGCCAGTCTCTTCCTTTCACAATTCAATTCCTCAATTCTTCATCCCTTCCGCCGAGCACCTCTGTTGCTAGGTGTTTGGTATACTCTTTTTCATTGCATCTTCTTTTTCCAACTCTCTATTCGAATATTTTTGCTTCCCATGGTCACCGTAAGAACAAGAAAAACATATCATGCAAAATCCAAATATTAAAAGTGAAAGAACTTGTGGTCTGACAAATTCATGAATATGGTGTCATGGGGTTAAGAATCTTATGTGTTCCCTTGCAAACTCACTTCAGAGGTGGAATCGTTTCATAGATACGGTTTATCAGTCGTAAGGCAGTCTTACGGAAGGGTCGAATTACTATTATATACATAATGCATGTAGATATACTGAATAAAGAAATAGGTAAGAATAACAAAGTTTCCACATAAGGCCTGGAAAAGGTTACTTGAAATTCAAAACTGGAAAGTTATTTCTGATGAACCGGTTCGTTTAGATACGCAGTTTTCAAGACAAAATTCGTCCTTATTCTCTGAAGGTTGGAGGTCGTCGAATTAAAAGGGAAAACTGGGAAGACTCGATCTTTACTGAGAAGAAAACTAAGCATTCTTCGAGGTATACATAATGCCTCCTGAAACTTCCTTTACTATACTATACTCTCACTGATTATTTCAAAAATCTTCCTTTGCTAATCATACACATAAATGTCGTTCTTACATAGTGTTCATCCACGTTAAATTGAACAGTGCTGTAATGACAAGCAAAATAACCGGTAATAGGAGCTGTAGATATTGTATAGCCCAGTAGGCCACGAGAGCAACAGCCACGTTCAAATGAAGACGATACGTTGTTTTTGAAAACTCATTCTTCTTTGCTCGGATTCGTTGAATGACCCTACACAAACAAATGTCAAGAAGTTATCGTTTTGAATCCAGCTCCTCAGTAATCCGTAAATTCGAATTTTGTGCAAGATTGTTGAGTCTAGTATTGTTGTTAACTGGTTCGGAAGGCCTGGTGACACAAAGTGACATGGTGAGTAGCCAGTAGAATTAAAAATCCTCATTTTATTTACCTGTACAGCATTGTAAAAGCAGCTGCTGCCACTCCAATGTACAGAACGACCGATCCGTAGAGAAGGGTGTCAAGACCGAATATGTCCAGGTGGAGCACCAGTGCAGCGAATTTCTCCACAAAAAAGTAATTTCTTGGGTCAGCTGCCACCATAGAGAGTGTTGAACTTGTATCATTCAACATTGAATACGACAAGAGAAATCCAAGAACGATAAGGAAAACTGTTGGGAGAATAAGTGACAGCCATTTGGTAACAGTGAATGCTGTAGTTTTTAAGAATGAAGCATGACATACAGTTATATAGTTAAGGGCTATTGAATATGCAATACTGAGACAGGCGGAACTTCCAAAACCTAACATGAAAAGGCAATGAAGTAGAGTGGATACAGGACCAAATCGAATTGGTCCAAGATTTAGAGCTACTGGATACGGAAGCAGAAAATACGGTACAAATAGAAAACAGATGACGCTGGTTAGCAAAGCAGGAAACAGCACATTGCAGTACATAAGTACTTTAACAAGTTGTAATAAATTGGCAGCACTCGTATTCATTACAAACAAAGTGAATGACACTACGATAGTCGTGGTTATGCCATAGACCAGCATTGTAGCTCGCTGAAGCACGAGGAATCGCTCATGTCTTTCGAACGTTTCGTATAGTCCGGTAAATTGAGAGTAATTCATTCACGTATTTGAAAAATATCGTCGACCAGCTTCTGAAAATGGATGACTAAAAGATTTCTTATGAATATGTCAGGAAATACAACATTCTGGATATGACAGCTCAAAAAATCTGGGAGGCTCAGGAGCTTATGACAGAAGTCATATAAACTCGGGCTGAAATCCATGATATATATAAACCGCTAACTTTGTGTGTCCGTTTGTATGCCCGTTTGTGCGTCCTTCCAAAAATCACGTAGGCAAATGATTAAGTGCGTTATCAATCAAGCGGATACATATATTTCATTAGATGAGAATCTAAGATCATTAGCGGTCGGATAGGTCTTGCCGAAAGTGATATCGAAGCGAAGAGGAATCGTGATCTTTCATTGAGTTACAAACTTTGCTGGGAGCGGTCGTAAAAAGCGTTCTCCTGACTATTTACTGTCATGCTAATCCATCCATGATATATATAAACCGCTAACTTTGTGTGTCCGTTTGTATGCCCGTTTGTGCGTCCTTCCAAAAGTCACGTAGGCAAATGATTAAGTGCGTTATCAATCAAGCGGATACATATATTTCATTAGATGAGAATCTAAGATCATTAGCGGTCGGATAGGTCTTGCCGAAAGTGATATCGAAGCGAAGAGGAATCGTGATCTTTCATTGAGTTACAAACTTTGCTGGGAGCGGTCGTAAAAAGCGTTCTCCTGACTATTTACTGTCATGCTAATCCATGATATATATAAACCGCTAACTTTGTGTGTCCGTTTGTATGCCCGTTTGTTCGTCCTTCCAAAAGTCACGTAGGCAAATGATTAAGTGCGTTATCAATCAAGCGGATACATATATTTCATTAGATGAGAATCTAAGATCATTAGCGGTCGGATAGGTCTTGCCGAAAGTGATATCGAAGCGAAGAGGAATCGTGATCTTTCATTGAGTTACAAACTTTGCTGGGAGCGGTCGTAAAAAGCGTTCTCCTGACTATTTACTGTCATGCTAATCCATGATATATATAAACCGCTAACTTTGTGTGTCCGTTTGTATGCCCGTTTGTGCGTCCTTCCAAAAGTCACGTAGGCAAATGATTAAGTGCGTTATCAATCAAGCGGATACATATATTTCATTAGATGAGAATCTAAGATCATTAGCGGTCGGATAGGTCTTGCCGAAAGTGATATCGAAGCGAAGAGGAATCGTGATCTTTCATTGAGTTACAAACTTTGCTGGGAGCGGTCGTAAAAAGCGTTCTCCTGACTATTTACTGTCATGCTAATCCATCCATGATATATATAAACCGCTAACTTTGTGTGTCCGTTTGTATGCCCGTTTGTGCGTCCTTCCAAAAGTCACGTAGGCAAATGATTAAGTGCGTTATCAATCAAGCGGATACATATATTTCATTAGATGAGAATCTAAGATCATTAGCGGTCGGATAGGTCTTGCCGAAAGTGATATCGAAGCGAAGAGGAATCGTGATCTTTCATTGAGTTACAAACTTTGCTGGGAGCGGTCGTAAAAAGCGTTCTCCTGACTATTTACTGTCATGCTAAATCCCTATACTATGAACGATTCAACTATCGGTTCCCAGCCAACTGAGGGAAAAGAGAGGTTAGGCTTCGTGGGCAAAAAAACTTTTTGCTCTCGAATAATTTTTATCGAAAGTACCTTTGCTTTTAACCTATTTTACAGACTAGAAGGGTATTTTTCCGTAGAAACATAATCGAAAATCCATCAAATCCATAGGAATCTAATCTAATCAAAATCTCTATTTTTAAATGTGAATTCCGCTCACAGATGCGCATTCCACTTTCCACAAGAACTTTCCACTTCATAATACTTGAGTAGCTAGATGAAGTGAAAAACTCCGGCGAAATCTACATGACACCTTATCATATGTGAAGCGCTTGCGTCTGATTGTTTGTTTGTTCTTTCAATTGTACAGAAATTCGAATTACCTCAGGATGCATCTGCATGAGTCGGTCAAGTTTGGTATGGGTTGGGCATAGGGCAAAACCAAAAGAGCACAATTGATCCACCTACAGGGGTGGGACATGCACAGGAGTGGGCGGTGACATGGGCAGAACTTCTCAAATATCCATGATATATATAAACCGCTAACTTTGTGTGTCTGTTTGTATGCCCGTTTGTGCGTCCGCCACGTAGGCACGATAAGGATTCACGTGAAAAAACACGTAAGCTTGGTGGAGAAGTAATATCCTACTTATGTAATCGGCTAAGTGTGTCTGTTGGTGTGTTTGTGTGTTTGTCTGACCGGAAATTCATAACTCCTGTCCCACTGAACCTAGGGCATTCAAATTTGAAAGAGAGATAGGGGGCAGGATGGAACCCTGATGGCACATGATAGGAAGTGACAACTATCGTTAGAAATGAATAAGGAACCTTAGAAGGCAAAAGCCTCAGGATCTCTAACTACCTTCGTATTAGCGATGAAGCCTTGGCACCTTGATAGGTGGTGTGGGATGCGAAGGGCCGCAAATGTTTAGCAACAGGGATTGGTAACAACTGATAGGACTGATAAGAAACTATAGAAGGCGAGAGCCACTAGATCTGTAACGCACTTTCTGTCAATGATGGAAACTTGGAATATTAATAGGTTAAGTAAGATGTGATAGGATCGTAGGTACTCGGTGAAGGGATCAAGAACGGTTGGTGCCAGGTCAGGAGCTGATAAGGGCTAATGAAAACCCTCGAAAACGTAGAGCCACTACAATAATGGCATTAATAGTGGTGCTTTGACAGTTTGGCGTGTGACGTGGAGTATGGCGAGATGTAGACGACCGATGATAGGAACTGCTAACAGCTGATAGCGACTGATAAGAGCACTTACCAACCGAATTTACCTCCTGTGATATTTACGATGTATTTATGATTACGACTATTATATAGATTACGATGGCTCCCAGCAAGATTTGTAACGCGGTGGGAAAACAAGGATACTTGATGTTTTGATATCATTTACGACAAAGCTCATCCGACCGCCAATAATTTGGGCTTCTCAACTAATGATGTACCCGTGGAGGAAAGAAGGTTCAGTGATAACGAAATCTTATAATGGTGTTATTATCAATTGAGAACATTTGTGAGTACTACGCAATTCTTTGGTTGCCTATCAGTCAAACCTTAATGGTTCATTATTTTCAAGATGAAGAGCAACCGATTGACACTTTTAACCGTAGGCGTATGCGCGGGCATGTGGTGCACGCATTGTTGCGTGCGTAGCCCAACTGGTTCTAAATAAACAATTATAATAGATTCTTGAAAATCAGTTCTAGAAAGGCTGATTTGTGAAAAGCGCAGTTACATCTCCTCTCAAGAAGTTACAAAACTGAATGTTCTACTGTTTGGGTCGGGGTAGAACAAGAGCCAAAGGTTTGGCATGAAAAAAATGAAGTCTCCGATCTTTGAGCTATATTGAAACTTTCTGCTAAAAAATAGGTTCAAAAATTCACCTAAATTATTGCGTCGATCTCGACTGTTCGTAGATGGTTTCTATGGTTCCCTGTGAGATCGAAGCTCATCAGCAACCTCCGGAGCAGGTGAAATCTATTCTCTCACTCTACCTGATTAAGTACGTAATCATTGCTTTTTGAACTGCAGTATTTCTTTCATCTAGGAAGTCAGTAGGCAGATTACCATATTTTAGAAAGTTCAGCGACCGATGTTAAACTCCTCTGGATGTTCCATTTTTTCCACTCAGTTCTGAACGGGGAGCGATCTTTGATGAAAGCGGTCGTGGGTGATAGGAACAGATAACAAATTGTAAGAACTGGTAAGGAACCTCAGAGAGCAGGAACTGCCTACCGTCAAGATCCTGGCGCATTCTCTATTAATGATGTAGCTTTCACTTTTAGTGCGGGTAAGTGCAGACAGAGATAGAGACCTATTGAAGGCATCACAACAGATACACCAGAAAAGATGAGAATTCGGTATCTCCTGCTACTAGATTACGGCCGCGAACCAGCAAGGTTTGTGATTCAACGAAGGGTCACGTTTTCTCATTGCTTCGATATCATTTGCAACAAAACTTATCCGGCCGCCAACAATCTGGGATCTCTAACTAATGGTACTTTCACAGAGTAAGGAAGACTCATTGATAACATTATTCGTTTATGGCGTCTCGTTTATCATCCGACAGCACTTGTGAGTACCACTCACGGTTTTGGTTTTGTAGTAGTCGAAACTCTTATGGTGATTATCTTCACATGAAGAGCGACAGATCGAAACTTCACTCATAGGCATCGGGATCGCGTTAGCTGCAAGACCCAACTGGTTGGAAACAACCTACATCAATGCGTAGATACACATGTCCACTTCATATAAAGCAGAAGTGTGTACGTATTGTTATCATGGATTATCCTCCATTACCAGTCCATGTGACCGAAATATTCATTCGAATCGCTGTAATCTCGATATCACTGAAGAAAGGTGATCAATACAGTTTCGAGAACTGCATAGGAGTGATAGTTACCGATGACCCACTAGGTCCTAATCAGCTACAAAGTTGAGATGTTACGGCACAATGTTTGCTCTGCCGGTGCTATAATTTAGAGTCAATTCTTCTTTTGCTGCGCTTCGTAGCAATTCTCAATTCCGTTTTTGTGTTCTCTAAATTTCCAAAATTTCGTCAGCGTCACATAACAACCCACTTCTACTTGCATTCTGTTGGATGAGCTCGCATTAGGCAGCAATGTCACAAGGTAAAGGCATGACAGGGAGCCAAGGGACCGATCTACTGATAGGCAAAAATCTGAGGTGAGGGAGAGGGTGAGTATCCAAGGCATCGGCGCAGTTTACGATAGGCCTTCATTGCGGTACTTTGCATTGTACTACACAAACTTCCGATTCTTCCACTCCCCACCAATCCTTTACCCTCATGGAAAGATCCTTCACTGTTTTGTGGTGTTTGCCATGTTCGTTGCCCATCCTTTCCTAGTTTCTCCTTGGTTCCTGAGCACTTTTTTGCTTTTTGTTATTGGCACATACTTGGCCGTGGAACGCAATACCTGTGTACGGTCATGAAAAGACTCCAAATGACATGGCACCATGCGATCCTGCGTTCAACTCTGATGGTGTTCCTTGTATCTTATAGTGTGTTCTGGGATGGACAAATTCAGAAGTCCTACGCGTATTTTTCGCATTATTTCCGTTTTTTGTTTTTTTCTACTTTTACTATCGTGTGCTTCACAATGTGCAAATGAAGAAGGTGAGTGATGGAAAGAGTATTCACTCGCACCGTTTTTGTAGCAGTCTCCTGAAAGTGCCTAACGCCCCGTGTGGGGTTCATGGAAGGTGGAGGAATCTCGAATAGGTGTTCTTGGCTAGAACTTGTTCGAATAAATGTTGTGACGCATAGTTGGGCGATAGGTGTCACAACGCTGCTTTATAACTGGCATGAATGCGGATATAAATGAGAGACCAATTCGATTCATCACAAATAGGTTAGACCTTTTTATTTCTCTTTTGTTAAACATTGCACTTATTGGTCGTGACTATTCAAGGTTGAGATTTTGAGTTAGCATCAGTCTTCTCGGCATCATTTTTGTGATCGATCACTGACTTGTGGCATTCCTGTAAAAGAAGCTTGCGTAGGAAATAATCTGTGCTCTCACTTGGAACCACAACAGAGGTGAATCGAACAAGTGCTAGTATGATCTTTGCGCATCTGCCAATTTCTATCTGAGAATCAAGTCAAAAATCGTGATCAAAGGAGTAGTTCACCCTAAAAATGGCTTCTGAAGCTTTCGCAGGGTGAACCTGAATCTCAAGGATAGCACTAATAAGGACGTTCAGGTCGAAGAACGGCCTAGATAGGGCGTAATAGAGGCACCAGAACCGTCATGACCGATGCAGACAATAAAAGGCGGACGAGTTTTCACGGCGTTCTAGAAGCTTTAGAGTTTGCATGATCTGCACCGGGATCTACACGTTCCAAGCAGGAAGCTCACTCAGTCGGCTATAAGCAGTGGCACACATATTTTTGTCGGTTCGTCCAAATACCCCTTCCATGCAACTTTTTTCGTCACAACCTCGTCCAGCCTCTGTTTTTTTTTCAGCCCTTATATTTCAGCTCTTATATTTCTCCAAATGCGCAGAGTGTTTCCGTCGCCACTTTTGAACTAATTCGGGTTATTATTTCCACTGTTCCTCTTGAGCTAGACACCCCAAAACTATCGAGAACGTGCCTTCAACTCGAAAACACATACAAACATACCACGATGATAGCATCTTTGGCTTCCTTATGTATAATGAAACGGCTTCGCGCAGGAGCATTTTCTCTGAAATATAGCAGCACTCACTATAGGAGAGGTATACCTGCATAACGTTGACAATGGTTTTCTTGCTCTTCAAATACGACTTCCATTGAGGGCCTAATTATAACAGGCACTCAATCATAACATTTACAGCATATGCAGATGTAAGGAACGAGATCCGATTAGAAAAAATGGATATGGAAGAAGCCAAGAAATATTTTCGACCCACACTTTGTCATTTGAACTTCGTGCTTTCCTCTTTGAAGAAGTAGAACGGCCTATAAACATATTAGGGTTACTACAGATTCGAGGCCAAATTTTCGTCTGATATGTAAATCAGAACTTCTTTCATTAGAATTAGTGAGAAGTGCATGTTACCAATGCATGTCTGCAAAGACCAGAAATGAAGAAAGTTTACTTTTTGGATCTGGAATTGTAAGAGGCTGTCTCCACTGCTGAGTCGTAGGGCAGAAATTTTCTCACACGTATGGTTTTAGTAACGGTGGTTGAAACGGTGTACTTGCTCACTTTCAGCTCGTACTATTCCACTAATTGGTAGGAAACAAGAAAATTAGCATTTCTGAGCTTTAAGTTTGAAAGATGCCAAAATGTTAAGTTCTCACTCCGTAACACAGCGATCTCCAATTTGCACGCTTTCTTATGCCCTCAAGCGGTGTTCGTACGTATATCGATAGAGCTAGAGGCTGGAGCTGATCCTGTGAACGTAGAGCTTGTCCTGTGTGGATGCGAAGACACTGTTCACAAGATCAGCCTCAGCCTCTGAAGTGCTTTTTTGACACCTTTTCTACATGGGAACCTGAAATTGTCAATCGGGAAAAGCGGCACCAGTGTGCCAAGAAATTGGACCCCGCTTCCAAGTAGGACGACTCTGAAGAAGGTTTTTGGAATGTTTCTCGCAGTGACTTTAAAGCCTCCAACCAGAATCCTTCCAAGAAATTTATCCATTGCCTTGAAAACCTCTTTTCACTCGACAACAAAGTGCGAGTGTGGCGCAGCTGGATCGGGTGAGATCGATCTCTCCGACAAAGGAGGGGTTTTCAGATGTTGTTGACTAGAAATAGTCACTAGCTATTAGGTACTGTTTGACAATTCAATGTCTCATATCAGAGCAGTTTACCAGATGCACTCTGAGAGATGCTTTTGTTACGCATCCGTTTCCTGTGAGAGAAAATACAAAGAAAATACAATGCAATAGTGCCGTGAAAACATTAACCGTTAGCTGACCACGCTATTTTTCGGTCATGTTGGGAAAAATAGCCGCAATGAGTCGGTGAAAAAGGCTTCAGCGGTCTATGGCTCACAGCGCTTCAACCTTTTTTCACCAACTCGTACGATTCAAACGCCCGATCTCAAAAAAGCTTAGTACATTATAAAAGGGACGCACTTTTATCGACTGGCTGACGTCGCAGAAACACAGCTGGGAACGTTTCGATGGTGATTTCGTCTGAAATAGCCTGTAGGAATACACTATTATCCAGACGCATGGATATTTCTTGCAAATTTTATTGTCCTAAACTTTTCGCCGAATGTACAGAATATATAGGAAGAAACCGATTCTACAGTAATCAGAAGCTCCGGCGGGACCAGAAATCGTTAAATTGGAAATTGGATACAAAGAAAGCTTATGATGCCGTTTCAAGATACACCTGTTTTCTCTAGGGTGATGCCCGAGATTTATCTATTTTACGAAAAAGTGCTCCAGGCAAGTCCCTAATTTTTTTCTGGAGAGATGGAGCTGTGCAGAATGCTCAGTTCGTGAAGTGTTGGATTAAGGCAATTATCGCAAGTGCTGCCTGCAGTGCGTTTCAGCAGGCTTCGAAAGGACAATGGCGGGGGACTGACGCGGGCGTGGGAAGGGTGCCGTTGGGGCTACACGCACCATAAGTGGCAAGGAACGAACGGACACCACATGGCCTTGCTTCGCCAAGGACTCTGACCCACGGCATTTGTCAAAGATCGTATTGCACCGTACGTCTTGTCGCCGCCGCTGGAGCTTACCGTCGTCTTTCGCCTTGCCGATCGCGCTGTTGGACTACAGTTCCATTCGCAGGTTGAGCTTCCCAATGGGAAGCTCGGACGCGCTCAGAGGGACGCAGCGCTATTCCCCAGTGTACTGCAGAGGACGTACAATTTATAGGCAGCGGCGTGAGAATCAGGGCTGCAAGAGGCCCGCGTGGCAAATGGTGGATGCTACCTACTGAAGCAACGCTAATGATGGCATGTTGGCCAAATCTGGTGAACCCCATAAACCCTTACCCTTGAAAACTGGTTTTTTTTCAGGAGCTATCAACATGATCGCATGTTTTTAACCCATTGGCGACCACCTTCTATACTGTCCTAACTTTTAATTTCTCTTATGACTGTAGGTAAAAATGAATGATTCTTGAACCACAATGCCTCAAGATTCTCTAGAAGGCTGCGAGCTCGCCTGATACTTGAAACCATGAAAAAATTATAAGATTACTTGTTAAGTAATATAAATTCTACAAGAGCACGATCTGGTGTGGCCCGCCGGCGGCCACGCTGTCATCAAGGAGTTAAGGAACGTAAATCACTCTATTCTACCTTTTTTTTGAAGGCTTTTTCATAATGATATCCGTGGTAGACAATAGCATCAAAATTTGGGTAAAGAAGAAATTCCCAGTGTAACTATCGATATATTTTAAGTTTATCACTTTCATCAAATCTACATTTGTGCTTGGAGACTAACCTGTGTCGTCGATTCCATCTTCATTACTTCGATAATCAAAGTAGCTTCTTACAACATCTTAAACAGATTGGTACGGAAACAATTTTGCTAAGGTAAATGGAAAGAAATGACACCGAAATCACTCATAAACAACCTTTTCCGGAACTTTCTCGCTTTTCCGTTGCTGGGTTAGGGTCACTTTTATCTGAAGAGAATTTGATAACAAATTCGAAAAAAAATCGTTGGTTTTGTCCAGTGAATTCAAGGTTGAGAACGGGCCACGCCTGAATGGTACTCCTACTCAGCGATTCATTCTATGTTGAAGCTACACCCAGAATCTGGTAATGTTAAAAAACAGCGTAAACATCCCAACAACGTTCGACTACTCTCGACGAAGCACGCCGAAGGATCATTATCACATTTTCGGAGGTGGTGTACTCGCCTATGGCGGCTATCGTATACGCCTGGTTATGGGTTTGAATTCCGGTTTGGCATCCCCTAGGCAAACCGTTCCTTTCATTCCTTCGGGGTTTGTTAATTGAAACCACATTCGTCTGAGAGGATCGAAACAGTGACTTTTACCCCAAGTTATAGTATAGACAACACCCACGTTCCATACGCTACTACGATTCTGAATGGAAGGCAAATGCGAGGGCGCATCTTAAAGTAGGATTGATCAACTAAAGACGTTATCCTTCATCTTCTATCGAGCTATGAGTTGAAATCTATGGTCACAAAGTCGTACAGAAACAGGATTTGATTTGAACTTATTGTCTTTCTTGTTGTCATTGCTGGACTTATGCTCAATTCACTTCTTATGCCGTTCCAATTTGTAAAAATTGCCCTACGAAACCACAAGATATGGGAAATTCCTCCACATTTCTGGCTTCCGTTGCATAAGAAAACAGACTGAGCTCGATTTTTGTTAGTGTGGGGAACAAGTATATGTTCATTTAAAGGCACGGTTCACGAAAAAATGGTTTTGGAGATTTGCACATGGTTTGAATTCGACGCCCCCTCCGATACCATTTGTGCAGGAATGAGGTCGGAAAACGGTCTGGATAGGGCACAACAAGAGGCCGGAGAGTGGGCCACGGTCGCCCTCCGCCCCTCGTAGGCTGACTACGGAATCTAATTGCCGTTCACCACTTTCGCATTGGAGCAGGTTCAAGACTCTAGTCTAAATCAGTTGTCTGAGTGTGTTGATTGCTATTGCAGACATTGCGTCGCCTTCGTGCACTCGCCCGAACACTCCCTTAACCGCCGTTCTTCCAATGGAAACTCGTCCAATCCCCCTTTCCAGCTCTTTTTTGACCCTTTATATTTCTTTTTGTTCACCGTTTTTTGCGCTTTTTTCGTTGTTATCGCTTTATTCTAGAGTAGCTCTATCAATTCCCGTCAAAAAAGGGTACCCTGAATTCATCGTAAACGGTGCCTTAAATGAAATAGTGGTAATATTTTTGGAGGATTAGGGCCAGAGCCACCATCCCCCCTCTACAACAAGAAATCCAACCCAAGTGATGATCCCGAATAACCGTGAAATTCGCTGTAATCAAGACATCCAAATGAGTTTTTCGATAGTGCTTCCGCTGAGGAAAATGTAGGGGATATCCTCTATTAAATGAGGTGTTGCAATCTTCTGAAAAGCTTCGTAAACTTTATATCGGTCACTTTGCTGAGGTTCTTCCCACATTTACCAGTTCTTTGGATCGGGAGTGCAGTGGGAAAGAGGCTGTTCAATGATGCTCACAGGAAAGGTTAACAGAGCTGTGGTGAGGTTCACGATGTTCAACGGTAACAAACTTAGTCAGTAGGCATGATTCTGAAGGGAAACATCACTCCGAAGAAAGGAGGATGTTAAGATGGGCTTAAAACTAAAAGTGGTTCAACCACGTCAATTGCAGCAGCAGTCATGCAACGCCTCCTATTCAGATAAAGATGCGAGTACAACACCTGCGATAGTATGGGATTGTGCCACGAAGAAGGGAGACCGACTGGTTGGAGAAGCGATGATTTCGAAGTTCAAGGCAAGAGAAGCGACCACGAAGAGATGCAAAGAAAAAATGGAGGGAATTAAGAAATTATGGATTATGATAGTCTCCCTCAGAGCGAAGGTAAGGCGGAGAAGATGCTACAGATCTGAGGGAGTGGCGACAGCAAACAAAAGAACGGACCCTGTGACTAAGAGGGATCACACTAGGAAGAAGAAAAAGACAAAAAACACAAAAGAAGGAAAAACAAAACCAACTTATGGCTCTCAGCATTGGTGGCTCCTTCACCTTCTTTCTTGAACTTGGAAGTCTATCTGACTTTCTTGGACTTGGAAGTATATCTGATTTCCTCATCGCAATTTTGTCCCTATCCAACTCGCTTTCCTTATGGGCATATATCTATAACATTCCACTTATTCAAATGGTCACTTGTAAAGCAGATCACCTGACTGCTGGCAATCAACTGCGAATATTTTGCATTTTTGAAGTCTCTGTGAAATGCCATTTGAATAGACTCACTTCTTCATGGTGACGCCTTGGCTGAGGTGATGCCTCTGTGGGTGATGCCAGGACACCACTTCCGGCTCTAAAATGACCTGTTATATTTGGCGTTTATGAGCACTGAAATCTCTTCGTCCCTGCCTTACACCACCAAGCCCGCGGTAAGATGAATTTAGATCCTAGTTTCAATAATCACTTGAATAAAACAATCACAGGAAAGCGGAATCAGCCAACAGAGCACTCACAATGTTTTGCTTTCTTTCATTCTACTTTTTGGAGGCAGAAAAGCGTTTTCCATGGGATTCTAAAAATGGAAGAAGCTATTCTTCCGACAATGAGTGGCTGCAGTGACAATTCGCAGCTTATCTATATAACACTGTCATGCAAAAAGGTTTAGGGTTAGGCCAGTAGCGAACATAAGACTAGGAAACTCCCTTCCTTGGTCGGGCCACCGGTGTGGAGGTGGCTCGGTCAGGGAGGGGAGTCTGGAGGTGGCCACCTTATTCGATGCCTATCAATAAGCATAGCGCTTCATCACTTAATCGTAACTTTTGCTCTGTAGAGAATTATTGAATAATAAAAAGAAGAAACACAGAACTCACCGGAAGATCTGTCCTGTAGCCGCGATTTTTCAACTGAAGAAAAAAAAATGATTGTCATATTCAATCGAAAGCTTTGTCTGACTGGAGTCGCTTCCGTTACGAAGCCCTACTCTTACCATATCCTACTCTGCGCGAGTACTGTTTTCAATGTGAGAACAGGGAGCACAAAAACCTCCTAATTCATCAGTTACCGCACGTGCCTAATACTAATGATCCTCGCTAGTACAGAATTTTGGTTTGATGTTATCACTTTCCTAGACAGAGCATTCTTTTGTTGTCGCGCAGAGCTTCATGAAAAATATAACCCAAGAAATTACCTGGCTAAGATCGCTCTCGGAAGTAGGATTTTGAGATAACGAGGCGAAGGTAGTGCTTGAAATTACTTCTCATTATCAGAATTATACGGAAACTAATGGTTGACATACCTCGACCTGGACGCTAGGTCATAGCCCTGTTCCTGAAATGTAAAAACTGAGGATCAAACTACGATTTCGGCTTCGGCTGCTGTTGCACTCTCCAGTGTTTCATTCATTCGCCAGTGATCATGTGTTTTGAGACTTGCGGGATGATCTGTTATCCGGCAAGTCAACCTTGATTAAGGGCAAGAGCAGCTGAGAGAAAACCGAGGATTATAGCACGTAATTAAGGGTGTCCATCATTCACTGGCTCCTCCAAAACACAAGTCCATACTAGTGAGTTTTACTTTCTCTTCTTTAGAGAGTCATTCCTCTTCATGTTGCTAAGACACAACCCTGAAAAAATTCACCCCTGTTTTTAGAGCCTTAGATGGTCCCATCGCGATACTCAACAGCTAATGTCAGCGCTGGTAGTAGACCGATGCGTTGCAAGTCGATCACTTATAATACAAAGTAACTTCTTATCTTGGCCCACGCAGAACGGATAAAAAGGCGAGATTTGGGTGCAAAAATTGTGTTTTGCGACTGCAAGATAGACGATAGTATCAATTATTCTAGGAAAGTGTACTAACGTGAAAATGTTTTCTTACAAGAAAAAAAAAAAGAAAAAGGTGTGTTTCAAGTTCTGTTTGGAGTGTAGTGCGCTTCAACCGTATGGGTATCTCCCACATGAGCATACTATTTGTTGAGGTCTCATCGTCGACGCCAATGTAGGATTACCCAGACGAACTGACACCGATGACCGCGTCACACTACGAAGGCCTCCGCTCCATGGGTCGAGATCTCTTACAATCTTTAAAATGCATAGTGCTCTACTGTGGATGGCATAGAACTTATAAGACCGTCATGAAACGAGCACCTGCGTGTGTACTTTGGACTTTTGGACCTCTGCAGGTTTTGGAGCCCTTATTACTCTCTGTCGAGGTTGTTTTTTTGAAACGACTATATCACACGTGCCTCGATGACCACAAATTTATCCTGGAGGTGCCCTCAGAAGAATATTCCGTGGAGAACTGCACTCGTCATAAAATCAAAAAGCTTGTAAAAGTGAATTCTTCCTCACCCCTGATGAGATGTTAAATCCTGTTCGTTCTAGCCTTGGCGGTGGTAGACGACGTCGACCTCGCCCTTTTTTCTTTTTCTTCGCAGCCTTTGATAAGCTTTTCTCTTCTGTCTTCTTGCTTTCTCTACAAAATGCTTCTTATAATACGACGTTAAAGGCACTGTTCACGAAAAAATGGTGACGGATATTTGCACATTGTTTGAATTCGAAGCCCCCCCCCCCCGCCTGATACCATTTAAGCAAGAATGAGGTCGGAAAACGGCTGGAAAGGGCACAATAAGGGCAGGAACAGTGGGAGACGTTAGGCCTCCGCCCCTCGCTAGGCTGACTACTTGTTCTAATTGTCCTTCACCACATTCGCACTGGAGCGATGTTGGTGAAAAATCGATACGCTGATTGGCAAATTGCCAGAGTCTGCCAGTCAGATTGTCAGGCAAATTGGGTGTGTTGTCTGTATTGCGGACCCTGCGTCGCCTTCGTGCATTCTCGCTAGAACACTCCCTGGGTATGGGTACATACGTGCGTCCGAGAATGCGCGCGGCCAATTGCGCGGCGGAGTACGTGGTGATTCGAACGACTCTGGCGTCTACAATTGGGGCTTAAATTTGAAATACCGTAGATTAGTAGGGTCAGCTGATACTACTAATCTACTCTACTTTAAATTTGGACCCCAATGTTAGGCGACAGAGTCGTTCGAATCACCACGCACCTCGCCGCGCAACTTGCCGCGCGCATCCTCGGACGCACGTAAGTTCCGTCCCCCACACTCCCTAACCGCAGTTTTTTCAATGTGAAATTCGTCCAACCCCCCCCCTTTCCAGCTCTTTTTTTGACCCTTTGTAATTTTTTTGTTCATCGTTTTTTTGCGCTTTTTTCGTTGTTATCGCTTTATTCTAAAGCAGTTCTATCAATTCCCGTCAAAAAAGGGTACCCTAACTTTTTTGTGAACGGTGCCTTTAATAAATAATATTTTTATTTTTAATTATTATTTTCTTTATTTGGAGGAGAAGAGGCACACGAAGAGGTTTGGGCACAGTGAAACACAGTGAAAATCAAATGATATCCGCTTTGTGGAAAAATGAGAGTGGGTATTTCATTACCTTTCTCTAGGAAGTCACCCACACTGTTGTTCCTTCAAGTAATTCCCAACAGCTAAGAGTAGGATTACTTACGACGTTCAGGAAGTTTATCTTAGTTTTGCTTCAACGGAAAGTGAAACAACATTCCTCGGTAAAGCACGGGCCCATAGTTTGAAAATAACGTTCACTGACTCGATCGTCACTATCGAGCCAGACTCTTACGACAAGGCCTAGTATCGTCTATCCATGTCGGATACCCTTTGCAGTGCAAGACATATGAACAACTTCTTGTCATGGTCCTCACCGGGAGTCCGCCAAACCGAAATATCTTTATTCAGTGAATACGTACTTCTCATCCTTCTGCTCCTTAGCCGTACTTCGGACAGTTGTTTGAATATCTGTGATCGGTGGGGCACGAGGAATACTGAAACATCAAGCGATTTCGCTAAAGTTGAAAGTCAAAAGCCAAGGAGTCCTGGTGACGGACTTTGTATGTATTACAATTCCCACGGACGTTTGCAGGCACACTGTGCCGCGGTGACTACGGTAATTACCTAGTGGGAATTCGGAATCAACCCTTACTCTACACGCTCTTACATGTGGCGGGTACAACGATCGCGGCCAATCTTTCGCGTAGAAGATCCGACACCCAACAAGTTCCACAGGTGTGATTCCATAGCATTTACGATTCTATACTTTTTGATTGGTTTGAGCGCTCGATCAAATACTTCTGATCTTTCACTAGATGCTTTTTATCAATGAATTTGAGCGTACTTGGTATTACTGACTCCTCCCCTCCATGGAAGTGGAATTCGATATTGACGCATTGTTTTTGTGGTGACACCAGCGTCGAAGAAATTTCTCCACTGAATACAATTTGAAATATGTAAATCACGGTTCACTTGAACTGAGACATAATTTCAGACGGTACCTTATTTTCGGTAGGAATATAGCAACTCCGATCAATACGAATAACCCCTTTCCCTAGGTAGACGTATTCACTGAAGAGAGGATGTGCCGTCGTATTGAGTGCTACCATCGCCTGATAGAGAAAAGAAGAAATCGAGTTCTCTCTCATACTATAGAACTCTTCTGTATCAAGTGACCCACATAGTAAGGCGTTTCGCTGCCTTTGAACTGTCGAACTTCGATACTTTCGCGGATACGTTCTCCGGTTTTTGAGGAGGCGTACTGCTCTTGATGGCAACTGACCCAGAACGGGGATGCAATAGAAACACAATACGGTGCGGGGCCTTTTTCTGGAGATATTGTCACTGCGAATTTTTAAACGACGATATCACTGCTCTATAGGGCTTACCATTTGTGATTTTTGTCTTACCGAATACTACCGGTACTGTGTACAAAGATTGGGAAGGCGTAAATATCCAGCTACCAACACGGCCACGTTTGCTAGGCTGAAAGAAAACTATAGCAGATAAGGAGATTGAATCTAGGTTGCTCGCATCTATTAGTATAAAAGGGCAGTTTCCATGCAATAACGTCATGCGTAACGTAATTACTAATTTTTTTTTCAAATTACTAATTTCAACTAACTTTGGGCTATGTCTCGCTCTGCGCAACCCTCTGACCTTTCATAACCTTCTACTCTATTTGCCAACCGTGTAACCCATTAATAACCTTGTACACTATTTCTCACTGCAGTGACCCTTGATAACCCTGTAGACTGTTTCTCACTACCTTGACCATTGACCCATTGTGTGTCACCCCGTACCGGCTGGGTATAAATACCCGTTGCACCGCTGATACAGGGCTTCTTGCGTATTGCCTAATAAAGCTTGTACAAACCACACACACCACCCAAAAAAGGGTAAGAATTCCAGCGAGCAACCAAAAAGATGATCCCAAACGGGGACAGGCTACAAGGCGAAGGTGTTGGCGCAAAACAAATAAGAAGCTGGAAGGAACGAGATCAGTGGATTTGCAAAAACTCTGGTCCTATTCGGATTAGCTCTTTCTAAGTACAACGAGGATTCATGGTCAGAGAAAGGGTGTTCGAAAAAAGTTTCAGGCTTTCAGCAGCTACGCATATCAAAGGAACAGCTCGAGGTCAAGAAAGTTCCTGAGATTTCCCACTAGAATGAATCAGTGGCCTCCAATAATAGGACATGAGCCGCTGCCGGCCGAAAAGCGGCCTGGGCAGGGCGCAATAAGGGCTCCAAAACCGGTTTGGTCAGCACAGACATTCAAAGTGGCTGTGTTATGCCGACCTTGTTATTGTTGCACTGTTCACCTGACGAGAGGAACAATACGCTTAAATGAGGGACACCCAGACGCCCACCTTGTACACCACGTTGCTACTTTCTTCAAGGCAGGTTTTCTTGAAATCCAACAACTTTCGCGCATTTTTCGCCACCCTTGTACTATTCTACACCATGACTTCCATTTTTCTCTTAGAATAGGTTTCCAGAATAACGTGAACTGTGCCTTTACTAGCATGTATCAATTGGATGATTCACACTAGCGTGCTACAATTTGGATGGTGTTAGACATGGTACAACCGCTGTAAGGACGCTGAGCACGTCAATTTTTAGTACTGTCTGATTATACATACTTGTGAGGAGCTCTTATTGCACCAGTCGCGGCCGTTTTTCTCCCCGACGGAACCCCTCGGGGCTTTTCTGAAGGCATAGATTTGCACCGTTACGAAATCTGCCTTCACTGACAATTTATATGAACTGGCTATGAGATGACGGAGAGCGGAATGACAAATCGCGAAAATTAAGGAAATCTGTTTGCCATTCGAGGGAATGGATCAGTTCATGTTGGCGAGGTAAGCTCGCCGATCATGCAGCTGATCTGTGCAGTCGTACGAAACCGTTCATTTGACAAGAGCAGACGCTCGTGAGTTTCAATGCCTATAACCGTGGTCTTTACGCGGGCGACGGCGTGATTCTGAAGCAACGATATCGATGGCATGCGGTGCCCCGCACTTGGCACTCTCGCCCTTATGGGAGCATTTGGCATGTTTGTTCGCTCCTTTCTTTTACGTTTTCAAAATCAGATGCGTATGAAGCTTGATTAGCATCTTTGAATTTCTGGTGCTCTGACCATCTTTAGTGCTACAAAATCATTGGGACCTGCTTGACGTTTGCTAGTCCAAATATGTCTCACCACTTACTCATGAATCTTGTTTCTTAGTTTCGATTCTATAGTCTTACCTCATAAACGGTACGAATAGTGTAGTGGATTTCTTCACTGCTCAACTTTCAGCTAGGCAAATATACATACAAGACTGTGGGTATAGAGTGCTATCAAAATTGCTGAGTACATGTGGAGAAAGGGGGAGCTCGGGAAGATTAGCAAGCGAACGCTCAAAAAGATGCCGCAAATCAGAAATCATGGCGTGCAACAGTAGTTGATATATACCTGGATTTGGACATTCTTCTATGAAAACGATAAAGCCTATTGCAGCCATTGTTTCTATTCGCACGATTTCGTAACTTTCGATTTACCGGATTATTCTTTCTAACCTCTTAACTTCCCAACTTAGTGCAGCATTACAATTGGGATACAGGGAACATGGCGAATTGTTCCTACTGACAAAGCAATATCTGTTTTAATACTCCTAACAAGAAAGAAACTCAAAAAAAAAAAGCCGAAGGGTTTTCGGTTCCAGCGTGCTCGCGCGCCGGACGGCGGACTATAAAAGCAGCCTAACACATTCATGAGATGTTTAAATTCGTCTTGTCTCCTAGTTAAATCATATGGCTCTGAACGCTCCCCTTCCATTAAGTGATGGCATACCGTGATGTCGGTGTTTTGCATAGCGATTTCAATCATGTTCGTGCCGTACTTGACCGTTACCATTCCACGAGTACTTCGTAGAGAAGTTACCCTGGGAAGATAAGCATACGGCTCTTCAACAATTCCTGACCCATAGATGCGAAGAACCTGAATCTCAATGAAAAGTTTTAATCAGATTTACCAAGATACTATGTAGCAAGATCTGTGCATGCTTTATTGGAACATTTCATTAAAAAGTTTTAACAGTTTTTCGGATTGGATCGAAGCTCTCTATATATAACCAGTTGAGCTACGCACGCCATTGCGTGCACTACATGCCCACCATTATCAGATGTCGTTATCACTGCACCTTCTTTCCTCCACGGGTACATCATTAGTTGAGAATCCCAAACTATTGGCGGTCGGATGAGCTTTGACGTAAATGATATCAAAACATAAAGTAACCTTGATCTCCCACCGAGTTAAAAACCTTGCTGGGTAGCGGTCGTAATCTATATTATAGTCGTAATCATAAATACATCGTAAATACCACAGGAGTAAAATTCAGTTGATAAGGGCTGTTATCAGTCGTTATCAACTGAATTATCAGTCGTTATCAACTGTTATCAGTTCCTATCATCGATCGTCTACGATCCCGCTGCACTCCACAACACATGCCAAACTGTCAAGGCTCCACCATTAATGACATCATTATAGTGGCTCTACGCTTCCGAGGGTTTTCATGAGCCCTCATCAGTTTTATCAGCTCCTGACCTGGCACCAACCGTTCTCGATTCCGTCACCGAGTACCTACGATCCTGTTACAACTTACATAACCTATTAGAATTCCAAGATTTCATTCTTAACAGAAAGTGGGTTACAGATCTAGTGGCCCTCGCCTTCTATGGTTTCTTATCAGTCCCTATCAATTGTTATCAATCTCTGTCACCAATCTTTAATGGTCCCTTCACATCCTAAACCACCTGCCCAAGTGCCAAGGCTTCATCGCTAATACGAAGGTAGTTACGGATCCTGAGGCTTTTACTTTTTAAGGCTCCTTATCAGTTTCTTTCGATAGTTGTCACTTCCTATCACCTGCCATCAGTGTTCCCATCCTGCCCCCTATCTCTCTTTCAAATTTGAATGCCCTAGGTCCAGTGGGACAGGAGTTATGAATTTTCGGTCAGACAAACACACACACATACTGACACACACACACACAAACACACCAACAGACACACTTAGCCGATTATATAAGTAGGATACTTCTCTCGACCTTCAACTCACTACACGCTCGACAGCTAGTTTCAGCTCACCTGTCTGAGATTAATCTGATCGCCATTCCTGGTTAACTGCCGCGTAGAATCAATCGATATTGGAGCTTTTAATGGAGTGAGATTGGCAGTGCACTAAATAGCCCACTTCATAAGGCGAGTTCTACAAAGGGACATGTCCCACGAAGTTGCTTACGTCAGCGGCCATCTTTTCTTCAGTTGGTCTCACTTTTAAAGAAAGGTCAAGGGGCCTTAGGCGTTTTTTTCGACGTTCTCTAATCCGATATGATCGGAACCGCATAAGAGATCTGAAGAAAACAAAAGATTTACACAAAAATCGCTGATGGGCATTTGCTTACCGCTTCAGTTGGGTGAATGGGTGTGTTTAAACAGGACCGTGCGGTGGGCCCGATACCTTTCGTGTTCCATGACTTCTAATACGCAGACTTTCCTTCTTTTAACTTGAAGCAGGTTCATCTAAGTACCTCACTCGAAAATAGAGTCTGCACAGGCAGTCGATATTTATCGCATTTCATTTTCATGAGTGCATCTCTTTGATCGGATGGTTTGAACTGTCTCCTCGCTCGTCTACAGAAGTTAAAATCATGGATTGCCCAACAAAAGCGCATGATCCTAACCAATTTCCCTTCAAGGACCACCTGCCATGCTACGTCCTCATCCCTGTCTCTTCACCTAGAACCACTTTCCCTCCACAATGCTAAGGCCACTCTATACACTGGATCCCTAGGAGTTGGAATGGAAACTTTCTTGCATGTCCATCTCCAAGCCGGTATTTGAATGCACAATACGATGACAAGACTCACGGCACTTACGGTGGGCTTTTTCCAGTTAGTGTTGAACTTCTGTCATTTCGTCCGGCAAAGGGGACAATGACTAGCTCTTATACAAAAAGTTGATGTCAAGTGAAATCAATGTACCGTTATTGATCACTACTTTCGTTGCTGCTTTCCCAATGTACGAAGACGATGCTTTCCGGTGAACGCGAAGGGTATTACAGACCGAGCGGCCTTCGTCTTTTTTGGACCATCATCATACACTTTCAGTTGTTATCACCCTCTCCCAATAACCATTTGTGGTCTCTTCTCATTTTACACCATCCACCATAGTGCCAAGGCTCAACTAATAATACGAAGTGCTGCAAACCTAGTGGCACTCGCCTTTTATGGCTCGCTATCGGTCTCTATCTGTTGTTACCAGTAACTATCACCAATCATTTACGGTTCGTTCGCATCTCACGCTAACGATCGAAGTGCTAAGGCCTAACCGTTAGCATGAAGTGGGTAACGGAACCTGTGATTTTGCATTGTGAGGTCTCTTATCCTTCCTATCAATTGTTATCACTTCCTATCACCTGTTATAAGTGTTCCCGAGCGCTCTAGGTTCAGGGGGACAAGAGTTATGAATTCTCGTCACGTACACACACACATACACCTCACAGACACTCACAGATCCAAAAATACATCGTTACCGAAGCGCGACAGACACAAAGTCAGAAGAACCCGTCGATACACGCACCCACATAACACACAAACACAATCGAAGAATTCCTAGCAAGTCTGTAGCATGGCTAGATTCGCCACACCAAAAGGCGGATAGGGATCGGGAAATGGCATATACATACATACATACATACATACATACATACATACATACATACATACATACATACATACATACATACATACATACATACATACATACATACATACATACATACATACATACATACATACATACATACATACATACATACATACATACATACATACATACATACATACATACATACATACATACATACATACATACATACATACATACATACATACATACATACATACATACATACATACATACATACATACATACATACATACATACATACATACATACATACATACATACATACATACATACATACATACATACATACATACATACATACATACATACATACATACATACATACATACATACATACATACATACATACATACATACATACATACATACATACATACATACATACATACATACATACATACATACATACATACATACATACATACATACATACATACATACATACATACATACATACATACATACATACATACATACATACATACATACATACATACATACATACATACATACATACATACATACATACATACGTACATACATACATACATACATACATACATACAGGGTGACCCACATGAAGTGTGACGCAGAAAGCTAGCATCAAAAATATACAGACCGAACCAAATAGGAAACTATTACTCCCACACAATCATCACAAAATTGTAAACAACACATCACATCTCGCATTCAGAATAACCATCTTTCGCTTTAATGCAGACAACCAACCTCATTCGGATGTTTTCAAGAATGCGCGCAATCACTTTCATCCCACGCTTCTACGACAGAACTTTCTTTCAGAGGTTCCTAGGACCTGTGTTTGAAAGCGCAGGCTTTTTGCTCCAGAATCGACCATACACCAAAATCCAAGGGATTGAGATCGGGGAATTTGAAGGTCAAAACTGCTTTGCCCCAAAAACCCGGAAACGTGGTTTCACAACATTGCAGCATCTTCTTGCCGCTGTGGGCTGGTGCCCAATCCTGTGAAATGTTCACCTGACGTTCATCGCGTTCCTTTCCGCCTAAGCGATCATCGCTTCCTCCAGCCTAGAGGCCCATAAGTTGATTTTTTTTATGACCCGTCACACTTCATGTGGGTCACCCTGTACATACATACATACATACATACATACGTACATACATACATACATACATACATACATACATATTCATTCATTGATAAATGTATACACACAAAGGTATATATGCATACACACATACACACCTGCACTCATACACTCACACGCACCTAGACACATGCCCACATACATACAGAAACAACATACACATATTCACATACACAAGAACATCCACGCATACAGACACACATACACAGTCACACATACATTACACACATACGTACAAACACACGCATACGCGAGCCCACTCTACGTGCAATACGCGATAGAATGACTCAAGGTATGCGAGTGTGAGTACTCTGAGTGAATGTTTTTTGGGTGGCTCAGCGTAAAAAATCTGAACAATCTCGAACTCAGTCTTACACTTTCGAGAACGAAAAATCCAAAACATTCGGAAGTGGGCCATTGTGTCACCGAGCAATAGATAATAATAGACTGATTGTGAGTAATTGTCCGCTTTTACCTCGAATCAGATGATGTGCCAAGTGCGACACCGCTTCGACCGCGTCTCGGCTTACGATGTCGATGACCTTTTGCATCCAATGCCGAAGGTGGAGTGTGCGCGAGCCCTTTTTCTTCTGCTAGTTGATGTTGAGTTGAGAAACCCCGAGATTTCGTAAGCCACGTGCGACTATGTACTCCTCTAGCACTCAGCATAATATCGGATTCGGCCGTCGTGGGAAGGATTTCTGGTTCAGTAGGGGGTGGTACATCATCATAACCGAACACTTCGCGGGAGAGGTTCTCTTGATATGGGGAGCCTCTGGCGGTACTCATTTCACCATCACTTTTAGCCGTAGCCATTTGCTCCGTAGGGGCGGCTGAACTCCGCTCAGGAGTTTGTGATCTTGCATCTGCCACGTGTCCGGTGCCTAGGATCCATTCAGAATTCTTTGCTGTCGTCAATTTGCCTGACTGAAGTTCGTTGGGGTTGGTTTGCTCTGTACCTGCTGAGGTACGATCACTGTTTACGCTACTATTCTGTTTTGTTATCTGAGCTTCTTGTTGTTTTGACGTCCCGCCGATGATCCATTCTGATTGATGGGATGATCTGCTTGAGAGAAGTTCATTATGATCGACCGGTCTTCCGTCAGACTTCCCTGATGTAGCCAATCCCTGTTTGTTCGACGTACCGCCGATGATCCACTCGTCGTTATGACTTGATTTGCTTGAGACTAGTTGATGAATGTCTAACTCTTTTCCACTGGTTGAACGAGGAGTGGTACGTGTCCTGGGCTCACTGTCATTCTGAACCTGCAAACTTCCACTCATTAATTTTCTGGGTTGTACACTTGAACTGTTTCTCAGTAGATTATTTATCTTGCTAGTGATGAGATCCATTGAAAGTACCGGGTAGTACCAATTCCTAACTTTTCGTTAAGTCTATCAGTGTAAAGAAAATGATCCTTACTTTTGGGCCTTGTACTTGTGCTGGTGTTTTGTTATGTTGAGGGGCTTTTTCAGTATTCTGAGGTAGACCATTATTTTTCGTGGTATCCCCCTTTTTTCTTCTTCTCGACGTGCGCCTGGAACATTTTCGCCCATGGAGAGTAACTCATTTTTGAATCTCGCAACCATCAACTTACCTCGTTGCCCTCTTCAGTTGTTCTGCCAGGGCTTTCATTTTCCCTTTTTTGTTACCAACTTCGTTAATCTACAAAATTTAAGGTCACGGAGTTTCAAAATGGCAAAATATAGAGTTCTAAAACGTTAAACTCACATCAGCAAAGTCACAGATGGCCAATTTAGTCGCTGATTGACAGTCGGCCATCAGAGAATGGCCCTTACTCGGAAATAAACCGCACTCCTATGAGGAGTGCTAACGTTCGAAAACAATAAATATTTTCGGATTATCTCTATGATATTTTCTTATCATGCATAACCGCTCAGCTCCGGTAATGAGGGCGTAAGATAAGAAATCTTTTTGGGGCATACCTTGTCATCTCCTCGTTTAATCGTCCTGGTACTACAAGACAGTATTGGCTATGGTTCTTTCTACTTGTGTCATTTCCTGCTTTTTCGCGATTTTTTCATGTCTTATCGATTTTTCCAAGTGAGATTTGGGCCAAAGGTTTCTGAAATCCCATGGGAGCGCAGAAGGAAATTCCGTAAGCAGCGCTCTAGTCCGCCATGGAGGCCTACCCTGTGCAGGAGGTGAAGTCATAATCTCTGGAGTCTAAAAGATAACATTAATGAGTGACCTGTTGTCAATTGGCGAAACCAGCGTTTGTGTCTACAGCTCATGCTTGCAATCATACTAAGGTCTGGAATGCCGTCTAAGAATGAGGTTCGAACACTTCTGGCTTCTTTGCTTTGACGAAGACGTCGAGGTTGTATCAATAGCAGAATAGCAGTTGCAACATCGGCCGAGTTCTCACAATAACAGCTAGGAGCTCGGCATATCATGCCAGGATTGAATGATAATTGAACATAGTATGTTCCGTTAGGGGTGTGCAACGGACTTGGTTTGGCAAACTGCCACTACAGTACACCTGATCAGTTTCACGGAGCTTGTTCGCTTTCTATCGTATAACCTTTTTGATGTACATCATATAGACTAAAATTCATAACCATATGTACTGTCAGGAATTTTCGTAGCCACCTTTGGCCAACCGCGTAATTTCATTTAGGGTAAGTATTAACAAAGCCTGCTTTACCTGAATGCCTGAGTAACCACGATCCCACGATCTAACAAGTAATTTATGACAATTCCCAAATTTATATCACATAAAGTTGTGTAAATCAGTAAAATCTGAAGCTTATTGTCTGAGCAGAAATGGGTACAACACCTTTATCACCGCCACATCTGCTCCTACAATAATGGATTGAGAGTCTCACAGGGTTGGCCATTCATGGACAAAAGCTCAGTCTTGGACGGGATTCAAACCTGTACTTGTGCTTAAATACGGGTTGGAGTTCTGTCCGAGACTGAATTTTTGTCCATAAATCGCCACTTCGTGAGACGCAGTTACAAAACCTCAAATCAGAACAACTAATCGAGAGTAGCTCAGTTGTTCTTATTTTACACTTTGTTTTGAGTTTATGAACCTGAATGAGTCATAGTGGTGATCTCAGCTCATCGGCCACGATGACTCAGATCCAACCTGATCATGTGGCAATTGTCCGACGGCGATAGCTGATCACCCTGCGCCTCTTGGCCATCAATCGTTGTCGAAAGCTTTCAACAGAGATTTTTCGTCGTCGTGTTGGACTTTATCCAAACGACTCTCGCTTAACAGTTGTCAGTATCAATATAAAAGAGAAGCTCCACAACATCAGTTTCTACTCCACCAAGCATCATCACGCCAAGGCCACATGCATTTCCTATTACTGGCTCTGTTAGTCTCAAGTGCCTTTGGTAAGCTTTGACAACCATTTTCCACTTTTTTTAGTTTCCTAGTGAAAGCGAAAATCTCATAATAAAGCAATGGCTCGAGTCGCCAATAAAAAAGAATTTGTAGAATAGAGGATTAGAGCTTGCGTCTCATTTTTGTACTTTAACATTATACCTTGAGATGGAGATCCAGTAACGTGTTGAAAAGCGGAACAATTTTGTGGAGAAATACGGGACCGTCCATCTCCTACTAATCGACTTTCTCGAAGAATAGATGTTATTTGAACTCGTCCATACTCAAATGTTAACAATTCTTTGTCATACGTACATTGGGCCAATACTGAAGTTGTTTCCAAGTTCACTCGCTAACTACTTGTGTTAAATTTAAATTAAAACCCTATCAAACGTCCTTTCCAGGAACGGGTGCATCTTTTCCTGAATCTTGCCCTCCCCCACAATATAGTTGGAGGCTCGCTTCCAACTATATTGTGGGGGAGGGCAAGATTCAGGAATGGCTTGATGGCTTGAGCTTTTTCAACAAGATACAAATATGGCACTGGTCATGCTAGGCAGTTTTTGACGCCTAAGGCCAGGCCTAAAAAGTAACGTTAGCGATTGAGAACCCCGAAATTTGTTCAGAATTGATTAACGAGGGTAGTTTGAGCCGTTGAACACGTAATGCGTCTATTTTGCCTTAGACATTATTTTATACATTGAGCTGGCAACTGCCCCGGTAGTGCCACAGGCTTACACTTAGCCGGTCAAACAACGCTCGGAGCAAGTTTTTTACTGCTCAAAAACTTTCAAGAATTTTCGCTCCAATGGAAATGAAGGACACAATGTTAGTAATGGAGAATCAGTAAAATCTGACGCTTACAGACCACATTAGAGTATTCAAAGAAAGATGCTCCCAGTGGGATATTTCTCCAATATTTCTCCAAAATTCATGGTTTTTGGTATGTTTGGATGAAGATTCAAACTAATCACTTCCTCAGATTTTAAGTAAGGGCTAAGCTGAAAATTGTAGAACCTGGAGTGTGCATTTTTTGATGAATATTTGTGAGACGAATAATGTTGTCATCTTCCCTCTTGCACTTTTATCCCCTTCGTTGATGTTTTTCGAATTGCAAAACACAAAGCAGTGAAAAACAGAAACGTTGAGGAGTAGATTCAATGGATATACGATTGCAACGTCCATGCGAGTAGTAAAGTATCAATAATGAGCCTTTCTCTCGGCGACTTTGCCACTTACAAGCTTTCAATGGATATGCTTTCCACCAGAAAGACAAAGAGTAGTTCGAATAAAAGTGAATCTAAGGAAGATAACGGTGGAGCGTTCAGTCGATATTCTCATAGCGAGCGGTTATTCTCAGTGTTTAATATGACTTATCAGATTCTGGACTCTATTCCATATCTACTGATTTTTCTTATCATTTTTGCAGGATATGTGTTTGATTGTTTGGATAAATGCGAGTGTGACACCGATGACGAAGTCGTTCACTGTCATAATGGGGAACGTACCCAACTAGCTTTGCCAGCAGGTGAATCCACTTGGTATCTATTAGTTTTCGTGTCTGTAAAATTGTAAACATCCATTCAACGGTTACCATCTACCAGAATCGGTAATTTTGCAAAAACACCTTGAAAATCAACATTTGTTCAATTATCTCTAACAGTATTTTCAAAGAAACAACTGTAACCCTCTAAAGTTCTCAAAGACTCATATCTACGAGAGATTCTGTGATCTTTATCGAACACTATCCCATTCTGTAGCAAAGGAACAGGGTTAGGAAATGGCCGCGCAAACATTACTGGGTAATAGTCGAGATCATTTTTTCGAACCAAGATCTCATGGCTGTGTTTGAGACAACACCTCTTCCGTATCTCGCTTTTCCTAATGATCTTGCCGATGTATTCCAATAATAATATTCTGAAGTGGAAGATATCTACGCTACTGGAAGATTTATTACCCGAGGAAAGGGCAACTTGTAACAAGCTGGTAGATGAAATCTGGTCGAAAACGCGCAAATGTTACTAATTTTTAAACTAGTCACCATCCGATTCGTATCTGTCTTTTTTCAAAGAAACATGAGTAGCTTTCACGGTGCGCAAAAGATTTTGAAGCCCAGTCATGTTAACACAATAGAACTAAAATACTGTTACACTCACAGAAGCTACAATGTTGGTGAGGGTAACCATCAATGCCGCACTGCCAAAACATATTTGCATATCCGACGTATCCAGTACACTGCGGCATTCATCCGATGTACAGCTCATTTGAGTTTTTGAGCTAACGGGACTATTTTGAAGTTGAATAAATCAGACCTATCTGATATCAGCTAAGCCACTACTGCGCCTTTAAAGGTCCATTCCATGATCAAAATGACTTTTGAGGCCTCCCGAGGATAGCACAAGAGAAGCTGGCAAGCAGTCCACTATAGCCAGCTATGCGCAATGCATGTGGGCAAGATCGGACAACTCGTCCAAATATCGTTTTCACGCAACCCTTGTCGCCACATTCTGGTCCAACCCCTAATTTTATTACTGTTTCGACCCTATGCAGTTCTAATTTATACTTCTCTGAATGCACCTCTTTTCTTTACCACTTTTGCACCACTCCGGACTATCACTTCCATTATTCGGCTCGAACTAGATTAATATGTGTTGTGCATCCGAAGGCTCCAATTTGATTCATCAGTTTCTCAGGAGGAGTACTCAAGTCAAGGACACTGAATATTGATGAGAATGCTTTCCTATATTCGGGAGCCACAGATTTTTTGGAACATTGTCTTGTAATCATTTACGAAGCCGTTGTTAAATAATTACAAGGGTAATTACTTACTGCTTTCACGTGTGACCAGTCCCAAATCTCTCTACTCAGCCTTAAAACATTCCAAAACATGCCAAAGGAATCATTGGTTCATTTACAGGCCAGCGCCTTCGTGGTTTTCCAGTCATTGGAATGACCTACAACAACATCATCAATCTTCCTGATGAAAAATTGCTTCTGAACAAATTCCCGGATCTGAAGGTAAAGATTGTTTTAAAGGGAAGGGAAGGGGGGGGGGGGAATATTGAACATACACACAGAAGCGCTCAAAAGTCTTCGACTAAACGCTTTTAGGCTTTTCATTCATAACATTTTCTAAGTGGAGCAAATCGCGCAAAATTTTGATATTTTCAACTAAAGCATATTTCACACTATCCAACACTACTTGACTGCAAAGAGCAATATCCGCCAACTGAGGGGAAGGCGTATGTTGTGGTACTAGACTTCGCTGAAAGCAAAGTTAGTAGCGTCTGCAGTTCTTCGCACCTTATGTGCATTTTCCTCTTCTACTATGCTCGGCATTACCGCTCTTAGAGATGGCAAAAAAGAAAAGAAATCCCAAGAGGACCATCATTTGTATTGCCAAATGGTTTTGAGACCAAGCTCTTCAGTATATCTGGGACCTAATCTGGTTGCAGGTTAATAGTGGAAAGTATTCACGTGCCAACTGATTTTACAGGTAATAGATGTCGAAAGGAATCCCAACTTCAACTGCAGTTCGCTGAGTCAATATAATGATGTAAAAATCATCTCCGATTGCCATAAGAACATCTCAGAAATTGCCCGTGTGCCAAGAATTTTCCGACCAACTCGGGTTAGCCTATCTATAATACATCACGGCTACTTCATGTAATGCCTAGAAGTCAAGTCTAGATACGTTTTATTTCCATGGCATTCAGGATTGCGATTTCTCATGCCAAGCGGAGAAACATTATCAAGCTCTTCACAAATATGTGCTTCATCTCTGGTCGATTTTGAAGCATAAATATGACAATTTCAATTTGGATGTGAGTCGTCTTGCTTTGTCTTTTACCCCGATCTATAGTCGTTAGGGGTTCGCGGGTTAAATATTCAAGAAGACTACGCGGAGGCCCATGGAAGTTGACAGCTTCTTACTTCCCCGAAATTTGGATTCATTCTTCGCGGTTACAGTGAAAACAAACAATACAGAAAACCAATAAGGATCACAAAAAAATCCGTTCATATTGAGCCTCTGTTCACAACGAGAACCAGAACAACTCTGGATGGAGCGAATATAGCATCATTATTATTGCATGCGGTTGGCATTAGAGCATAAATCTATGAGTTTTTACCCAAACCAAAGGGGGAGGATACGTTTAGCGTTTCATTTTCTATGTCAAGCTAGGCCATATTCATAAAAGCGACATATTTAATTATTTCATATTCACGTGGAGGTGAGGTTCTTGGCAACTTTTTCTTCAAGGAGTATTCCTGTGATAGAAATTCGGGAGGGTAATCCACAAGCGATCTACGTACTCCCCATGTCACCCGATATTCTTTGAAAGGAATCACCAACCTCTTGGCCCGGTCGTCACCAATTTCACTCCTTACCCACTTTTTGAGCTATCTGCTATGAATAAATCATCGTGCTTTCCTTGGAAATGCTATGTACTATGACGCCACTTATTGCAGGACACTCTTCGCGAATTGCAAGAATTCTTCAAAATGGTCGCAAATCGTGTAAATCAGATGGGAACGAAGATTCAGGTGACCCTGAAGGAAAAATTGGCAGATGATGATGCCGACGCCGACGCGCCGCTCACGACGCCGAAGCCAGATGCAGAACTCACACCAATGCCAGAGTTGCAAGAAGTAAATGGCAATTGAATGTTAGCTATTACAACCTTAGAGTATATATCCAATGGCAAAACAATCAGAATTTATAAAAGAATTGTATATATTGTCGAGAAATGTATAAATCATTCTAAATGGGGTTGTGAATTTGGTGTAAAATGTGCTATAACACACGATTATGAGCGGGGTATAAATCTGACTCACACAGTTCTTGTTTACGATGGATGGTTGAACGGTATTTCCTTGGCGAAAGGCTTGATTCTTTCGCAATAGCTATCGTAGTCTTAAGGCAGAGTTCACGAGATAGATGAATTCTAAATATCCTTTTTTAGTTGGAAAGCGGAAATGTTGTTGTGTGTTGATGCAGAGTAGTGCATCGACGATGAAGGAAACAGAAAATCCGTCTACTCCGCGAAAAATAAGGTTCTCTAAAGGTAATAAAAATAGAGGTTGTACGAGATTACCACGACGGAAATAGAATGGAAGGGGTATTTGGACGAGATTCTAGCTGGTGCAATTGCACAAAGGGCTTACTACATCGAGCCAAAAGTGTACAGAAATGCCTTTTACTGTAACCATGGGTCATGACAACTTGTTAGAACATCCAACATTAGAGTCCCTTGAGGTAGTGCAGCCTCTACAACGCCGTTGAAACTCGTCCGTTGTGCGGGTGGCATTCACACGATACAGTGTCTGGCCCCCTACTGTGCCCTATTCTGGAGGTTGACATCGGCACATATGGCACCGGGAGGAGCCTCAAATCACTATGTGAGGAAATCTCAGAAACCATTTTTAAGTGAACTGTGCCCTTAACTACATATTGTAAATGAGTTGCAAAAAACAGACACAAAACGAGGATTTTTACAATTGACCAGTACGAGTAAGTAGAACAAAAGCAATGGATAAATGGGGTGGGTGAGTAAAAATCGAAAAGGGAAGTTTTGACTAACATGGGAAAAACAGAGAAATGGAACTTGAGCATACAGTTCAGATGTAAGTAAACTGAAAGTTGACAACGTCCTTCAATCTTCAATTTGAATGTGCCGTCGTTGGTTGCGCAGAGATTCACAGGAAGCTATGATAAAGGCGATAATGGGGAGGCTCATAGGACGGATAACTGTGAATGCGTAGACGAAATGGGCCAAAACATTTTTAAACATGACATGTGTTCCAAACGCTTTTGCATGCTATGCGTATCCTCCTTTTACTTGGAGCGCCCCATAAGGTGCAGCTCAGAAGAACGCCCAGCCAGTACCTGCAGTCAACACTTGGTCCGTCATCACTGGCGTACAAAACATGCTGGTGTTCAGCTCATGGAACGAGTTCAGGAAGCAAGCCGAATGGAATGTTTAGGATTAGATGGAAAGTAATGCCTTGACTAAGTGGCGTTACGACTGTAACGAAGTTTTCGCCAAAAATTGCCCTTCAATAAGTTGTTCTCTATTTTCTACTCCTAAGCAATAGCCGTTGTCGTAGACTTGTAGTTTAACCTGATGTTGGCCCGTGGCTTCAACTTTGATGCTTATACTCTAGTTTGGAGCCATGGTCTCGACAGTATACAAGTTTGAAGAGTGGTGTAGTAGTCTGATGGTATTCGACTACAGCAGAAACCAATTCTGAATCGAATTTTACAACTAAGTCTGTTCAGTCGACAGTCTGTAGTTAGAGACAGTAGGCAATCGAAGGGGTCACTGTAACAGCACATACTGCAATTATTAAGGATCAATTCATTAGTCACATGATGAGGTATTTATGATTTTACTTTTGAATCGGAATAGCAAAGCCAATTCGCCGGTTTCCAATATCGTAGATCTGACAGAACTGGCGGATAAATGGGCCGCCAAGAATCCAGGATGGGCCAAACCCGGCGCCGTCCATACCGAAAAGGGACAGCATACATCTTCCGTCACCAGCTCTGTCGATCAAATTTTTCGCTTCGATACGATAGGAACTTTTTCCAATCACAAGCTCCAAAAATATTTGAGCATTGCAATCGACCGCGTAGATTCCGTTTGTTGCATCGTACTGTAAGGAGATATTAATTGGTTACTACTTAGTCGCTGGAATGAAACCTTATAATTTTGTGTGACGAAGAAAAAGTTACCGTTGCTCCGGCCTCTTTGGCAATCTGTTCAACAATCCGTGTCGGGACGCCGATCAGTGAAGTACCAGTATCGGAGATTGCTTGGAAGCGCCTGCGTTGACTGTAACTGCCGATTTTCACCACATCCACCTAAATGGCTTCTATGGATGAGATGGCTGCTTGATCTTTACCTGGGATGGTTCTTGCCCTAGTATTTACTCTCGAAAAATGAACTTCAAGCGAAAATCATTTCATTCCGATTCCTCGAAGAAAGTTTTTTTCTTGATACCTTTCTACTGCTTCCATATCAACAAACAAATATCTTTCTCAACCTTTCTCAGGGACTGATCCATTCAACAAAAGATAAAAGGATAACTTCCCGAATAGTCAAAATCCTGTCACAAAAAGCAGTATCTTCACCGTGCCTCTAATTTTTTGCACTCTTCCGTTACTTTGACGATATTGCTTACATTATCCGGCCTTATATGGTATTCTCGATTTATGGACAAAACTTCAGTTTCGGACGCGACTTAAAGGCACCGTTCGCGATGATTCAATGGGCGGGTGTGTCGATGACGTGTCCGCCTCTCATTCGACGTCACGTCAGACAGTCAGACGTGGCGTCGAATGAGAGGCGGACACGTCATCGACACACCCGCCCATTGAATCATCGCGAACGGTGCCTTTAAACCAATACTTGTGCTTTCCGGACACCGTGCTCTATCTCTTCCACTAATGAGGACAAGTGGTAGTGTAAGGGATAGAGGACGGTGCTCGAAAAGCTGAAGTACTGGTTCGAGTCCTGTCCGAGACTGAAGTTTTCACCATAAATCGTCAAGCTTGAGTAACCCATGTAGATCCTTGAAGATCAAGTGTGCCCACACAAGGTCCGCCTCCAAATAATCAGATTCATTCGAACTTGGGAAGAGGGCAGGCGTTAAGACCAGACAAAGTGAAATGATGAAAATAAGCCAGGGAGGAAACACGAGACATTGTAAAATATTGCAAAGTATCAACAATTGGGAGCACGTCCACACAAATCAAAGGTTGGCGACTGTAACCAATTTCTCATACGGCAGTGGTTTCAAATAAACGGGAATCACCGTGATCACGTACTGGGAATCCATTTTTCACCTTCACACTGGGTGTTACGACACCCGCGGGTGGAATCAGCGCGCGGCACACCATGCGGGTACAAGATCCCACACCTCAATCCAAACACCCTGCACCTCTGAACCATTGCGCAACCTTCACGGCTTCTCATTAATGATGAACCGATGAGCATTTTAGCTTGGTTTTTTCAGTTAGTGGATCATTGTATGGAATGCCACCAGAGGAGAGTGGCGTTCCAGTCATGAAGCAACACAAGCACTTACTGGGAATTGCCAATACGTAGCAGAGGAGAGTGGATGGTAGGAGATTATTTCACCGCAGTTTGTCGTATCTATGCCACCATAAGTGCACACACCGCCGTTAACATCAACTTGATCTGAACACGAAAAAAGACATTAGATTGCGAGATTAGCCCAAAATTTGAATAACAAACCCCCGACATGCTTCACAAATATGGTGAACACTGGCTTGTCAAGTAGGCCTTGTTCTATAGCGTTTATCAGTGATGGCGTAACGCCATCAATGGCGATGCTTCTGAATGCCAAGCCCAAAATACCATCAAGCGGCTGCTGCAAAATGATATTACCATTTGTGCACTTTGTCTGAATTACAAAGCTGGAACTCACGCCGTCGAAGAAATGCGCCAGCTCGGTCGCTTGTCCAAACGTAGTTTTTGGGATTTTCAGTTGATCCGTGCCAGTAGAACCAAACCAAACAGTATCAGAGCCAAGGAATCCTGATGCTGACCCGGTGCCGTACTTCAATTCATTCTTCAGGGATACGAAAAAACAGCAAAACACTTAACATTTATAGTTTTTTGGGCTTCAGAATGCAGTTACAGTGAAATAGAGGCAACTAGAATTCTATGTGTTAGACGACAGATTCAATCGACAAACCCGAATTCGCCATTTTCTTCTGACGGAGGAATATGTAGTAGATTTCGATGAGTCAAAAGTTCTCTTTCCTTGACATGCAATTCCACGGTTACCGCCTCCGAAATACCGTAACTCATTTTTCTGACAACAGGACTTGTCGCTGCATAGGGATGAGCAAAGTGCTGAAAATTATAAGCTCGATTCCGATTTATCAGTACCATATATATCTTGAATTGGGCTACATCTGATTAGAGCCAAGATAAAACTACATTACCCGCTCTGAGTGATCGAAAAAAATCAGTTTGAAACCCAGGCATAAAGGGTATAAAGAACGGAAGGAAAAAACACGGAATTGCGTACGAATTAGTTTTTCTTATATAGAACAAAATATAGTTCAAGTCAGCTTGTCGCGCTCTACAAAATGAGTCTGACCAACTTCTAGAGCTATTTTTCATGCCTTTGTACTATCAAAAAAAAAACAATTCATTGGCAACAACGACAATAACTGTAATCATAAACAATCGCTAGCATGAAAATAATGGAAGAGTTGTGGATAACCTGTCCTATTCCAGAACAAGACTTTGCATTTCTCAGTCTCTGCCAATTATTTTTGTAACAATTTATTTCAAGCTTGATGAACATTTAAAATTGCTAATTTTGAACAAAATTGGACCAGCATACTGCTCAACAAATTGATGCTAATATTGGCTGACAGGCTGACTAGATTACAAGTGTGAATAACTTGTCCTGGATCCCATTTTCTAAATTGAAGCAGTATTCTTAGCTTCGAAGGAAGCCCCCATTTTATGGAGCCTACTTCTTTGGTATTTTCTCTAATTGACCAGGAGCCATGATGAATGGGATCTGATAGGAGGAAAAGGCAAGTTGGTAGAAATACATGCACTCCACATGCGTCTATTAAAGGAAAAAGTTTTGAAGGCTTTACCAGGAATTCTGCACGACAAAGTGTCGCAAACGCCACTGCCCTTTCCACAAGATACATCGGGAACCCATAGATTAGACGAACCGGTGTCGAGAACCACCTGAAGCGTTTCCATTTCCATACTACAGTAACCGTCGAAGAGAGCTTTAAATTTTCCAAATTTACTAAAAACACAATACTTCGCGGCAAAAATTATAACATGTCGGTCCTGACTTCAGAAAAAAAAATACATAAGACATGAAGGTATCACGCCAAGATTAGGTGAGAGTCGAACATGGTTTCTCCTTAAAGGCACAGTTGACGATAATTCCCTGTTGCTGGCTCGCGCGGCTTTCCCACCCCTCGATCGATGTCACGTCAGACGGGTGTCGAGGCGATACAGATTGCAATTATTCGTTCTAGGACCCACACACAATCAGCTGATCGCCGAGTGATAAGGCGATGTTTTTCTCCCACTGTTTTCTCCTCTGTTAATCTTTTTGCTGCCGCGATCCCTTATTCAATTTCCTACCCTGAGAGGCTGAAAAAGTGGACTATTTTTGCTGTTATTAGGGTTTTTGTTCTTTTATGCTTATAAGTAAATGAATTTTTGCTTACCGTAGTCGGTTATTCGCCCCAGGACCCACACGTACGCATTGACCCACATTGTATAGCTCATCCAAACGCCCCACTCTTCTTTTCTTCTGGTCTCATTCTCGTACAGCCCCTTTTAAACGGATTTTCGTAGTATTTTTTCACTTTGGAAACACCCATTCATGCTGTTCCTCCGATTTCATTGCGCTATTTTCCATCGTATCTTCAATTTTTCGTCATAATCTGGATTACCCAAAGTTATCGTGAACTGTGCCTTTAAGGGACATTTCTTTTAATGATAAATCTAAAAGATAGCTTCGAGTGAAATGACCTCCAAACTGCAGTCAATCTCTGAAGAATTAAGGTTAGGCGACATGGAACGGTCCTCAATATCAGCCCTGAGATACCCTGATAAAATCGCGAACTATTTTGCTACCAAACAAATGTTCATGAATATACAAATGTTCATGAATGCAATGTTTTGTTTTGGCAGAAAAGTGTTTCGTCGAAAAATTTCAAGTGTCAAAAATTTGCACACGACAGCATTGGTGATAAACCTCTGGAACATTCCCAGGACAGCGAAGCGAACACATGGGTAAGCACGGGTCGTTTCGCAACATTACCATCACCAACAACCCTGGATTCGTGTTTTCCCTCTCAGTTATAACCTTCACCTTAGGCTTCCTCCATCCCTTCCTTTATTCTTTTGAGTTGCTTTTGTTTAACTGTTGACGAAGGACCTTAGTGATTCTACTTTTGTTAATACATATTGTATGGCAAACCCTTCAATGACAAAAATAGATGAAATGACAGAAATCAAATAAATACGATAGAAAACAATATAGAAAATCTGTGGGCGACAAACTCTGAATTCTTGTTCCGGTGTTCCAATTGTTATGTTTCCAATATATTCAACGTCGTCATAATCGTCCACCTTAACAGCAGACGATTTAGTTTCTGGAATGTGCCCAATCTTCCAACAATAAGATAAAAATCAAAAGGGAGTAACAAACTTTTCGATCGTAGATTCCACTTGCTAGCATATGAATGCGAGCAGCGTTCTTCATATGAACATGGTGAGCCCAGGTTCCTTCGCGGATCATCCTATTTCTTTTCGATTCGATTTTCCTCAGCGGGACTTGGTACACACCGGCTAGGGTCGAGCCCATTAGCGCTGTCAGAACCAAGAGCGAATGCATTACTCTAAAAATTAACATTATTATTACTTGTTCTTTAGGCCGGGACACAGGTGAACCTGATTAATTTTAATTCTTGCGTCATTGCGAATGGTCATTCCATTGAATATGATATCTCAGAAAAATCACTGAGATGAGTTCACGGGAGAGCAGAGGAAACGACTGAAGTTTGAGAACTTTCAATTGCACAGATGTCTCAGATGTCGTCGGACGTTCCTGTACACTCATATCGAACTCTTCAGAGTGTGTGTGTTTTCAATCTTTATCAGCAAAGTGCAATTTGGGTGGTTATTTTACCACGCTTTCATTGATAAAAAACCGAACCGTGACCCTCAGAAAACAGAAATGGTCTATTTTTCCTTTTATTCGCGTTCAGTATAACAACAATTAGTATAACAACAAGGCAGCAAAGGTAGCATTGTCGACCTGTGAAGATAAAACATTTGAAAATGAAATTGCCAATGCTTGTTTTCAGACATATTTCTAGCAGTATTTTTTAAAAGGGAGTAATAAAATAAACTGCGAGAAAAGGAACTCGACAGTTCTTTCGTTATGGTCCCTTATCTTTAGAATTCTGCCACATAAGTGCATTTACCTCTGCACGATGTCATTTCTACAACATGCTTTATCGGGATCATGAAACTCAGGGATCATGAAATCACAGAAGAAACTCGATGATAGTGAGAAAAGAAAAACAAAAAGACATTCACTCGTTTCTTCCATCAAACAGGTGCTGTAAACAGAATGAAATATACCGGCGAGTATCTTTATTCGAGATCCTTTCAGTAGGAAAATTACTTGGGAATCGATTGAGCAAAACCGATACGCTTCTGTCCCATGTCGTAAATATTACAGAACTGACGAATGAACGGATCACCAAGTATCCATTCTGGTCCGAAACCTTGACTTGGTATGCCAAACAAGGCCAGCATACATCGACCATTACCCGCAGGCACGATAAGATTCTCAGACTGGATTTCGTATTTTGTATTACCAATAAGTAGCTCAAGGGTCGGTTTACTACCACAATCGATGAGGAAGACATCATTCGTCGGATCGAACTGCAGAATATTTGAATTTTATGATGATTGGGAGTATTTTGTTAGTGAAAATGGCATTACCTTAGCACCATTCACTTTTGCGATCTGTTCAGCCAGTGCACGAGGGGCTGCGATCAACGATGTACCCGTATCAGAGATTACTCGCCATCCTTTGTTAGACGCCACCTTCCCACTGACAAATCCAGACATCTGAAACTCGAGCAAATTTCTAATAGGCCTAAAAGACGTATCGCAATCTCAGACTACGACCTTACTGGCGGCTACAGCTTTTTATTGAAAAAGAAACGTTTTGGATGTTCTATCACACATGCTATTTCTGCTAACTTTAATCATCTAAAGACTGGAAACCATCTTTCATTTTTTGAACTAGCTAGAAATATCCTTTATCGAACTAAATCACGCCTATTTAGGCGCTTCCAAAAAATTCTAAAGAGCTTTCAGTTTCCATCCACAAGGATTCATCTGAGAGTATTAAAATACCGGTGATAGGTGACAGAACGTGATAGCAGTCGACAGAGACTGATGTGGAGCTTTGAGAAGGCAAGAGCCATGCAGCTGGATCCGTTGTGCCGTTATGCTAGGCAGCGTTTTTGTCCTCTCGAACGAGCCTGGTACCAATTTATCGGCTCGAGAGGAATGGAATGCTTAGTTAACCTAGTTTCATTTCTGGATACGATCTCCCGACCATGCTTGTGTGAAAGTGCGACTTTTGCTAATACACTACCTTTACCGTGTAGTGTTATAGCAGTTAGTTCAAAAAAGGCACTTTGAATATTCAATCAATCAACTCAGTATGATGTACAGCTGACCTTGAATTGCCAGTAATTAGCTGATATCAACGGCTGATAATCGATTACTGGTCCACAGTTGGTTGTGTCGATGTCGCCGTAAGTATAAACTCCTCCAGGGACATCAGTCTGCTCTAAAATAAAGCGTGAAGCTTTGAACAGCTTAACACAACCGTTAAATGTTAAATGACAATAAAACAATAATGAGCGCGCAACTGATGACAGCAAAATGGATGACGAGAGTGGGATTCGAACCCACGCCTCCGAAGAGACTGGTGCCTAGAACCAGCGCCTTGGACCGCTCGGCCATCTCGCCACTGGTGCTTTTCGAGTGAGAGCACCACAACAAATTTTTTACGGCGATTCCTTGGAACAATAATAAGCTGACTTAAGCAATATCTTGGAACTACACAGCTTATTACATCGCTATGCTACCTAAACTTCTTTTAGTAATTTGATAGTAACGCGACCACATCACGAAGCTTTCATTCACCATCATCAATGGTACCAGAAAATCTCGCTTTGGACTACATAGCAGCCGCAGAATTGGAAATCGCTCTTAGAGGGAGAACCTCCGTGCAATTCTCTCATATGAAATTTTTTTCAAGAAATACAACAGCTAGAACCTCCTTTTCGTTCCAGGAATACCGTAAATATTGGCTTGTTCACCAATCCGAGATCGACTGCTCGTTGAAATGGTGGATTGACTCCTTCGACAGCAAGCTCTTTGAAACCCATACCAAGGATACCGCTGATTGGATTCTGCACAAAATTCATAAAGGTGCTGTTCAATACTTATCAGGAAAATTGTCTTACATCAGCAAAAAACTCGGCAATTGTCGATGCCTGCCCGAATACGGTACCGGGCACGACTAGCTGCTTCGTTCCAGGCGCACCGAATCGTACTGTGTCGTTTCCAAAATAACCACTAGCGTCTCCCGTGCCATACTAAGACGGATGAAAGGCACGTAAGAAAGGAGGAAAAGTATTAGGTAAATAAAGTTAGAGGTTACCTGAATCTGCCATTTCCCTCTAGTTTTAACGTAGGACTGTGAACTGGAAGAGTTGAATATGTCCTTACCATCGCACGGGCTCAAGCTCTTAGCTGTAAACATTTGATAACAATAGTTTGGGCTGCTTCTTTTACTCTATTGGAGCTTGAGTTGTTGCAAATTTGTGTTGCCTGGAAAAAGCGTAACGGCAAACGTCCTCACATGTATGGCATAGCCCCTTGCCTCGACTTGTACAAAGATCAGGTTACTAGGGTGCGCGGCTGCACAGTGGCAAACTGATGGCAATCACAAAAGATTTGTATAAACGTGAGCAGCGGATCAACCCTGGCTCACTGCCTAATGGGCTACTCGCCGTTCAGATTGACTCGGTATGAACGTGATGAAAAACAGAGGGGCCCAATAGAGAGATCCTGAGGCTTAAGGTGGCGTGAGGAATTCGAGCAGTTTGGTGGTATCTCAGTAACCTTGAAATAAAATTCAGGAGCCAAAAAACACTGATCCCCAATCTCTCCTATTTATAAAGCAGTAATTTGGTGTGTCGGTTTGTCGGTATGTCGTTTTGCATGTCTGTCCGTCCGTAAAACTAGATTACGGTAAAGGTAGTGATATGGAAAACCCAGCTCTATTCTACACCTCCTTCTCATACATAAAGCGGTCCTTTCGTGAGTAGGGTAATGGAGTAGAGTGAGTACTGCGGAGTGAAGTGATGTGGAGTGAAGTGGGTACATCAAAACTGCGATTCCGATCTGTACTGGCAACAAGTTGTTTTATACAAGGATCGGAGGTGATAATGTGGTTAGGAGACCTCCGCCTTATTTTTAACATTGAGCTCTAGAACGCAGATGAGGAAGCTAGCTCACAATTTTGCACAGGAACGTTCCCTTGCCGTGATTTTAACAATTTTAACCTGAGCAGCACATGTAAACCACCCATCCTTCTCTGTACTCAAGCCCTCAGTGTTGAATAAAAGCGATCCTATAGGGAATTTCCCAATCCTCTATTCCTTTCTCTATTCCTAGTTATTTTTGAATCTATCGTTATCTGTTGATGAGTCACTCATTTGATTTCTTTCAAGCTCTGGCATCTGTGGTCGATTTTGAAGCATAAATATGACAATTTCAATTTGGATGTGAGTCGTCTTGCTTTGTCTTTTAACCCGATCTATAGTCGTAAGGGGTTCGCGGGTTAAACTTTCAAGAAGACTACGCGGAGGCCCATGAAAGTTGACAGCTTCTTACTTCCCCGGAATTTGGATTCATTCTTCGCGGTTACAGTAAAATACGAACAATACAGCAAATCAATAGGGATCACAAAAAATCCGTTCATATTGAGACTCTGTTCACAACGAGAAGCAGAACAACTCTGTTTGGATCGAGCGAAGATAGCATCATTATTATTACATGCTGTTGGCATTAGAGGATAAGTCTATGAGTTTTTACCCAAACCAAAGGGGGAGGATACGTTTAGCGTTTCATTTTCTATGTCAAGCTAGGCCATATTCATAAAAGCGACATATTCATTTTATTTCATATTCACGTGGAGGTGAGGTTCGTGGCAACTTTTTCTTCAAGGAGTATTCCTGTGATAGAAATTCGGGAGGGTAATCCACAAGCGATCTACGTACTCCCCATGTCACCCGATATTCTTTGAAAGGAATCACCAACCTCTTGGCCCGGTCGTCACCAATTTCACTCCTTACCCTCTTTTTGAGCTATCTGCTATGAATAAATGATCGTGCTTTCCTTGGAAATGCTATGTACCATGACGCCACTTATTGCAGGACACTCTTCGCGAATTGCAAGAATTCTTCAAAATGGTCGCAAATCGTGTAAATCAGATGGGAACGAAGATTCAGGTGACCCTGAAGGAAAAATTGGCAGATGATGACGCCGACGCCGACGCACCGCTCACGACGCCAAAGCCAGACGCAGAACTCACACCAATGCCAGAGTTGCAAGAAGTAAATGGCAATTGAATGTTAGCTATTACAACCTTAGAGTATATATCCAATGGCAAAACAATCAGAATTTATAAAAGAATTGTATATATTGTCGAGAAATGTATAAATCATTCTAGATGGGGTTGTTAATTTGGTGTTAAAATGTTCTGTAATACACGATTTGGTCGGGACGTTGAAATCTGACTCTCACAGTTTTTTGTTTACGATGGATGGTTGGACTGTATTTCCTTGGCGAAAGGCTTGATTCTTTCGCAATAGCTACCGTAGTCTTAAGGCAGAGTTCACGAGATTCATGGATTCGAAATATCCTTTTCAAGTTGGAACAAGGAAATGTTGATGCAGAGTAGTGCATCGACGGTAAAGGAAACAGAAAATCCGTCTACTCCGCGAGAAATAAGGCTCTCCAAAGGTAATAGAAATAGAGGTTGTACGAGATTACAATGACGGAAAGAGAATGGAAGGGGTATTTGGACGAGATTTTAGCTGGTACAATTGCACAAAGGGCTAACTTCATCGAGCCAAAAGTGTACAGAAATGCCTCTTACTGTAACCGTGGTCATGACAACTTGTTTGAACATCCAACATTAGAGTCCCTTGAGATAGGGCAGCCTCTACAACGCCGCTAGAGCTCTTCTCTTGTGGGTGTGGCATTCACATGATACAGTGTCTGGCCCCCTTACTGTGCCCTGTCCTGGAGGTTTCCGACCTGTCATCGGCATGTATGGTATCGGGAAGGGTCTCAAGTTAATCATATGAGGAAATCTCAGAAACCATTTTTAAGTGAACTGTGCCCTTAACTACATATTGTGAATGAATTGCAAAAAACAGACACAAAACGAGGATTTCTACAATTGACCAATACGAGTAAGTAAAACAAAAGCAATAAATAAATGGGGTGGGTGAGTAAAAATCGAAAAGGGAAGTTTTGAATAACATGGAAAAACATTGTTGTTGCCTTGAAGAAGGATTGAGAGGAAAGAGATGGAACTTGAGCATACAGTTCAGATGTAAGTAAACTGAAAATTGACAACGCCCTTCAATCTTCAATTTGAATGTGCCGTCGTTGGTTGCGCAGAAATGCACAGGAAGCTATGATAAAGGCGATAATGGGGAGGATCATAAGACGGATAACTGTGAAGGCGTAGACGAAATGGGCCAAAATATTCTTAGACATGACATGTGTTCCAAACGCTTTTGCATGCTATGCGTATCCTCCTTTCACTTGGAGCGCCCCATAAGGTACAGCTTAGAAGAACGCCCAGCCAGTACTTGCTGAACGAGGCCAACACTTGGCTTGTCACCATTAGTGTACAAAACTTGCAAATGCCCAACTCATAGAACGGACTCAAGGAGCAAACCCCAAAAGGTTGCAGCCCAATTGAAAGGTGTTGCCTCGTCTGAAACGTAGTAGGATTGTAATGTAGTTTTTGCTAAAAATTGCACTTTAATAAGCTAGTCTCTATTTTCTTCTCTTAAGCAATAGTCACTAATCCAGGTTTGTACTCCAACTTGTTGTTTGTCCGTGGCTCCAAATTCGAAACTTATCCTCTAGTTTTTAGTCATGGTCTCGATAGTATCCATTCCAGTAGCTCCAATAGTTCGGGTGGTCTAATAGTCTGTTGGTATTCGACAACAGCAGAAATCATTTCTGTATCGGATTTTACGGTTGAGTCTGTTCAGTCGACAGTCTTCAGTTAGAGACAGTAGGCATTAGAAGGGGTCACTGTAACAGCACATACTGCAATTATTATGGATCAATTCATCAGTCACATGATGAGGTGTTTGTGTTTTTACTTTCGAATCGGAATAGCAAAGCCAATCCGCCTGTTTCCGATATCGTAGACCTGACAGAATTGGCGGATAAATGGATCGCCAAGAATCCAGGATGGACCGAAACCGGCTCCGTCCATGCCAAAAAGGGACAGCATACATCTTCCGTCACCAGCTCTGTCGATCAGATTTCTCGCTTCGATACGATAGGAACTTTTACCAATCACAAGCTCCAAAAATATTTGAGCATTGCAATCGACCGCGTAGATTCCGTTTTTTGCATCGTACTGTAAGGAGATATTAATCGGTTCCTAAGTCGCTTGATAAAAAAACCAATTAATTTTGTGCTCACGAAGAAAAAGTCACCGTTGCTCCAGCTTCTTTGGCAATCTGTTCAACAATCCGTGTCGGGGCACCGATCAGTGAAGTACCAGTATCGGAGATTGCATGGAAGCGCCTGCGTTGACTGCAACTGCCGATTTTCACCACATCCACCTGAATGGCTTCTATAAATGGGATGGCTATTTGCTCTTTATTTGGGATGGTGCTTGACATAGTGTTGTGACTCGAAAAATGAACTTCAAGGTAAACCCTTTCATTCTTAATTCTACGAAAAAGGTTTCTTCTTGATCCCTCCCATTGCTCTCCATATCAACAATCACCTCTCCCAGGAATGAATGGGTCATTCAACACGCGAAGAAGGAAGATTACTTCCCGAATAGTTATCACCATCAGAGAAAACAATCCTTTCTAGATGCTCTCGATTGTTTCTACCCTTTCCTTACTTGGACGATACTAATACTTACATTATCGCTTTACATACGTAATAGGGTGTGAGGACAGCACCTCTGTCATCACACCCTAATACATACATATCGAATACATAGCTCCCCTCCCCAATGTGGCCAAATATGTACACACCTTTATTGACTTTTGATGGCTTTTTTCAGCTGTGGTTCACTTCTGACGCACCAATTTTATTTCATTTTGCTTTGCTACACCTTCAAGAGAAATTTTTCAAATTCTCTCTTACCTTTTTCACAGATGTTCCTCTAAAAAAAAAACAAGAAAAGATGTCATAATGTAACACATGTAGACTAGAGGAACAAGTGTGCCCAGACAAGGTCTGCCTCCAAACAAACGAATTTATCCGGACCTGGGAGAAGGGTAGGCGTTAGGACCAGACAAGGAAATCGAGCAATTGTCGAGTTTACATCTTTGAAAATAAGCTAGTGAGAAAACGCCAAGCATTCTCAAATATTATGAAGTGGCAACTTGGGAGCTCGCCCGCACAATCCGAAGGTTGGTGACTGTACCCAGACTCCCATCCAGCAGTGGTTTCGAATCATCCACTAGTAAATCAGCTCTCATCCCCTCCCGACACGCTCGTTTGCAAGCGCTGCACATCTTGTGGGTGCAAGATTCCACCCTCAACCCAAACACTGCACATTTCGTCCATACCGCGAATTTCAAGATTTTTCGTTAGTAATGGACCAGTGAGCGTTCTAATGATTGTTCTCAATCAGTGATGAATCATTGCATGGAATGCCTCTAGAGGAGTGTGGCGTTCCAGGCATGAAGCAACACAAGTACTTACTGGGAATTGCCAATACGTAGCAGAGGAGAGTGGATGGTAAGAGATTATTTCACCGCAGTTCGCCGTATCAATTCCACCATAAGTGTACACGCCGCCGTTAACATCAACTTGATCTGAACCAAAAAACATTAGATTGCGAGATTGACTCATCATTTGAATAACAAACCCCCGACATGCTTCATGAAAACGGTAAACAGGGGCTTGTCGAGTAGACCTTGTTCCACAGCGTTTATCAATGGTGGAGTAACGCCACCAATGGCTATGCTCCTAAACGCCAAGCCCAAAATGCCGTCAAGTGGCTGCTGCAAAGTGATATCACTATTTGTGAACTTTGTCCGAATTACATACAAAGCTAGAGCTCACTCCGTCGAAGAAATGCGCCAGCTCCGTCGCTTGCCCAAACACGGTTTTCGGAACTTTTAGTTGATTTGTGCCAGCAGAACCAAACCGAATAGTATCAGAACCAAGGAATCCCGTTGCTGACCCGGCACCGTACTCAAAATAAATTCATTCTTTAAATGATGCGAAAAACTAGAGAAAACATTTGGTACTTTTATTCCTCGAACTTTGAAGAGATTCAATCGACAAACCCGAATTCGCCATTTTCTTCTGACGGAGGAATATGTAGTAGATTTCGATGAGTCAAAAGTTCTCTTTCCTTGACATGCAATTCCACGGTTACCGCCTCCGAAATACCGTAACTCATTTTTCTGACAACAGGACTTGTCGTTGCATAGGGATGAGCAAAGTGCTGAAAATTATAAGCTCGATTCCGATTTATCAGTACCATATATATCTTGAATTGGGCTACATCTGATTAGAGCCAAAATAAAACTACATTACCCGCCCTGATTGATCGAAAAAAATCAGTTTGAAACCCAGGCATAAAAGGTATAAAGACGTAAGGTAAAAACACGGAATTGCGTACGAATTAGTTTTTTCTTATATAGAACAACATATAATTCAAGTCAGCTTGTCGCGCTCTACAAAATGAGCCTGACCAACTTCTAGAGCTTTTTTTCATGTATTTCTGTTATACAAATTCACGAGAGCAATTCATTGGCAACAACGACAATAACTGTAATCAGAAACAATCGCCAGCATGAAAATAATGGAAGAGTTGTGGATAACCTTTCCTATTCCAGAACAAGACTTTGCATTTCTCAGTCTGAGCCAATTATCTTTGTACCAATTTATTTCAAGCTTGATGAACATTTAAAATTGCTAATTTTGAACAAAATTGGACCAGCATACTGCTCAACAAATTGATGCTAATATTGGCTGACAGGCTGACTAGATTACAAGTGTGAATAACTTGTCCTGGATCCCATTTTCTAAATTGATGCAGTATTCTTAGCTTCGAAAGAAGCCCCCATTTTATGGAGCCTACTTCTTTGGTATTTTCTCTCATTGACCAGGAGCCATGTTAAATGGGATCTGATAGGAGGAAAAGGCAAGTTGGTAGAAATACATGCATTCCACATGCGTCTATTAAAGGAAAAAGTTTTGAAGGCTTCACCAGGAATTCTGCACGACAAAGTGTCGCAAACGCCACTGCCCTTTCCACAAGATACATCGGGAACCCATAGATTAGACGAACCGGTGTCGAGAACCACCTGAAGCGTTTCCATTTTCATACTACAGTAACCGTCGAAAAAATTTTCTAAATTTACTAAAAACACAATACTTCGCGGCAAAAATTATAACATGTCGGCCATGACTTCAGAAAAAAAAATACTTAAGACATGAAGTTATCACGCCAAGATTAGGTGAGAGTCGAACATGGTTGCTCCTTGAAGGCACAGTCGACGATAATTCCCTGTTGCTGGCTCGCGCGGCTTTCCCACCCCTCGATCGATGTCACGTCAGACGAGTGTCGAGGCGATACAGATTGCAATTATTCGTTCTAGGACCCACACACAATCAGCTGATCGCAGAGTGATAAGGCGATCAGCTGATTTTGGACTATTTTTGCTGTTATTAGGGTTTTTTGTTCCTTTATGCTTATAAGTAAATGAATTTTTGCTTACCGTAGTCGGTTATTCGCCACAGGACCCACACGTACGCATTGAACCACATTGTATAGCTCATCTAAACGCCCCACTGTTCTTTTCTTCTGGTCTCATCCTCGTACAGCCCCTTCTAAACGGATTGTCGTAGTATTTTTTCACTTTGGAAACACCCATTCATGCTGTTCCTCCGATTTCATTGCGCTATTTTCCATCGTATCTTCAATTTTTCGTCATAATCTGGATTACCCAAAGTTATCGTGAACTGTGCCTTTAAGGGACATTTCTTTTAATGATAAATCTAAAAGATAGCTTCGAGTGAAATGACCTCCAAACTGCAGTCAATCTCTGAAGAATTAAGGTTAGGCGACATGGAACGGTCCTCAATATCAGCCCTGAGATACCCTGATAAAATCGCGAACTATTTTGCTACCAAACAAATGTTCATGAATATACAAATGTTCATGAATGCAATGTTTTGTTTTGGCAGAAAAGTGTTTCGTCGAAAAATTTCAAGTGTCAAAAATTTGCACACGACAGCATTGGTGATAAACCTCTGGAACATTCCCAGTGTCATCGGGACCATGGACGATGACACTTCCCGGCCGATGCACCAAAATGTGTAGGGCGGTGCAGTGGTTTTGTTGTTGAGGCGGGAGACGAATGTAGAAATAACCGTTTATTGTCGGTGTTACCAGCAAGAAGCCCCAGAGCATAGACCCATGCTCTTATGTTAGGAAGACATGGGGCGGGGCGCGGGAAGCGTCAGGGTCATCGGGACCATGGACGATGACAGCCAGGACAGCGAAGCGAACACTTGGGTAAACACGGGTCGTTTCGCAACATTACCATCACCAACAACCCTGGATTCGTGTTTTCCCTCTCAGTTATAACCTTCACCTCAGGCCTCCGCCATCCATTTCTTTATTCGTTTGAGTTGCTTTTGTTTAACTGTTGACGAAGGACCTTAGTGATTCTACTTTTGTTAATACATATTGTATGGCAAACCCTTCAATGACAAAAATAGATGAAATGACAGAAACCAAATAAATACGATAGAAAATAATATAGAAAGTCTGTGAGCGACAAACTCTGAATTCTTGTTCCGGTGTTCCAATTGTTATGTTTCCAATATATTCAACGTCGTCATAATCGTCCACCTTAACAGCAGACGATTTAGTTTCAGGAATATGGCCAAGCTTCCAACAATCCTTACTATATATAAACCACAAGTTTGGTGTGTCTGTTTGTCTGTTTGTCTGTTTGTCTGTTTGTTTGTTTGTCCGTCACAAAATTCGATATCATCTGAAGAAGCGTCTGGAGAGATCGGGACAAGTTCGGGATAGGTGGATCCTGAGACAAGATTAACAGAGCACATATGATCTCTACGGAGCTCCGCCCACAGGGGGCGGGGCAGGTGCCGGAGTGGGCGGTGCGAATAGCCAAACGTCTTATTTTGACGTCAAAAAAGGCCCAGACACCGGGAAAAAATGTTCAAAGGTGAGGATTGGGTCAACAAATCAGACGGAGGATACCCACATGCTGTGGGCGGAGCTTTCTCTAAATGGGCGGTACTTTTCAGATGTGTTCATAACTCGATTTAATTGAGGCGCAGAGGCCAGGAAAAAAATAAAAGGAGTGAGCAGGGCCTTATGCGTGTTGGGCGTGCATAAGCTTGGCAAAGCCCCGCCCACGGTGGGCGGAGCGTGCGTTGAGACGAAAGCTATTTTTCAAAAATGAATGTAACTCCGTTCGAACACGTTTAAGAATGCGGGAAAAAAGTGTTCAGAGGTAGTGGAACAAATGGGACCAAATCCTCGAAGTGGGCGGGGCTGGCAACAAAGTGGGCGGGGCTTAGATCAAAATTTTATAACTCTGTTCAGAAACGTTCTGGGATGCGGCAAAAAGGTATTGAGGTGTAAAAGAAGAAATTTGGTCAAATCCCAGAGGTGGGCGGGGCTGGCACTAAAGTGGGCGGAGTTGGCACTAAAGTGGGTGCGGCTGACACAAAATTTTATAACTCTGTTTAGAACCGTTCTGGGATGCGGCAAAAAGGAATTAAGGTGTAATTACTATTCCTTACTATATATAAATCCTTACTATATATAAACCACAATTGCTGTGAGCGGAGCTTTCTCAAATTGGGCGGTACTTTTCAGGTGTATTCATAACTCGATTCAACTAAGGCGTAGAAGTCAGAAAAAACAAAAGGAGTGAACATGACCTAATACGTGCCATGAGTGCGTAACCATAGCGAAGCTCCGCCTATGATGGGCGGGGCATGTACTCAAATAGAACATACCTTTTAAAACTTAATAAGAAAACATTCTACAACGCGGAAAAAAGGTGGGCAGAGGCTTCCGGAGAAATGTGGCCGAATCTCCAAAGTGGGCGGGGTTTGCGCTGATGTGGGCGAAGCAATGATCAAAATCCATAAACCTGTTCAAAGCGTTCTAAAACTTGGAAAAAAGGTTGCCAGAGGCTATGGGAGAAATGTGGTCAAATCTCCAAAGTGGGCAGGAATTGCGCCGACGTGGGCGGGGCTACGATCAAAAGTTTACAACTCTGCTCAAAAAACTGTTTACAGTGTGGAGAAAAACTTGCTAAGGGTTCTACCCTGATACCGTGTCCTACCGTGATCTGACCTGCACACCTGAACCCGGACATAAAACCTGATACTATGATCCTACCGTACCTTGACCTGCACATCCGTGATCCTACCGTACTCTGACCTGCGCATCTAGGCATCTGATACAAAACCCTCTAATGAAGTGATCCCACCGTACTCTGTCCTGCACATCAAAATATCTGACACAAAACGTTCTGATACCGCGATTCTACCGTACTCTGACCTGCGCATCTAGGCATCTGACACAACACCTCTGATACCGTAACCTACCGTACTCTGATCTGCACAACTAACCCGGATACAAAGCTCTCTAATACCGTACTTTGACATGCACATTGTAAAGAGGATACTTAGATTTCCACCATAATCCTACTGCATCTTACCTGCATATCCAAACCCGGATATCCAAACCCGGATAGAAAACCCTTTGAAACAGCAATAATATCACACCATGTCGTATACTCGCCTACATATTTAATTCCAGAGAACTTAGTGTTTCAGTGATCTAAACTTTTTTCAACAACCACCACAACAATGGTGATATTTTCTAATGGTGGAACGAGCCATACCGATATATTCTACTCTAAATTTGAAAAGCGGCGAATAAAAAGTACTTCGAATGGGTTCATACCAAACCATCAAAAAACAATGATTGCACCATGTCGCATCCTCACCTACACATTTAAATCCTGATCTTCCAATGGTGGGATGCGCCATACAGATATCTTCCCCTCAAAATTCGAAAAGCGGCGTAAAAAAATACTTCCTATAGCGTCGATTTCTTGAAAATATTACGCTTATAAGCTGACGAGATGCGCATCTTTCAATGAATAAAAAGTACTTCGAATGGGTTCATACCAAACCATCAAAAAACAATGATTGCACCATGTCGCATCCTCACCTACACATTTAAATCCTGATCTTCCAATGGCGGGATGCGCCATACAGATATCTTCCCCTCAAAATTCGAAAAGCGGCGTAAAAAAATACTTCCTATAGCGTCGATTTCTTGAAAATATTACGCTTATAAGCTGACGAGATGCGCATCTTTCAATGAATAAAAACTACTTCGAATGGGTTCATACCAAACCATCAAAAAACAATGATTGCACCATGTCGCATCCTCACCTACACATTTAAATCCTGATCTTCCAATGGCGGGATGCGCCATACAGATATCTTCCCCTCAAAATTCGAAAAGCGGCGTAAAAAAATACTTCCTATAGCGTCGATTTCTTGAAAATATTACGCTTATAAGCTGACGAGATGCGCATCTTTCAATGAATAAAAAGTACTTCGAATGGGTTCATACCAAACCATCAAAAAACAATGATCGCACCATGTCGCATCCTCACCTACACATTTAAATCCAGATGAAACACGGTGTAAAAATACTTCCTATAGCATTGACTCCATGGAGATGAATATTACGCTTATAAGCTGACGAGATGCGCATCTTTCAGGAAATAAAAAGGACATGGAATGGATTCATACAAAACCATCAAAAAATAAGCTGACGAGATGCGCATCTTTCAAGAAATAAGGAGGATTTTGAACGGATTTATACCACAATCCGTCAAAATCCGTCAAAAAACGACAACTTCCATAAAATTACTTTGCCCTAAACACAACTACGTAAAACATATACCAAACTTTCGCTCATGATGTTTTAATATTTGCGATGATTGCATCTATTCAACTATCTTGAGTAGATTTAAATTATCACACAATGTTGTTTCGACAATATACGGTACACTAAAGGCCTCGAAAAAACTTTCCATCAAGGGGGATCCTATGTACCTGGGGATACGTGCATGGATGTGGGTCAACTTCGCGCCTGCACCTGCCCCAGTTTACAACCGCTGCTCAAAGAGTAATACCATTTACACCATTTATCTTTTTTGTAAAGCCATTTAGTTATCGCTGTGTCTCGAAGTTATTTCTTTGCAAGAAATTGTAATATTTCAGCTATTTTTCCGGCAAAAAAAAAGATCAGATATAAAGAGGCGAGGTGTTCCATCTACTTGAATTTTTCCTGAATTCTCTATATTATTTCTATCGGTATTTACTTCCCACCAACTGAAGGGACTAAAGGAATCAAATTTATCATATTTTCACTTTCATGTATGTTTTCACTCAGGCTTTAATGATCTTCTACTGAGGCGTTTTTTCACATGAATTTTTCTAGAATTCTCGATGCCTTTTCTATCTTCACTCACTTTACATCTGTTAAATAGGGTTAGGTCCAAGCAAATTAAAATTATCATGCGTTTTTCATTCAGACTCTATTGAAGGAGGTGAAGTGCGCCATGTAATTGAATTTTTCTCGATTTCTCGATGCTATTTCGATCGGCGGTTCCATTCATTCAATTGAAGGGGTTCAGGTCATAATGAAATCTATCATGCATTGTTGCTCCCTGTGCAGGTAATCACAGTATCCTACCATTGGTCAGTGCCGAAGAGGCAAGGTGCGCCATGCACTCGAAATTTACTCAGATTCCCGATGGTGTTTCGATAGATAATGGCATTCCCTCAAAGCGGGAGATGTTCAAATGAATACATGAGTATATCGTGACAATCCTAACTAAATATAAACAATGTTTAATGCTTTTTCAAATACAGTACAATATAGGCTCCACAAAAATTTCTACCGCGATGAGTAGACCCCAGTTACCTGAGGATACGTGTATGAACGCGGGGCGACCTCTCACCTGCACCTGCATTTACATTACCAAATTCGAGGAGCCAAAGAGAGCCCTGCACCCAAGTTTCTCTCGGATTATCAATGCTTACATTACTTCAAATAAATAAAAGATCTGGCTCTAAATTGATTGAGCTCACCATGTATTTCACTTATCCAAGCCTTATTCCTCTCTCTTTCACTCCTCCCTTCCGCAACAAAAAAGACCACTTTGAAAGAGGCGAGACGCGCCATGCATTTAAGTTTTAATCAAATTTTCGACGTTATTTCGGCCGGTGTTTACATTCAACCAGTTGAAGGGGTTTAAATCTAACCGAATCAAATCTATCATGGATTTTTTCAATCAGGTCAGCTTCGTATCTCTCCTACTTCCTGCCTTCTCCGTATGGGATTTCCTCCCTTCCTCAATAAATAAAAGACGCCATTCACATAAATTTTTCTCAAATTTCGATGTTATTTTTATCGGCACTCACCTTCGATCAATTGAAGGTATCAAATCTATCATGGATTTTTTTCAATCAGGCAAGCTTCCTATCTCTGCTAATTCCTGCCTCCTTTGATGGGATCACGGTATCCTATTCTCCCTTCTTCAATAAAAAAAGACCATCGAGGCAAGGTGTGCCATTCTCTTGAATTTTCGTCAGAAATTTTCGAACTTATTTCTATCGGTACTCCCTTCGATCAGTCGAAGGATTTCAGATCCAATCGAGTCAAATGTATCATTGACTTTTCCCAATTGAGTCAGCTTCCTATCCCTTCTACTCCTCCTTTCTTTGTATGGAATCACGATAACCTATCATAATCTTCAAGAAAAAATGGCCAGATCGAAAGAGGCGAGGTGCGCCATGAACCTAAATTTTGCCATATTCTTGATGGCTTCTCTATCGGTACTTCGTTTCCTTCAATTAATATATAGTGAAGATTGCAGAGGCTTAGGTCTACTCTAATTCAGTTTACCATGTAATTAACTCACTCAGATGACATTCCTCTATCTTCTACTCTCTGTTTCCTTTTGCCCTCGATAATATTCACTTCTACTGAATGATTCTTCAATCGGTTTCCTATGTTGGACTTTTTTTTATTACAACAGTATTACAGTTTCGGCTCAAATTCCTGATATCTGATCAGAAAATTTCACCATCCCTCAGAAAAGCTGCAGCATAGTCTAAGCTATTGCCTTATCAGGTAAGTGGAGTTGCTTTAGAACATTGTTCTTACACTTGATATTATTCCCAATTCAATAATTGTATTTTTACGCCTCTTACTCTGACTGCGGACATACAGTAGCACATGTGAAACACGTATTAAGTAGGTAGAATAAGATAAGTAGTGCTCAGTATCAAGTTTTGAAAATTACACAAAACGGCATGAGTTTCCAACGAATTTATTTTAGTTTCCGCTCCCTTGATTCTATTACGGTTATTTATATCGGAGTAATCGCGGTAACACTAGCAAAGAGTGAAAAGCCATTGAATGAGGGTCTAAAGTTGTATCTGGCACGATCAAGTTGGGGTATTTTTAAATTAGAACACGGATCACGTAGCAATACCCGACGTTTTCTAGGAATCCTCATTATATAGTGTTGTTCTCCATACATGCCTATACTAAAAATCAGCAGAAGTACTCACTGCCAGGTCGTTTTGTGAGACAATTTCGAAACTTTTTCTAAACGTCATTGACTCGATTGACTTATATATATTTCCATGACGGCGAAGCTGATGCCATGCAAACAACGAAGCAATTAATAGATGTAATTTGTCAAAAAGAAATTTTGGGTGTTTCGGCAAATCGCATAGGTAGAACTGAAAAGAAACAGGAATAGTTTTCCCAAATGTCATCGTTCACCTTAACGAATGGAGGCTGTGCCACGATAGAAATGAATGAGGGGAAAAAATGTGGAAAGGGGTAGTTACAAAAGAAGAGACTGGGGAGTCGTACCGAGCCTCTTCTAAAGAATAAAGAAGAGGACGGGAAGAGCTTCGAATTCATAAATGACTAATGACTTATTCTTTCTTTCTGCATGCTCATAATTAATGTAATTAACCGTTCAATGTGAAAAATATTTCCATGACGGCGCAGCTGTGGCCATGAAAACAACGAAGCATATAACACATGTAATTTGCCAAAAAGAGTTTTCGGGTGTTACGGCAAATCGCACAGGTAGAACTGAAAAGAAACAAATTCTGGATGGAATAATTTTCCTACATGCATGAAATTGCGTCATTGTGAACGATTCACGAATTCTACGGCCTTTCCTCTATTTAATTTGAAGAAACATGTAGAACGTGTCGTTCAGGGTTAGAGATCAACTAAGGATCACCAAGAAAAGAAGACATTGTCCAAACGGAGGAATGTGGTTTCAGCAAGGCTCACCTTGGATCAGTATGAGCAAATTACCCTCACACCGCCTTTTTTCACCTTAACGAATGGAGGCTGTGCCAGGGTGGAAATGAAAGAGGGGAGCAAATGTGGAAAGGGGTAGTTACAAAAGAAGAGACTAGGGAGTCGTACCGAGCCTCTTCTAAAGAATAGAGAAGATTACGGGGAGAGCTTCGAATCCATAAACCGTTCTCACTACAACACTTATTTTGAGTTTCATGATTTTTCTATTTAAGTGTTGATTTAGATTTAGATTCCAATTTTGATTCCACTTCCGATTCGCATTACAGAAAACAATGAGTGGAACTGAAAGAAATCAAGAACTTAGAGCAAGAGTAAGAACTGAGCAGGAAGAAGATAATCAGCAGAGTGCACGTCAGGTAAGATATTCGGAAAGAATTAGAATGCAAAGAGAACAAGGAAGAGTGGGACAGGAACGAGCTCGCCTAGAAGGAGTTGTTGAAAGAGCAAGAGTGCAAGAAGGTGAAGTTCAAAGACGGGCTCGGCAGTCAAGAGACGCTCAGAGGGCTAGAACGCAGAGAGAACAGGAAGAAGAAGAGCAACGCCGAGCTCGCCTAGGAAGAGTTGCTGAAAGAGCAAGAATGCGGAGGGAGCAGGAAAGTGAAGAGCAACGACGAGTTCGCCTAGAAAGAGTTGCTGTAAGAGCAAGAATGCGGAGGGAGCAGGAAAGTGAAGAGCAACGACGGGTTCGCCTAGAAAGGGTTGCTGAAAGAGCGAGGATGAGAAGGGAACAGGAGAGTGAGGGGCAACGACGGGCTCGGCAGTCAACGGATACTCAGAGGGCTAGATCGCGAAGAGGACAGGAGGAAGAGGACCAACGACGAGCTCGCTTGGAAAGAGTTGCTGAAAGAGCGAGGGTGAGAAGGGAACAGGAGAGTGAGGGGCAACGACAGGCTCGGCAGTCAACGGATACTCAGAGGGCTAGATCGCGAAGAGGACAGGAAGAAGAGGACCAACGACGAGCTCGCTTGGAAAGAGTTGCTGAAAGAGCGAGGACGAGAAGGGAACAGGAGAGTGAAGGGCAACGACGGGCTCGGCAGTCAACAGATGCTCAGAGGGCCAGATCGCGAAGAGGACAGGAGGAAGAGGACCAACGACGAGCTCGCTTGGAAAGAGTGGCTGCTAGAACTAGGGCGCGAAGGGCTCAAGAGGACGAAGAGCAACATAGGGCTCGACAGTCACAGGATGCAGCACGGGCGAGATTACGGAGGCAGCAAGAAGACGAGAGTCAACGTGAGCAGCGGAACATTGCGGCTGCAGAAAGGGAACGATCACGAAGAACGAGTTTTACAGAGAGTCAAATTGAAGAACGACGGCGTTTGGAATCGCAAAGGCACCATGTGAGAAGCAGAACGCTGGCAGCCAGAACAAGAAGGTTAGCTCTATCGAATATCGAACCAGAGGCGCATTATGACGGAATCATGAATGTCGAGTGCGAGAGCTGTGGGGCTAAACACTTCAGGTCGGAATCAAAAGGGAGCAGAGCTACTTTCAATGACTGCTGCAATCATGGGAATATAAGTCTGGAGCATTTTACCAACTACCCCAGGCAACTCCGTCGGTTGTTGACGAGTCAAGAAGCCGACTCGAAAGAATTTCGGGAGCACATCCGCAACTACAATAGCGCCTTTGCATTTGCGTCCATAGGAGCTCAGCTGGATACTCCACGATCAGGACCTTACTGTTTTCGCATTCACGGCCAAATATACCACAGGATCGGGCCTGCACGCCCGGAGGAGGGTCAACCGCCACGATACGGTCAGGTGTACATTCTTGACACATCAATGGCTGCAGATGAAAGAGCAGGAAACCCGGCAAATGTACAATGCAAACCTGCTCTAATTCGGTCTCTGAGCGCGCTTTTCCACGAAATAAACGCTTTTGCGCAAGCGTACAAAATGCTTAACGATGTTGCTCTCGAGGAAGAGGCTCGAGCGTTAAGGGAAGGAAGGTCAGCGATGCCGGTTAGAATGGTATTTCAAAGTTCAAATTTGGACCCACGTCGCTACAATGAGCCCACAGCTAACGAGGTGGCTGTTGTATATGTTGGAGAGGAAGGAGACGTGCCAGCAGAACATAATCTCGCCGTACATCTGCAATCAGGTGGACTGCGAAATATTCGCGTTTATGATGCCGAATGTGATCCCCTTTCATACCCAATTTTCTTTCCTCGCGGAGAACTTGGCTGGCATCCGAATATGATGAAAAACCCATCAGAGAGGCGAAGAACAAGAATAACCCAAAAAGAATACTATTCAAATATGATTGCTGTAAGGGCAGAGTTTAATCCTTTACACTTTGCGGGTAAACTGTACCAGCAGTTTTTGGTCGACAGCTATGTAAAAATTGAACAAAATCGTTTGAACTATGATCGAACCCATCAGAGAGAGCTCCGGGTGGACACCTACCGCGGACTAGCTGATTATGTTGCAGGAGATATGGACATCGGAGGTCCACCAGGATATAGAAGGGTCATTCTACCTTCGTCGTTTCCTGGATCTCCTCGAGCCATGGTACAGAACTACCAGGATGCTATGGCAATAGTTTCGAAATATGGAAAGCCAGATCTGTTCATTACGTTCACTTGCAATCCAGCATGGAGGGAAATAGCTGAACAATTAAGTACTGGACAGACAGCCTCTGATCGGCCAGACATTGTCGCTCGAGTATTCCACATCAAGTTGCAAGAACTATTCCTGGATCTTTTCAAACGGAAAATATTTGGAACTGTGGTTGCTCACATCAGTGTGATGGAATGGCAGAAAAGAGGTCTTCCTCACTGCCATATACTGCTGACGTTAGCTGGAGAGGATAAACTTAGGAATGCAACTGAAGTTGATGCTGTTGTGCAAGCAATAATTCCAGATCCAGTGGCAGAATCCCGACTTCATGCTATTGTCACGGCTTGCATGATGCATAGACCCTGTGGTTTGGACAACCCAAATTCACCGTGTATGGTGAATGGACAGTGTTCGAAAAAGTTCCCCAAGTCATTCCGAGAGGCGACAAACATAGAGGTAGATGGTTACCCAGAATATAGACGACCGAACGATGGGAGGAGAATTCAATACGGTAACGCTACACTAGACAATAGATCTGTGGTCCCATACAATAAATACCTAGCACTCCGATACAATGCTCATTTGAATGTTGAAATCTGCGCTATGATTCACGCAGTAAAGTACATGTACAAATACGTATATAAGGGTCCAGATAGAGCAGCCCTACACATGATGAGAACAAACGGAGAAGAGGGAGCCAGAGCGATCAATGAGATTGACGCATTTGTAAATGCCAGATATGTATGTGCTCCGGAATCGGTACACAGATTGTTGGGTTTCGAACTCCACTCTAAATCGCACACTATTTGCAGATTGCAAGTGCATTTACCAGAACAGGAAAGCATAGTTTTCCAGGGTGGTCAAGAGGAGGAAGCTCTACGCCGTGCAACAGAGCGAGACACGACTCTCACGGCTTATTTTAAGCTGAACGCGGAGCATGAGGTTATGTATGGAACTGGAAATGCACCGCAAGGGCAAATTGATGCTCGAACTCTACTCTATATCCAGCTACCCGAACACTTCACATTTGACCAGCAAAGTAAAAAGTGGAGCCCTAGAAAGAAACAGTGCCGTCAGATAGGAAGAATGTATACGGCAAACCCATTAGATGCGGAACGTTACAGTCTCCGAATACTTCTTCTCAACAGAAAGGGAGCCAAATCGTTTGACGAGCTTAAAACTGTGAATGGGGTAACCCACAATAGTTTCAAAGAGGCTGCGAAGGCCCTCGGACTCATGCACGATGATTCACACTATGAGGGTTGCCTAAGAGAGGCAGCAGAGTTCCGAATGCCTCCAGAACTGCGTTCGCTCTTTGGTAGTCTCATTTGCTTCTGTGATGTCACAGAACCGGAGCGACTGTGGGAGCAGTTCAAATCAGCCATGGCTGAAGATTACGTGCACCGTGGTTTGAGCGATGAAGAGGCAGTAATTCTAGCATACTATGATATAATGGACAGAATGCAGATTAGCGGAGTGAATTTCAGTAACTTCGTTACCCCTCCTGCCGATCGAAGACCAGGGTATATAAATGAAAGTCATGAGTCTGAAACAGAGCACGCAGCCCGTGGAAGAGAACTGATCGATAATTTGAATGACCGTCAGAAAAGAGCAGCAGACGATATTCTGCAGACAATAGAAGCAGGACGTGCCGTAAGACATTTTTTTATCGATGGTCCAGGTGGAAGTGGAAAAACCTTTTTGTACACGGCTCTTTACCACACTCTTATGGGCAAAGGGAAAAAAGTTATATGTGTAGCTTGGACAGGGATTGCTGCTAACCTGCTACCTCACGGTAGGACTGCAAGCAGTACCTTCAAGTTGAATATCCACGACGGCTGCAAGACAAGCACAATGACAAGAGAATCAGTTGAGGCAAGAGCACTGCACGAGATTTCTGTTATTTTTTGGGACGAAATCTCGATGGTACCAAAGTGGACCTTAGAGGCGGTGGATGTTCTGTTAAGGGACATCATGCAGAACGAGTTGCCATTCGGAGGTAAAACGATGGTTGTAGGTGGAGACTTTCGACAAGTTCTCCCAGTTATTGAGAGAGGGCGGCAAGAGGATCTGGAAAATGCTTGCATAAAGAACTCTCACTTATGGCAGCGTTTCATCACTTATCATCTTTCCGTTAACATGAGAGCTGCAACAGATAGTGGAGAATGGGCAAGAATGCTGCTACAGATTGGAGAGGGGATATATCCAGAAGATGAGAATGGCTTCATCGAGCTACCTTCTACGCTCTATAGTTCAGGGGACATCATCTGTGAAGTGTTTGGCGAAGCGATTTCAGAAGAGGATGTAGCAGAATTATCTGAAAAGGCAATTCTCGCTCCTAAAAATGTACATTTAGAACAGATGAACGAGATGGCACTAGAGCGAATGCCTGAAGGGCTGCAATTGAAAATATACAAGAGCATTGACGAGGCAGAAAATGCGGACCCAGAAGATGCTCTCAATTTCCAAGTAGAGCATTTGAACAATTTGCGTCCGAGTGGGATGCCCCCGCATGAGCTGAAATTAAAGCAGGGATGCATTGTTATGCTACTACGCAACCTTGATGTATCCAGAGGACTTTGCAATGGAACAATATTTATCGTAGAACAGTGCGGCCAATACGTCCTTGGGTGCCGATTTGCTACAGGGATTAGGAAAAATGAATTCGTTCTTATTCCACGTATAGACCTCTACACCGACAAAGGACTTCCATTCCGCTTAAAGAGGAGACAATTTCCGATCCGACTAGCCTTCGCTACAACTATAAACAAGGCACAGGGCCAGACGCTGTCGAAAGTTGGAGTATATTTACCGGACGACGTTTTTTCTCATGGGCAACTATACGTTGCACTGTCACGAGCTCGCAACGCCGAGTCAGTCAAGGTTCTTTCGACGAAAAAAAAGATCAAGAACATTGTGTACAAAAATATTTTGTAGATCACCACGTATAATTTGTAAATACTACTCCAACTTCCGTGTCGCCGTGTAATTCTTTCATTTCAATCAAACTCGAGCCTCCGATGTGCGTTACCGTGCAAGCCTTCGAAATTCCTCCACAACACCCTACTATGGTAATCGGGGTCCACTGCTCTAATCAACCTTCTGCCGTCTGGGGCAGGTATAATTTTTAATCTCTACTCAACTTCCATTCACAATGTAATTCTTTCACATCAATCAACCTCGAGCCTCCGATGTGTGCTACCGTGCAAGACCTCGAAACTCCTCCACAATACCCTCCTATGGCAATCGAAAACCACCGCTCGAATCAACCTTCTGCCGTCCGGGGCAGGTATATTTTTTAATTTCGACTTAACTTTCATTCACCATGTAACTCCTTCATTTCAATCAAACTTCGAGTCGCCGATGTGTGCTACCGTGCAAGCCCTCGAAACTCCTCCACAATACCCTCCTATGGCAATCGAAAACCACCGCTCGAATCAACCTTCTGCCGCCCGGGGCAGGTATATTTTTTAATTTCGACTTAACTTCCATTCACCATGAAACTCCTTCATTTCAATCAAACTTCGAGTCGCCGATGTGTGCTACCGTGCAAGCCCTCGAAACTCCTCCACAATACCCTCTTATGGCAACCGAAAACCACCGCTCGAATCAACCTTCTGCCGTCCGGGGCAGGTATATTTTTTAATTTCGACTTAACTTTCATTCACCATGTAACTCCTTCATTTCAATCAAACTTCGAGTCGCCGATGTGTGCTACCGTGCAAGCCCTCGAAACTCCTCCACAATACCCTCCTATGGCAATCGAAAACCACCGCTCGAATCAACCTTCTGCCGCCCGGGGCAGGTATGGTTTTTAATTACTACTTAACTTTCATTCACCATGTAACTCCTTCATTTCAATCAAACTTCGAGTCGCCGATGTGTGCTACCGTGCAAGCCCTCGAAACTCCTCCACAATACCCTCTTATGGCAATCGAAAACCACCGCTCGAATCAACCTTCTGCCGTCCGGGGCAGGTATGGTTTTTAATTACTACTTAACTTTCATTCACCATGTAACTCCTTCATTTCAATCAAACTTCGAGTCGCCGATGTGTGCTACCGTGCAAGCCCTCGAAACTCCTCTGCAACACGCTTCAGTCTGAATAGAAGACTCCTGTTCGAATCTACCTTCTGCCGTATGGGGCGGGTATAATTTGTAAAACTACTCTAGCTTCCGTGTTCCCATGTAATTTTTTCATTTTATTCAGTAATGAAAATCAGAAGCTTATGTGGCCCCGTCCCTCATGGCTAGAGCCCCTAGCGCACGCAATAGCGTGCGTAGCCGCCTGGTAAGATAAAAATCAACAGGGAGTAACAAACTTTTCGATCGTAGATTCCACTTGCTAGCATATGAATGCGAGCAGCGCTCTTCATATGAACATGGTGAGCCCAGGTTCCCTCGCGGATCATCCTATTTCTTTTCGATTCGATTTTCCTCAGCGGGAATTGGTACACACCGGCTAGGGCCAAGCCCATTAATGCTGACAGAACCAAGAGCGAACGCATCATTCTAAAAATTAACATTATTATTACTTGTTCTTTAGCGGGACACAGTTACCTGGCTCAAACATTCCTATAAAAATGACAGAGGAGAGAAGCAATGAGTGTAACATCCCACAGGACGTAAAGAAGCTGTGGGACCTTTTAATTTTTGCGTACTTGCGAATGGTCATTTCATTGAATATGAAACCGCAGAAAAATCACTGAGATGAGTTTACGGGAGAGCAGAGGAGATGACTGTAGTTTGAGAACTTTTCAATTGCACAGATGTCTCAGATGTCGTCGGACGTTCCTGTACACTCATGTCGAACTCTCCAGAGTGTGTGTGTGTTTTCAATCTTTATCAGCAAAGTGCAATTTGGGTGAATATTTTCTCACACTTTCATTGATAAAAAACCAAACCGTGACCCTCAGAGAACCGAAATGGTTTATTTTTTCTTTTATTCGCATTCAATATAACAACAAGGCGGCAAAGGTAGCATTGCCAGCCTGAGAAGACAAAACATCAGCACAGTCAGAAAAAGAGGGCTTATGCGGATCAAATCCACAGAGGTGGTAACATATTCATCTAGTTGATGAGGAATGATAAGGACCGAGTCATATGGGAGCCTCAAACGATAGCTTTGAGAGTGTCAAAGTGTATTTAGATCAGCGCACTTCTCGAATTCTCGTGTACTAACTTTTACCATCTTTGGTTTTTTCAGGAGCTTTTTTCCACTTCAATATGATCATTTTTCAATAGGAACGGTCACATGCATTCATTAAAACTTTTGGCAGGGCTGGAGGTCAAGTAGGGATGATCGGATACTGATTCTTCATTTATAATGATTGTTGGTTCATTTATACTGAGTGATTCGTTTCTATCCATTGTTGTTGGTTCCAATGGTTTTCCAAGTAGCAAAGGTGGGATAGATTGAATAATATTAGTTGTAGAAATCAGTGTTTTTATCGTCCCAGTCAAGTCTCGAGTCTACGTAGTACAAATTATCTGATTCCCAGATGAATGGAAGACTTGACTGGCAGTTATTAAGCTGTGCATATTTCTATCCGGAACGGCACTTGAAGCGTCAAGCGTTGTTGTGAGGAAATAGAAGAATGCGCTTCGAAAGTGAATCCAAATTTCGTTATTTTCCTAATCGACTACACCCTCTCAATATTTATTAGTGGTTGTGGTTATTGAAAAGGTGGTGAATTTCTTAGTTTGAAATGTTCAATAGGGAGAACCCATATAGGACTATTCGCGCCTCTCGTCTATGCTCATCGTGAATTAGGAGATTGCGATGCTTTCCCTTTTTTCAGGAATTTTTTGTATTGATTGGAAGGCTATGAAAGAATATGAACAATAAAAGTGAATCCTTCGTGAAATTTCTTCACAAGCATATTTCTAGGGGGGGGGGGGGGGGTAGAACTTCACAGTTCTTTTCATCGTGGTCCCTTATCTCCTTATCATTCGATTTCTGCCACCCAAGTGCATTTACTTCTGCACGATGTCAATTCTACATATAACATGCTTTATCCGAATCATAAAACTCATAGAAGAAACTAGATGATCGTGAGAAAAGAAAAACAAAAAGACATTCACTCGTTTCTTCCTTCAAACAGGTGCTGTAAATAGAATGGAATATAACGGCGAGTATCTTTATTCGAGATCCTTTCAGTGGAAAAATTACTTGGGGATCGATTGAGCGAAACCGATACGCTTCTGTCCCACATCGTAAATATTACAGAACTGACGGATGAATGGATCACCAAGTATCCATTCTGGTCCGAATCCTTGACTTGGTATGCCAAACACGGCCAGCATACATCGACCATTACCCGCAGGCACGATAAGATTCTCAGACTGGATTTCGTATTTTTTATTACCAATAAGTAGCTCAAGAGTAGGTTTACTACCACAATCGATGAGGAAGACATCATTCGTCGGATCGAACTGCAAAGTATTTGAACGTTATGATGATTAGGAGGATTTTTTTTACTAAAAGTGACATTACCTTAGCACCATTCACTTTTGCGATCTGTTCAGCCAGTGCACGAGGGGCTGCGATCAACGATGTACCCGTATCAGAGATTACTCGCCATCCTTTGTTAGACGCCACCTTCCCACTAACAAATCCAGACATCTGAAATTCGAGCAAATTTATAATAGGCTTAAAGGCACAGTTCACGATAATTTTGAGGCACCCGTTTTTATTCGAGAAGCGGGAGTATGGAATGGGAATAGCTCATCAGTAGTGAAGAAAGCGAGAGTATTCGTCGATTTTGAGAAAAATGTGGCCCCTCAAAAGTAGAGAAAATAGAGGTTGGACGAGATTGCCGTGACGGAACTAACATGGAAGGGGTATTCGGACGAGATTTCAGTCATTGCAATTACACAAAGAGCTGACTACGTAAACCAGAACTGTACAACTGTCTCTCACTGTCGCTATGGGCCATGACAACTTGTTTGAACTTCCTACATGGGTTCCCTTGTGGTCAGAGCAGCCTCTGTAATGCCGGTGAAATTCGTCCGGAAATACACATGGACGGATCTCTGTGCCCTTATAAATCCCTTACTAGGCCGTTTTCCGACCTAATAGTGCCAGATGGTATATGCGGGGGCCTCAAATTTATCCTGTGCGAGAATCTCAGACACCATTTTTATCATGAACTTTGCCTTTAAAATACGTATCGCAATCTCAGACTACGACCTTATTGGCGGCTACGGCGTCGGATGTGAAAACATTTCTAGGTTTTTATTGAAAAAGGAACGTTTTGAATGTTCTATTACACATACTATTTCTGCTAGCTTCAATTATCTAAAGGCTGGAAGCCATCTTCCCTTTTTTGGACTAACGAGAAATATCCTTTATCGAGTTAGATCACGCCTATTTAGGCGCTTTCAGAAAATTCTACTTCATATAATTTGCTATGTAGCTGCTGACATGCGTGTGTGGTTGTGTGTGTGTGTGTATATGCAGTAGTGTTGGTGTGTGTGGTGTTTGATAGGGAGTTCATGGATCCCGCAACCATTCTCTACTCCCCCAACTCCCTCTGGACCTGGAGCTTTCAGTTTCCATCCACAAGGATTCATCTGAGAGTATGAAAATACCGGTGATAGGTGACAGAACGTGATAGCAGTCGACAGAGACTGATGTGGAGCTTTGAGAAGGCAAGAGCCATGCAGCTGGATCCGTTGTGCCGTTATGCTAGGCAGCGTTTTTGTCCTCTCGAACGAGCCTGGTACCAATTTATCGGCTCGGGAGGAATGGAATGCTCAGTTAATCTAGTTTCATTTCTGGATACGATCTCCCGACCATGCTTGTGTGGAAGTGCGACTTTTGCTAATACACTACCTTTACCGTGTAGTGTTATAGCAGTTAGTTCAAAAAAGGCACTTTGAATATTCAATCAATCAACTCAGTATGATGTACAGCTGACCTTGAATTGCCAGTAATTAGCTGATATCAACGGCTGATAATCGATTACTGGTCCACAGTTGGTTGTGTCGATGTCGCCGTAAGTATAAACTCCTCCAGGGACATCAGTCTGCTCTAAAATAAAGCGTGAAGCTTTGAACAGCTTAACACAACCGTTAAATGTTAAATGACAATAAAACAATAATGAGCGCGCAACTGATGACAGCAAAATGGATGACGAGAGTGGGATTCGAACCCACGCCTCCGAAGAGACTGGTGCCTAGAACCAGCGCCTTGGACCGCTCGGCCATCTCGCCACTGGTGCTTTTCGAGTGAGAGCACCACAACAAATTTTTTACGGCGATTCCTTGGAACAATAATAAGCTGACTTAAGCAATATCTTGGAACTACACAGCTTATTACATCGCTATGCTACCTAAACTTCTTTTAGTAATTTGATAGTAACGCGACCACATCACGAAGCTTTCATTCACCATCATCAATGGTACCAGAAAATCTCGCTTTGGACTACATAGCAGCCGCAGAATTGGAAATCGCTCTTAGAGGGAGAACCTCCGTGCAATTCTCTCATATGAAATTTTTTTCAAGAAATACAACAGCTAGAACCTCCTTTTCGTTCCAGGAATACCGTAAATATTGGCTTGTTCACCAATCCGAGATCGACTGCTCGTTGAAATGGTGGATTGACTCCTTCGACAGCAAGCTCTTTGAAACCCATACCAAGGATACCGCTGATTGGATTCTGCACAAAATTCATAAAGGTGCTGTTCAATACTTATCAGGAAAATTGTCTTACATCAGCAAAAAACTCGGCAATTGTCGATGCCTGCCCGAATACGGTACCGGGCACGACTAGCTGCTTCGTTCCAGGCGCACCGAATCGTACTGTGTCGTTTCCAAAATAACCACTAGCGTCTCCCGTGCCATACTAAGACGGATGAAAGGCACGTAAGAAAGGAGGAAAAGTATTAGGTAAATAAAGTTAGAGGTTACCTGAATCTGCCATTTCCCTCTAGTTTTAACGTAGGACTGTGAACTGGAAGAGTTGAATATGTCCTTACCATCGCACGGGCTCAAGCTCTTAGCTGTAAACATTTGATAACAATAGTTTGGGCTGCTTCTTTTACTCTATTGGAGCTTGAGTTGTTGCAAATTTGTGTTGCCTGGAAAAAGCGTAACGGCAAACGTCCTCACATGTATGGCATAGCCCCTTGCCTCGACTTGTACAAAGATCAGGTTACTAGGGTGCGCGGCTGCACAGTGGCAAACTGATGGCAATCACAAAAGATTTGTATAAACGTGAGCAGCGGATCAACCCTGGCTCACTGCCTAATGGGCTACTCGCCGTTCAGATTGACTCGGTATGAACGTGATGAAAAACAGAGGGGCCCAATAGAGAGATCCTGAGGCTTAAGGTGGCGTGAGGAATTCGAGCAGTTTGGTGGTATCTCAGTAACCTTGAAATAAAATTCAGGAGCCAAAAAACACTGATCCCCAATCTCTCCTATTTATAAAGCAGTAATTTGGTGTGTCGGTTTGTCGGTATGTCGTTTTGCATGTCTGTCCGTCCGTAAAACTAGATTACGGTAAAGGTAGTGATATGGAAAACCCAGCTCTATTCTACACCTCCTTCTCATACATAAAGCGGTCCTTTCGTGAGTAGGGTAATGGAGTAGAGTGAGTACTGCGGAGTGAAGTGATGTGGAGTGAAGTGGGTACATCAAAACTGCGATTCCGATCTGTACTGGCAACAAGTTGTTTTATACAAGGATCGGAGGTGATAATGTGGTTAGGAGACCTCCGCCTTATTTTTAACATTGAGCTCTAGAACGCAGATGAGGAAGCTAGCTCACAATTTTGCACAGGAACGTTCCCTTGCCGTGATTTTAACAATTTTAACCTGAGCAGCACATGTAAACCACCCATCCTTCTCTGTACTCAAGCCCTCAGTGTTGAATAAAAGCGATCCTATAGGGAATTTCCCAATCCTCTATTCCTTTCTCTATTCCTAGTTATTTTTGAATCTATCGTTATCTGTTGATGAGTCACTCATTTGATTTCTTTCAAGCTCTGGCAAATGTTTGTGTTCGATACTGTAATCTTATTGTATTCGCCTAGGAATGTGTGAAAACTAGAATTCTGTATGTATAAAAGCCGCTGCTCTGTAGGAGGGGCAGGAGGTAAATCTCGTCGGAACGTCTCCATTGTACCGGACTGTCGACGAATAAAGGATTAGCGGAGAAACCTTCTGTATAGACTCTCCCTCCCCCCTCCCCCCTCTTAACTATTATATATTTTCCAACTACTTTGTCGGAGTAAGAATGAGGAACGGCGTAAGCCGGGTGACCCAACTGGTTATACAAGATTCTAGCAAAGGCGGTTCTGATTCAAGAAGGTTAAAGAAGTAAAACAGCAAGGCATAAGTGCGGAAGAATGCCGGGTATTGAGTTTTTGCGTGCTAGCTTCCTCATTAAGCTGCGTTTGGTCTTCCAACAGGTTGCCCTATGACTTGCTTATCCAAAAAGCTGAAGAGGGATCAAAATTCTTACTATACTAAGAGGAGGGAGTCGTCTAATTACTCACTTTCTAACGGAAACTGTGATTTTTGTAGCTGAAGAACCTTCAGTTGGCTGCACGATACATCAGGAACCCAGAGATTGGCCGAACCCGTGTCCAGAATCACCTGAAGAAGCTGCCTTTGCTACATGACGTGAACGACGACTGCGTGGAATTCCGCAGAATCAAATGCTACGATTTCTGCCTTCACAGACATCAAAGCACCATAAAAGGCTTTTTGAGAAGTCGAATGCTAATTGAATGCTTCTACGAACTTTGAAAGTCTGCTCCGGCGTTCCAACTGTGATTGTGCCCAGATACTCGGCATCGTCGTAATCGTTTACCTTGAAAACAAACTGGATAGCTCGATAGCAACTTGTTAAGGACCTCCATGACTTACTGCAACTGAATTTGCGAATGCAAGAGAACAAAACAGTTCATTCACTCACGCTATGCTGGTAAATGCTGTCACTGTTGAAACGACGAAGCGTTACCGATCTTCGCATATTCCTTTGCTGTAGATGTCGTTGCCACTGACCTTCTCGCATCAATCGCATCCGCTTTGACTCAATTCGTGTAAGATGCATCTGGTATACGGTAGCCGACGTGCCTACTACGAGAAGTAGAAGGCCGAGCCATATTCTCATGATTCTGCAACAATATCTTTCACTTTGCTACTTGCAGCTCTAGGTAGTTTATGGCAGCCGATCAGGTTTACTTTGAAAATTGTTTCCCATTCCTAGAATACAGTGGCAGCTAGTAGTCCAAAGTGATTTTTAGAGGTATTTTCATTCCTCCATAACTCTTGTTGACTATGCTTTTAGAGAAATGCCTTTGTTAGCTAGGGTTCATCATGACAAATCAGTGCCCATTTTTCTTTTGACTTTGCTATTATGCTTTCTTTTATCTGTTCGTTACTAACATTATTTTGCACTGTCACTTGATAGCGAAAAGTTGTGGCACTGAAGCTCATAGCAAGGGCATTGAACTCAACAAACTCCCGTCCTGAGGAGTACCAACAACGCAAAATACGAAGCAGGCCTCTTCAAATGGAATGAACGGCAAAATGAAGCCTGAACAGAATGATATAAATGGTTTGATTCAATAAGGGGTCATCCATTATTTCATTTGATGTCGAGGCGGAGTAAGGATCGCATCGTAGTGGCGTATTAATGCGTATGGGTCTATACAACGAATTGCGGCGGCCAGCCTGTGTAAAATTCAGTGCTTTTATCCTCCCAGACAGGTATGACAAGTTAGGAGACCGTAGATGATTATACGACCTGGGCAAGAACCGAGCCGGGATTCGGCGGACCATGCCTAGATGATTGAAGCCACTTGCCACTACACGATCTCCTTACTAGCGAGTGCTACATTATACATATGTGTTAGTTGAGTTCGAATGATTGAATGCAAAAGTTCTTGGAAAGAGAGTCATTCGATCATATATAGGAATTGGCCAAGCATCGCAAAAACTTTGAAAAAAAAAAACAAGCGGGCATGCGACGTCTATCTGAAGGCAATAAATCTCTTTTCTCTGAAAGTCCTCTTGATATGGAAAAGAATTAGAAACAACAGCTAGAAAAGAACAGGGATGAAAAGGAATCTCAGGAACTAATGATTTGATAGCATCTTGTCACGCATGATTAACTATATATACTCATCACGTCAAAGGAATTTTATCAGTAATTCAGTCAGTGGTTCAATGGCAAACAATATGCGCCTGTTGAACTAAGTGTAATCTATTTGCTTGGGTTCACACTACTTCCGTTGTACTGCTATATTCATATGGCCCTCAGATTTGCCTGGTAGAATTTCAATAGCTAGAATTCAAAACATCCAGCATAAAAACGTTTTATAAAGGCCCACGTAAGAAACTGGGAGCTGACCACCTGGTAGCTGTTTCTCTGCGTGTAATGAAAAGTGTTCATGTAAATTCGCATTTTGCTATGAGATCTATTAGATAGTATGATTGCATTGATCACTGCTTCGTTACTATCCATAAAATTCCAAGCAAACTGCAGAACTGTGAATGGATGACTCAACCTTCTTGCCCCATGGCATACTAACAGCACCCTGCTTGAAACTACAGCTCCATGACATAAAGAGGACCCTTACGCCAGTGTGCTAGACTAGTTGTAAGTGTGAGCAGACACTTCATAAGTTACAGATGCAAATTGGCTGTAAGATTCGAATCAGCGGAGCCACATAAGCAGATTCAAAAGAAAACAACAAGGCAACATTATCTGTCTCGTTTGAGATGATGGTCAAAGGGAAGACAGGCGATTTGTACCATTTTGCCGACTACCTTTTTTTTAGTGTTTTCCGCGAATTAGTATACTCTGCTGATGCTGCTCGTTTGAACGACTAAGAATGATGCTTTTTTACTGTTCCTAACCCTTAAAAAGATGTGTTACCATGGGGAATGCAGCAGAAATGCAGCTGATTCTTTATACAGCGAACTCTACAGTTCGGCTACCATCACAGAATTGCATGACATCTCCGGCTCGGAGTTTCTTGGCAAAGACAAGGGCTTGAATAATCATTTGATCAGTGGTTATACTTGTAACTTCAAGTATTTTTCTTTTTTAAAACATTGATAAATAGTCAGTTCAAACTGTTGCTGCCTGCGAAGTCCCTGAGTCTATAGATACCGTATGATGCTCTACATATTGCGACTGTTCAATGTCTCCAATCACACCAAACTAATTCATCATCTAGGCACTTCTCCTTACTCCTAGGGGTGTGGTGCAGTAGGAACGAAATTGTCGCGTCGCGACGAGAGAGACGCCTCGCACGAAGGAATGTAGCAGGATGCAGCGGCAACCAAGAAACACAGGAACAAAAGAACTATCAGTAGAAACATGCCTAAAGTAATAATCGCTTAGCGACTGAGCTGTATGGAGAACGCTAGAACTGTTATAGCGTGACAAATGATCCGCGACAGCCGCGTGCGGCGGATCGATTATACACAACCCTTCCTACTGCCCGTCTCCCCTAACCCTATGCATGCGATGACAATCAGAGCAGTAGGCTACCAGTAAAGAAACATTCTCAGGGCTCTTGTACTCTTCATTGTAAGCAACCACAACGGATAATATGCGGACAGGAGTTTGCAACAAAAATATTCTGAATCAAGTCAAAAGTACAATTACTTCATAAGCCTTCTAATCAGAGCATTCAAAATGTTATTTCGGCTCCGCAAAGCCAATCGTATTATTCCTCATGTCATGGATGTTGCAGTACTGGCGAATGAAAGGAGCGCCAAGAATCCATTGTGGCCCAAACCCAACAGAACTCAATGGGGTCATTGCTATCATGCACGAGTCCTTGTCTTCTTCAAGAACAAGATTCTTTCGTTCGATCTTGTACTGTTTTCCGCCTATAGTCATTTCGAACGTCACTGTTGCATTGCAGTCGACCGTATAGATCTCGAACATCTCGTCATACTGAAAGAAAGCATAGTTTAGCAAAAGCCTGGCTTCGAAATGATCATGATGGTATGATTAGTACAGGGACTATAAAGCTCATAAAAGGTCAACAACTCACTTGACCTCCATAGGAATCCGCTACCAAATCGGCAATTGCTGTTGGAACACCCATGAACGACGTACCAGTATCGGAGATCACTTCCCAACCCTTTCTAATACTCAAATATCCTGCACTGAACGCTTCCATCTGAAATTGAAAGAAGCAATAACACAAAATACAAGGCGATTTTATTCGGTCTCAAACAGGATCCTTGCTTTGAACTGCCAATACAACGGCCTCGTGAGATCCACGTATGCAATCTCCTGTCCACAGTTTACTGAGTCGAGACCACCGTATGTGAAGGCGCCTCCATCTTGTCCCTTTGCCTTCGCTGAATGGACTCAGTTCCATTTTGAGTTTCTTTGGAATTCCCACTCAACCTCACCTCCCAATTGCTTCATGTAAACGGTGAAAATGGGGTCAACTAATTTCAAATCGATAGCTCTCTGTAGAGGAGGGGTCACTCCGGCTTGCGCAAGTCCTCGAAATCCTAATCCAAGGATGCCATTAATAGGATTCTAAAATCTGCTCGTAAAATGGTCTGTAAAAAATGAAGAGATCAAAATTGGAATTCAATATTAATTAAGAATTGCCTTACTCGTCAGCTTGAAAAAATCGATTTATAGATCCATTCAAGGGATCTTGAAGGAATTCTTACATAAGGGAAACGGATAAATTATGGAAAAGCTCTCACGTTTGCGAAAGGATCACCGATCTGCACTGCCTGACCAAATACCGTACCGGGCACGACCAAAGTTTTATTATTTCCTTCTTCACCGAATCGTACGGTATCGTTACCGAGGAATCCTTTTGCGAATCCCGTCCCATACTGAAAAGTTCATATGCATTAGTACTATAACATTATTTACTGTTTATTGTAAACAACTTACAAATAAAGGACCGATACAGCAGTACTAACGATATACAATTATTTGTAATTACGTACTTGACCCCAAGTACTCGACAATGACTCGATTTTTTGGTCCAAAGTGTAACTTCTCGAACAAAAAAACTCACAACAATCTCGAAATATTTTTTGGGAGTAATCTTTGCATAAGAAGTTGATTGGGTCGAATCGAAGCCACTCTTGCCTTTGCAAGGATTGTCTTCATCTGGATTATCAACATCATCTTCGCAACATGACTTATCATGGCACAGCACTTCACAAACTACTGAAAATGGTTCAGTTGAGGTATTACAGAAGCTGTTGAAAAAACTTGGTTCTGACAATTCGGGAAAAGGTTTTATTAGTATTCTGATCACCACAGGTATGTGGGTTCACTATCACACACGCATGGTCGCGGGTTAGAATTCCTGATAGGTAACCGCTTAGTGCAACTAGGCCTTCCATTCCTTCGGGGTCGGTTAATTGGTACCAAACTCCTTTGTAAGGATAAAAGCATTGACTTTCTGACTTCCATTTCGGCTTGCCACCACAAATCATCGTATAGACCATCCAAGCATTCCAAAGTTACTATGTTTCCAAAATGGAAGTCTAGCAGTCTAGTACGAAGGAGTGAGGGGATGGGGAGGAGGGAAGGTGAGGGGTGGGGGGTCTCGAAAACAGAACTGAATACCACCAAAAGTTTATCCTTAATGATCATGATAAACACTTACATCCTCTATCACATGTGGTTATTCTGCAAGCCCCTCTTCGACCATTCACGCATATATTGTCAGGAATCCATAAGTTTGCACTGCCAGTATCTAGAACAACCTAAAAAAAAGGTTTAGTAGTTGATTGCGAATGACTCTCGATAAACCCGTGTTTCTTTCCCATGCAACATAAGGTTTCACTTTCGTGGCAGTCTCATAGCACACTTTTTTGCTCTCCTTTTTTGTATTCACATTGGAAAGTAGTTAGAACCGCTTGAATGGTACTACTTAATCAAACTATGTACTGAACATACGTGAAAGCTTTGTCCAGGTGTTCCGATGGTTATTTTGGCTAAGTACTCGGTATCTTGATAGTCGTAGATCTGAAATCATCGGCTTTTGGCTTTATCACCAAAGCTAAAGATACAACTGAAGTATTGAGTTTCAAAGCTTTGAAAGGTGGCAACTGTGAGACAGTTACAAGTAAGCGGCAACTAGCTCAAAGCATGCTCATAGCTGTGTATGTTCTGCCACCGCGGAATTGTTTTATCCAGAAGATATAAATTCAATTTGATATATCGCCAAAAAAAGCAAAGCTAGTCACTTATATACTGGAATGGGGAAAGAGGAAGCAAGGTGGCAGGACAGACCACTAGTATTCCTAGTGTAAAAGTAGGTGGCGTTCACTATAACATTCCCACTCCAGAGGTCGCATCCCGAACTCAGATCAACGGAGCCTTCGATCCCTCGACTCTGTTAAGTAAGACCAGACACATTGGGGGGAAGGGGGGGGGGGGGGTAAAAACGATGATTTGTTCATCAGCTAGCTACCGCAAGTGGTTGTGAAGGCCACATATGCAGTCAACTGAGATTTTGGATAAAAGTGAATGAAGGGTGTATTTTGGATCCGGGTCGATTGACGCCAGAAGACTAGTGGAGAGGCACCGCTTCACGTGCTATGTCAACACCCACGTCAGGTCTGGGTGAATGAGTTTTTCTTTTATGTGCATTAGCCCATTTTCAAAGGTAAGACAACTCAATGCTGATTCTTTCATCACTTCTCCGGTGCCGTACTATGATGCTTCACATCATGATCTATTGATGAAGGAAGCTGCTCTTTGGAATCAGTCAATGATAAAAGCATCTTGCCACAATCTTCTCAATGATTCCGTGAACTTCTGATCACAGCTAAAAAGCAACGGCTTAGAGATGGTTCCGGTATTGTGTTGCTTACTCACCATCAAGACCAACCGGTTCTTTCTCTTTGACAACAGTCTGTATTTATCAAATGGTCAGCCCGAGATGTTCCGATGAGGGGTTGCTTGAAGGCACAACTCGCGATAAAAATGGTTACTCAGATTTCCCATAGGATGAATTCGAGGTCCCCCGTGAATCACACCTGCCGCTATTAGGTCGGAAAACGGCATAGTTAGGGAGATATAAAGGCTCAATGATTGATCCGTGTGTATCCTCGGACGAGTTTCAACGACAATGTAGAGGCACCATTCACAAGGGGATCCATGTGGGGAATTCAAACAAGTTGTCATGACCCTTAGCGGCAGTGAAAGACCGTTTTCTACAGTTCTGGCTTCATGCAGTCAGCTCTTTGTGCAATTGCAATAACTGCAATCTCGTTCGGATACCCCTCCAATGTTATTTCGTAATCTCTTCCAACCTCTATTTTCACCACTTCGAAAAAGCCGTAGTTTTCTTGAGATCAGCGAATTGTCTCGCTCTCTTCACCACCAATGAACTATTCCCGACCTATACTTCCGCTTTTCGAATAAAAACAGGTACCTCAAAATTATCGTGAACTGTGCCTTAGAAGAAGTGAATGACAGATTAACTAGCGGTACTTACTGGATGAGGAAAAACAGTTTGGTTGGCATTGCTAACCAGAGACGCACGCATAGCATTCTTTTTCTTTACGAATTCGGCCCATGTTCCTTTTCTGATCATTTCCATTCGCATACTTTCTATCTTCACAAGTGGCGTCTGGTAAATGCTGCCTGCCACGACATAGCTCACCAAGAGCAATAAATATAGCATAAATCGCATTTCCCCTAAAAAAAACTCAGGTTGTGGGAAATAAATGATGAAAAGGAAAATAGAGGTCGGAGACAAAATAATCTCAATGACGGTGTAAAAATTTTCAAAATGAGTTCAGTTAGAAACAAGCTGGGAATGAAATTCATTCGACAATGGATGCCGGTGTAACCTGCCCAGCTTCATGTTGTGGGCGATGCAGTCGTTTCACAAAAGGGACATTGGATCTTGAATGAATCTCGTCAGAGAGGATGCGACATTAAAGTTTCTATAGCTTCTCCCAATCTGGTAAATGCTGCCTGCCACGACATAGCTCACAAAGAGCAATAAATATAGCATAAATCGCATTCTTTTCAAGCTTTTCAGTGAAGCCCTCAAGAATATCATGCGTCATTTGGAATGGGAAGACTTGGGAGTGAAAGTCGACGGGCGCTTTCTACATCACCTCCGCTTTGCAGACGACATCGTGCTTACAACAGCGAACATCGAGCAGGCGGAACGAATGCTGGCTGAGTTTGATAGTGCTTGTGGAAAGATCGGCTTGAGGCTGAACCTAACGAAGACGATGTTCATGAGAAACGGATCGGTACCTGATGCTCCTTTCATGCTGAACGGAACGAATATCTCCGAATGCTCTAGCTATGTGTATCTAGATCGGGAAGTCAACATGATGAACGACTTAGATCCAGAGCTGTGCAGAAGGAAACGCGCCGCGTGGGGAGCATTTAAGAATATCGAGGGAGTAGTGAAGAAGACAAAGAACATCTGGCTCCGCGCTCACATTTTCGACACTGCTGTCCTTCCTGCTTTGACGTACGCCTCGGAGACCTGGACTCTACGAAAGCAGGATGAGCATGCTGTCAGCGTCATTCAACGCGCCTTGGAAAGGACGATGCTCGGAATTTCCCTATATACGCAAGTGCAGAAGGGAATCCGGAGTTCCGAGCTCCGTCACCGAACGAAGATCAGGGATGCCGTTGATTACGCCAAGAAACCGAAGGTCAGGTGGGCCGGACACGTTATGCGATATAGTGATGACCGTTGGACCAGGGCGATTACTGACGGGATCTCTCGGGACGTCGAACGAACTCCAGGACGGCCGCCAACGAGATGGTCAGACTTCTTCACGAAAGCTCTGAACGAAAGGAATGTTGAACCTCGTGTCCCTGAAGCGAGAACGGTTCACTGGACCACTCTGGCTCGTGACAGGGACGAATGGAGACGTTCGAGAAAGTCGATGATCAACGGGACGGCAGGTGATACAGGTGATAGGTTCTCCCGATCAGTATGGTACTAACATCAAAGACACAATTTTCGATAAAATATTTTCTGAGATTTTTCTATAGGTTGAGTTGTGATTTCAATGGATAGCACAGGAGACGCTTCAGGATCAAAAATGGCTTAGATGAGGCGTAACAGGGGACCCAGAACCGGCTCAGAGATTTCTGACTTCCAAAGGCGACTTACCATTAGTTTTCAAGGTGTTGTAGAGGTCGTATGTAGAGGTTGCATTGTTGGCTCTGGGACGCACTCAGTGGCCGCAGGCAGCTTACAGTAAGTAAATGGGCGAAATGGCACATACAATTTGGGCAACTCGACCAAATAGCCTTTCCATGCAACATTTGTCGTCACGTTCTCGTCCATCCCCTAATTTTACTATTAATTCTAAGCCTATTTTTCACTGGATATGGCGATTTTGCGTTTTCTTCGCTATATTTGCTCCATATTGGACTACGACTTCCATTGCTCGTCTATAACTAGATGCCTTGAGTTTTTTGTTATCTGTGCCTTTGATGAGTGATTCTACGATCTCCTACTGCATCGATGGATGAAGGCTAACATCAACTACATGCTGCAATTGGCTAAATGAATCCTGTTAACATTTCATAAATTTCATGTGCTTTGATCAGGCTCAATCTTTGCCGCCATCTTTCTTCATCGATAGAGGATCCATTCTCAGGAACACTCCGCAAGGAATTCCCTACCAACGGTCCCAGCCAGCCATCTTACTCCTCAAAAAACGTTGATGACTTATTATGCAAGATCATCCTCTACTCTGCAACATGGTCCTGATAGCGTATAGGAAAGAACTCATGCAAAGATGTAGCAGCAAAAACGTTCAGGCCGATTAAGCCTATGCATACTTCGCCATTGACAGTGACATGTGAAAATCGTCAAAAGCACTGTCTTTGGGCAATGGCAGAGTTCTCGTCATCGTGCAACGGTTAACGCAGTTCAGTGGACAAAAATCCCGAAAAAAGAGCTACAGTCTGCTGACGACGGGGTGCTGTGTTAGATCTGTGCTCAACGCCGGCGGGAGGCGTTGGAAATGAAGACGTCAGAGAACGACCTTGTACAACATCAAACTACAAGGGACAGTAGCAACACTGTGATCGCTTGGGAATGCGCTGAGAGGACCGGCGACTCTCTCGATAAGAAGGGCACTGGACTTTCATGCTCATAGCAAGCGAACACGAGGGGTCCTGAACGCAATGTGAAGCAATGAACAACTTCCAACAACACCTGGTTTCTAGGAGCAAAAGCAGAATAAGGAATAAGTACAAACTTCGTCACTGCAGTTGTTTCAAAAGCATTTGTTCAATTTCAACAATAGAGTGACACTCCTTCTGCGTGGAACCAGCATCAGAGATGTTCAACAAAACAGGCAAAAGAGAAATTTTGTGATGGTCCGCTACCGCCAGCGGAGACATTGAAAAGGCTCGCCGTTATACATTCACTTCCTTTCGTCGCTCCGTTTACTCCCATTCTTAAATAATTCATTTAGATCTACTCTAATGACGGATGAAAGTCATGCTGGGGAATTTCATCCAGAAAACATTTTACTGGAAGGGGCGGCAAAATACATATTACCCTATATGTCTGCCTTGCCAAAAGAACTACTTAAGTTGTTGTTTTCGCCGTTGATGCTTTGTTTCAAAAGCACAGTTTACAATGAAAATGAAACGACGAGATTTCTTCCTGGGACAAACCTGTAACCTCTAGGGTACAAAAGGGACGCCGTTCGGTCGGAGAATGGCTTAGGTAGGGGTAATAAGGGCCCCAGAGTCGGTTCAGTCGAGGTACACACACAGAGATGGATGAGTTCTCACGGTGTTGTGGAGAGTTTAGAAGTTGCACTAATTGCACTGGGACACACATTACACGCAGGCAGGTTACTATAGCCCAGTTTTACGCAATGGCACACATATTCGGGCAGCTCGTCCAAATACCCATTTCGTACGACTTTTACCATAACGTTCTTCCCAACCCCTAATTTTCCTACTTTTCAAAAGCATTATTTCTCCGAGGAAGGCAATTTTTGCGTCTTCCTCACTACTTTTACACTATTTTACGCTTCCATTATTTGTCCAAAACTAAATGCCGCAAAACATAGTGGATTTTGCCTTCGGAGATTTTGAACCCATTGACATTATGACCTTCTTATTGCAGTAGTCGTCCTTTGCAAACTAATTCGATGAAACAAAATCGTCCGCTGACAGCGATTACTCGAATGTCTACCTCGCTTAGATCTCGCACCAATATTCAGACTTAATTGATTCGTGATTATCAGCTGATCCGCATTACTTCGCATTACTTTAATAATACCTAAGTTCTCCGGAAGCCGCTTATCCGGTCCATAAACCGAAGCCATGGGAGCCATCTACCTCTAGGCTTCGGTTAGTTGGTACCTTTCACATTCGGGAAGATGGCAGAGCCGGTGCACACTGGTCGGTGCAGCAAGTCCCTGTGTAGGCCAAATACGCATGTAATCGAAATCACAAACGTGATTAAACGTTAAACACATTACGCATTCAAACACCCGGATTGATCAGCAGCAGAAATCCTTATTTTGAATCCGCTTTGCGACACTTCTGCAGGAGCAGAAGCGAGAGCGTTTGGATGGATTTTCAGCATCTCATGGTTTACCAAAGCGGGCAGAAAAGATGCTAATTCTGAAGAACATCATTTAAGTCGAGAGGTTTTGTTCGAAAAACGTATAAATGGTAAGGCTTCCCCCAAGTTCATTCAAAACAAGTTGAAAGAGAACTGGCAAGCAACAAGGGCATGAACATATCAGAAGAATGTCATCAATTCTTTATCAGTGATGTTCATGGAGAAGCCGAGCAACGGCATCTTTCAGAAGCCAGAAAAAACGTAGCAATGTTCGTTCTCCACCGATATTGATTGATTTCACGGATGCATTCTGCGCTTCCATGCAGGTCGCACCGATCCAGAGTACTAGAAGACTCGAAGCCTCGTCCCTAACAACCTAAAAACGTAGAGTATATATCAGTCCAGGGCATCCAAATTCATATAAAGATGGAGAAGGACTGAAAGCTTCGAGCTTTTACAATCCCGTTCAAAGGCTGCGCCCCCGCAATCGACTTCTATTCAGAATCGTAGTGGCGTATTGAATGAGCATGTGGCCTATACATTGACTGGTGGTGGACAGCCGACGTGCAATCTGTGCTTTTATCATCCCAGACGAGTGTGGTACCAAACAACCGACCACGAAAGGCTTGATTGACCAAGGCGGATACTGACCCGGCGTTCAATGATATGGCCCCTAAGAAATTTTCTGCGGTCAACTTCACAAGAATGTACAGTCTGCGGCAATTTTGTCGAAAGTTTTGATGCAAAATGGTTCATCGGCAATGAAATTCAGGCCTCTCATGGAGCAATCATTTCAGAAGGAAAACGAGGTTACGAAAGTGAAGAGGTTTCTGGACGAGGTAACAGTCACTGCAGAACCGCCGAACACACTTTTCTCGTGAGTATTCAGCGACTGTAAGGGCCGAAAACGAGTATTGAGCCCTCACTGTTCCAGCTTTGGGCTGGCTGCCTTTCGACCAGACCATGTCCTGGAAGTCATAAATTCCTGCCAGTAAAAAATTTTCGACATAGTTGTTTTCGTGATCTGTGATTTTGAAAAAGCAATCAGTACGGTATTTATCAGCCCCTATGGAGTGACAAGGCTTCATTACAAAAGGGCAGATTTCGGGGAACAGACACGTAGAGATATGCGATTCTTCCTATGGTCATACATTTTAAGTTGCAGAGCAGTGCACCAATTCATACGCGGATTGCAGAAACATTGGCATGTAGCTCTGGAACTTATTTTTTTCGGAGCAGACGCATATGCTAGTGCACCGATAGCGGACACATGTGTCCTGTTATCTTTATGTGACTGAATAAGTAAAAGGAAGGAGCGCTAGAGCCGTTATCAACAGCTGCAATGAATAAGTATAGTTTAGCCCTCTCTGACTTCGTTTAAAAATTGATGGATGAAAAGTGAGTTTTCTACTTTGAATGGAAGACAAACAACAAAGTCTCCTGACTTGGCGCAATCTCACCTGAGGGATATGCCCTGTATTCGGTTTTCATTCAGAATCGTAGGAGCATATTGGATGCTATGTGACCAATACAGTGACTTGCGGTGCTCTGCTGGCGAACAAATCAGCGCTTCTAATCTCCCAGACGAGTCTGGTACGATCATGGACATGGTGGGCCTAGGTGTACATCTATCTGGGATCAAACCAGTGGCCATCGTGTGTTGAAGTCTAGAAGGATAAAGTGCTTGGGCCTTGATCAATCCCGTCTGAGGATGCGCCCCGCTTTCGACTACTATCCAGATTCGTAGCGGCATTGTGAGAGGTATATATAATGATTTGCGGTGGCCAGACGATACACAATTCGGTGCTTTTATCATCCTAGACGAGTCTACAACCAACTAACTGACCCCAGAGGGATCGAAGTATTGGTCGGCCTAGTCGGATATCGATCCGCGATTGAACCCATGACCGTGCGTGTGAGATAGTGCGCCACTTGCCGCTACACTGCCTCCGTCCCATTTGATATACTATTATGTTGAACGAAACGTCTTGATAGGGTTGAGATATTTTTCTGTTTTATGTTACAACTCAGCAAACAATGCAAACTAATAAACAATATAATAACCATCGCTAGGTATAACATTGCCCCACCTGACTGCCGGTCAGCGATTTTCCTTATCTCAGAACTCGGAAGATTGGGAGACAAAGTCACCGACCACTCGTTCAAGGTGACCGTAGTCGACGAATTGTTTTATTGCTAGAAAAGCCTTGAAGGGCCGGAACAAGTGGTATCTGAGGGAGCAGTGTCAAGTGAATAGAGTGAATGTGGAACCATGTCCCAGCCGAGATCCTCCAATTTCGCACGGGTCCCTTTACCCTTGAGGCCGGAGGCCCCCGAAGGCCTAGCGTTGTCATTGAGAAGGTGGACAAAGTTTGTTTAGGCCGTTTTTCTGGAGCGGCAAATTTCTGCAGCTGACCAGTGCAGTGGGGAGACCTTTATGACCTTTCTTGTGCAATTCGTAGTATAGCATTCCTTTCAAATCTCAGAAGCAGCAAAGAAGAAACTTTGTGGGGTGGAAGCCGGGTTTGTCTTGCGTTTTATTCGCGGGAGCCAGACTGCGCGGTGCTTGTTAGCGTCCAGCTTTCATCTCCAGTACTTACGTCCTCTAAAAACTCACTGCGATGTGGACGAAGAAGGAGACAAATGGATAGCCTGAGGTACCGCATGCTATCGGTCGAGACGTGAGGTAAGCATCGAGTCAGCACTTTATCTGAGGGCCTAGAGGCGATCGACGATTGGGCACACCCAAGTTTCGTCGCAGGACTGCGGGTGTCAATTCCGGATCCTCTTTGGCGGTGTCGAGAATGACGGAGTCGTCGACAGCGAGGCGGCGTCCCCACCGATGCCTGTCTTCGAAGCTCCTGTCTCCTTCCTTGAAGCGAGCGAACTAGCGATGGAAGTGATGTCCTACCCCAATGCGCTATTGATGTTTTGTACTGCTGCTGTCGCTCCAGAACTCCGGCTCCACTCATTGACATCATGTTCAAGCTCAGGTAGGCGCACTTGCCCTTATATACCTTTTGCAAGGAAGTTCCCCAAATGTTGTACAACTACCATATAGGTCAGAAATCAAAAATCCCGCACTTCTCGAAGACCCTATCTAGACTTTCCGATCAACCTTATAACACCGCTCGATAATTACTGATAGAGCTCTGAGGAGTCAGAGGCTGTCAATGATCACTTAGTTGCACAGTTAATTAGAAATTTCCAAAGTAATTCCGGCGTTCCACGGCGGAGAGTACAAAGGCAATATCCAACGATTAGGGATTTACAAAATACATCCTTTGCTCTACCACTATGATCTGCCTCCTACGACACGAAAAAAGTTTAAGTAACACACAGTGCAGCGCCATGCATCACGCATCCCACTTCATCGTTTCAACTGTCGACACATTCCTAACGCATTTATTTTGCCGTTAGTCCCACCCACACATGACTTAGAATTTGACTCAGCCTTTCCTGATATTTCCTACGGCAAGGCAAGATTTCGTAAAAGATGCAAAGGGAAAAAGCAAAATCTAATTCATGACACTTCCGAGAGAAAATGCGAGATTTTGAAGTTAGCTCCGCCCACCTTGACACGCCCCGCCCATCGCAGAGCCTTAATCGCTCTTCCTTTTTTAGAATTTCACCTTTTACCAGGTTCTAGAATAAATTTGTGGACGCTAACCAGACCGCATTTATGGATGCTTGATCCTAGCCCAGCCCACCTCAGTGCGTGCTTTGCTACTCTTAAAGTTCGACCATTCTTCCTTCGACAGCCTCTAACACTACTTTTCGGGTTGCAGAGCGTTATTCCCCAACGGTATAAATTTTCGCAAAAAACACTTCTCTTCTCGATACAGGCTTTGCCCTTCATAGAAAGAGCTTCGCCAAACTTAAGCATGTACAATACACCTCAGACATTGCTTGATCGAGCAACTGGTTTTTGTGTTCACTGTGTTTTGGTGTAAGCGAGTAACGATTCTCTGAAGGGAATGCTGCTCGTGTTGAGTGCGTTTTACCCACTGCAAGTAGGTCTCCTTCGTCTCAATTGTTGGTCAGTTCCTAACCGTTGCTCATTTGTTCTTAGCGGCTGGAGTTTTTGTCAAAAGGATTGCAATTCCTGCCCTTGGCGCCTCTCATTCTGACAGAAGAACAGGCAAAGGCGAGCTCGCCATAAACTGTAAGGAAGTGAGAATATTGCAATGAACAAGCTGCAATTCATCTTCAGTACTGATTTAAACTTTATTTCACGAATCTCGGAACGAATTGGAAAGAACTACTTCCGAAGTGGCTCAGCAAAGCCGATTCTTTGTTTCTCAAAGTCGTGAATATTGCAAAACTGGCGGATAAATGGATCACCAAGAAGCCACGAGGGTCCAAAAGCGCCAGAACCCATCGAGAACATTGGAATTAAGCAGGTGTTCCCAAATTTGTAGACAAGATTCTTTTTTTCAATCACATAGGCGTGGTCGCCTATAGTGAGGACGAATTCCACATCCGTGTTACAGTCGATTGTGTAGAGATCAGTCGTTTGATTATACTGGAAATGGAGATTATAGGACTGGTTTGTACTAAAGTGGGATGTTTTTCACGTCTTATTTAAAATCCGCATGTCGAGGGACCGAAGGTAACTGACCTTAGCGTTGTACGTGCTGGCTATTTGGTTGATAATTGCCGAAGGGATGCCCAAGAACGACGTACCGGTGTCAGACATCACCTCCCAACCGGCTTTGAACACGAGATTACTTGCGCTGAATTTTTTCATCTGTAAGCAGAGCGATTCGAAACCGATTCTTCACTTGATCGAGTGAGTGAGAACTCACTCTGAACTGCCAGTAAAAGGCCAACGTAAGTTGCTCATACGCAATAACCGGTCCGCAGTTCTCGTTGTCAAGACCTCCATACGTGTAGACTCCTCCATATTTTCCTTCTGCCGACTCTAAACCAACTATTGTTAAGTCTATTGTGCATTAACAACATTAACAAACTAGACATTCATTTGAACCTCCTAAGCGTTGCAAATAAACGGTGAGGATCGGATCCACCAATCCCAATTGGACAGCCTGTAGGAAAGGATGCCTCGTGTCTGTCACAGAAAGGTCTTTGAATGCTAATCCAAGAATACCGTCAAGTTCAGTCTGAAATTACAATATCATGATGTTGAAAGGCAGAAGTTTCCACAATCAAGGAAACATTGACATCACTCACTTACTTATAAGTAATATTCAAAGATCGCATGGCAAATTGCCTTGCAATCGGTGGAAAAGCTAATTGTAATTTGTTCACTGAATAATAAAAATGTACTGACATCAGCAAAAAATTCTGCTATTGACTCGGCTTGCCCAATGACACAACCAGGAACCAACAGCCGATCACGTTCACCTTCACGGCCAAATCGAACAGTGTCATTGCCAAGGAACCCTTTTGCAGAACCGGTACCGTACTGAATAGACTGTGATGAGTAACTTAACTGTTAATTACTAAGAAAACAAAAGTCAGAAGATCAAGGTCTGTAGGCAGTGGAGCTGTTAATTACTAAGAAAACAAAAGTCAGAAGATCAAGGTCTGTAGGCAGTGGTTTCAAGGTGAAATTTTTCTAGAGAAATTAGTAAGGCTTCAATAATCCCCATTTTCTCCCTCACCCTTGCGGGCTTGCCACAGCTGCACAGTATGCGAAAATGATAATGGAAAAGCCTTCTCTTTTGAAATGCTAACGAAGTCCAGCCATGACCCATAGAAAGTGTAGTGCAGGCGTGTAGGTAGAGAGGATGGGTTGGATTTTACATTACACGGACGACGTACACTCGACTACTTATTATAGGCGTAGTGGAACCGGAAGCAAATATGAAGACTCACGATGATTTCGAATGACCTCCTGGTGGAGAGTTCCACGTATGAGCTTGATTTAGACGAGTCGAAGTAATGCTTTTTTTCGCATGGATTGGAGTTTGCTGATTTCTTCGCACAACATGTCCGATCCGGGCAAAACACCTTGCAAACCACTGAAATTACATTAGGCAGACCTCACCTTCACCAACACATCTATTCTTTTACTTTGAATGGTAAAAAGCTAACAAGTAGATAAAAAGGGTACGATGGAAGAGTTATTTGACTGGCTGCGGAATGCTGCAGAAAAGATGAAGACGGAATCCGATACCAGATTGTTATTGCATTTTCATTTTCATTGGGAGGGAATGTTGGAGTTTGTAGAGCGGATTAATCCCTCTGTGAAAAGGGGTCCAAGAATGAGGCAATGAAGTCCGAGCGTTCCCTACCTTTGAAGGGAGGTCAGGGCAAAGGCGCAGTTCACGATAAAATTCGTTTCTTAGTCTTCCCTCTAGGAATACCTGGTCGCCACCAAAGGTAATAAGAGTGACGCTGTTGGGTCTGAAAACTCAACAGCTAGAGCATAGCCAGAACCCCGTTACCGAATAGCCCGAATGCCCCGCCTCTCGACCGATGTCACGTCAGACTAATGTCGGGGCGACACAGACTGCAATATTCGCTTTAGGACCTACACACAATCAGCTGATCGCCGAGTATTGAGGCGATGTTTTTCTCCTATTCTTTTACTCTGTTATTCTTTCTGCGGCTCCAATCCTTTATTTCTCCAAGAGGCTGGAAAAGATGGACCATTTATGCTGTTACTAGTAATTTCCAACTTCTCTCTTGTTTTGACCTCGGCATTTTCGTCAACGTTGTTTGAATTCTTCTGCTGTTCGTGGTTTTTAGGTGGAACACTTTATTAAGTTAATGGCCTAACGTTCCGACGTAACCGTTGTCTTCAGAGGCCTAAACACATTTCGAGAAGTTTTACATTATCCGACAGCGTTTGCTTAAGCACAAAACGACCGAAACTCATCGGAAAACTACCTATTTCATGAAATATTCACCAGTCTCCACCGTTAAAGCGGATAGAATCCGCTGTCGCCACAGGCTGCTGTCAGTAGCAAATGAGACTTATTGATGTCTCTCTTATACTGATAAGAGAGATCGCATTACGACGCTAGTGATCTACGATTATCAGTTACCACTGACTGAATAAAGTGCTCCACCTAGGAACTTCGAACGCACGAACGCAGACGCTTTAAACAACGCTGTTAGTAGTGTTTCTTATAGGCACTGTTCACGAAAAAATGGTTTCGGAGATTTGCACATGGTTTGAGTTCGAAGCCCCCTCTGATACCATTTGTCCATGAATTAGGTCGGAAAACGGCTGGATAGGGCACAATAAGGGCAGGAACTTTGGGGGACGGGATGCCTCCGCCCTCGCTAGGTTGACTACGAGTTCAAGTTGTCCTTCACCACATTCGCACCGGAGCGAAGTTGGTGAAAAATCGATACGCAGATCGGCAAATTGCCAGGAATGATCAGCTGGTCGACCGCCTCGTACAGGAGCTAGTGTTCGGCTGTTATTTCTTTTATTCGCGTATCGTTTGTTTTTTTTTGTTATTAATTTTTTTCCGGTAGCATTCTTTAACTATTCTCGTAAGTTTATTGAAGATTTTAAGATATTTTGTGTAGATTATTGCACGCGAATATTTTTTTATTGTAGAAACTCCGTTAATTTCGATGTGTTGTCTGTATTGCAGACATTGCGTCGCCTTCGTGCATTCTCGCTCGAACACTCCCTAACCGCAGTTTTTCAATGCGAAATTCGTCCTACCCCCCTTTCCAGCTCTTTTTTTGACCCTTTGTAATTCTTATTGTTCACCGTTTTTTGGTTGTTATCGCTTTATTCTAGAGTGACTCTATCAATTCCCGTCAAAAAAGGGTACCCTAACTTCTTTGTGAATAGTGCCTTTAAACTTATGCTTGTGAGTGTATGGATTCCAGAGAACTCTTTTGCCTACTAAAGTCAGCTATTCGCACCAGGACCCACGCGTACGCAAAGACACACACTGTATAGCTCCTCCAAACATCCCTTCTTCATTTTTCTGGTCTTCTTTTCGTCACCCCCTTTTTAGCAATTTTTTGAGGTCTTTTATCACATTGGAAACACCGATTCGCGCAATTTCTTCACCTTCAACGCGATTTTCCACCCTATCTTCCACTTTTCGTCATAATCTGAGTTACCCGAAATCATCGTGAACTGCTCCTCTGAACTGGATCTGGCTCTTACTTCCGCTATTTTCTGATCGTATATAAATAAGGTACCACCTCATTTTGGTTCTTCAAAGTTACTGGATCAAATTTTAACACATAAATTGCAAAATCAATCCAACTTTGAACGGTATCCCTGGATATAGCTTGCGATCAATTCAAATACCACTTTTGAGTTGAAGATCGAAATACTGGTAATCGGTGGCGAAGAAAACGAAGAAATCCAGAGAATTGGCGGAATATGTGTATTCGTAGAAGTAGTAATTAACCAGCGGAGTGAATACACTGCGGGGTGAATAACGCAGCTGCGTAAGGAACCGCGTAGAGTACCCGTACTGCAAAAGTTACTTTCCAGTATCACCATGTCCACGACTGTACAGGGTGTCCCAAAATTATTGGCGCTGATTTATAGCAATATATTTCAAACTTTTCAGCTGCGAAAGACAATGGAATTTCTATGCACGTTAGCCAACACTATGTGCTACAACATACTACAGTCGCCTTTAAAAATATCTCCTATGAGCGCGGATAGAAGTCAAATTTTGCTCTCGACTTGATCGCATGTGGCACGCAGGTATCCTCCTCCATTTCTTCCCAGCCATTCTTCAGCCTTTGCATTCTAGGACTCCAAACTGGGATTGCAAACTCGACAGGTCCTCTTCTGACCAGGGACCAGTCGTGGGGTCGAGTGAGTCACGTTCTGGAAAGTAGGATGACCATCCCTCTTCACTAATGAAGTCGGGCAGCTGTCGTCGTCACCACTCGCGGGCAAGCTTGGCTCTGTGGGCTATAGAAGCGTCCTGCTGGAAGGGCTACGAGATATTTCAGAAAAAGTAGTCGGGTCAGTGTTTCATTTACATCCATCAATACGCCGTTTGAGTACTGGCCTTGGTCAATTTTCATGCCTGCACCGGAGAAACCACGAGCGGCTTACCCTTGCCAATAATTCCCTCGAAAAACATCATTTTACTTCTCTGATAGCAACCATTTTGTGAGATATTACAGGCTAGGCGTTTCTTTACAGAACGCGAGCGTTTTGGTTGATGTGGAATGGCTTTATCTTAAAAATTTCTTGACCAGAAAAAACGACGAAGGGTTGCGTGTCATCACTTTCGACTTTCTGCATTTTTGACCCGGCAGTATCTGTTAGATCGTAATTTATTTATTTATTTATTAACCCATTGACGACACCTTGACGCGCATGCAAGTCAAGCCTCGCAAACTGCGAGGGACCGAGTGACGCGCATGCGCGTCAAGATTTTGTCACCACTCCTTTTTTGCGATATCGCAACTTTTTACAATTTTTTTGTGTCTGTTCAATAGACAAAAATCAAGACTTCTATAAACGACGTAGTCCATGATCGGAGCAAGTATGGTTTATTCCAGCAAAGATATTCCAAATCTTGTAAAAACCCCACCTAAAACTGTACTTTGACTTCTTTTTCAGGACAAATACATAAATAAATCATAGAATTAATCATAAGTGAGTGATAACAAGGCACAACAACTTCAAGAGACTACGTTTCTACTTGACAAGACTTGTGTTTTTTATCGAAGCAATCAATCCAAAATAATTTCCTGAACCTAATGCAACGTGTGTTGACCCATTTTGTTTTTTTCGATGCTCTAGCAGATCCTTACTCTTTGGACATTGCTGCGTAACTCTACACATCTCAACCTGTTGAATCCTTTTAGACCTCTAGGCAGGCACATGTCGCATGGAGTGACAATGATGACTCGAAGTGTAGCCATAATCAATATTTAGCAGAGATTGGACCACTCCTAGTTTGAAGTCATTAAGCCTGATATTCTTCACCACATCTTTATATAGCTTCCAAGCGTTTGCAACTCCAGCCATTTTATAGGTGTTGCTTTCGAGATGTTCCTTGTCGTTGATGTTATAAGAGTTTGCAATTGGCCAGGCGACTATGAGGCGCACGACTTGTCTGCCCTTGTCTTAGCGAGGCAATGGAAACACATATTCCAGGTTTCACTAATAGCAAGCAAAATTTCTTGCTACACCCAGTTCTCCCTTTCCTACAGCCTTCTAGGCCTCTAGGTGGCAATTTCCCCTCTTTGCTTTACATGTCCATCAGAGCTGTTTCTATATCGCTAAGAAGGAGCAGACAAGCAGAGCACCGCCCCGTCGACTACTCTTTTCATCACCAACACTCTTTTGACGTTGCCTCTCAGCTTTGGCTTCCAAAACGTGCACCTCGTGGGACATCTTGACGCGCATGCGCGTCAAGCTGGTTGCGCCCGCCAAAACGCTCATGTCCCACGCGGCCGAAAAATCCAAAACGCGCGCTGTCGTCAATGGGTTAAAAATTGAAGCGAAATTTCTGCATGCGATAGGAACGGTAGTGAAGAGCTCCTGTATGACATTCTTCCATCGCGATAACTCCTGTAAGCCGTTGACTGCCTTTTGATGGGTCACCCAGAATCCTGACCAATTGGCAGACGGACCATTTTAATAGCCTTACCTTCAGAAACATTCTACCTTTCTACCTTTCCTGGTTTGTCCCTGTTTCAAGCTTTTTTTCTGTATCGCTTAATAGCCTCCTATACGGTTATCACAAAAATCCCAAGGAATTTCATAATGCCCTTCCACCTCTCGCGTGTCAATGATTGTATGTGGCATTGAATGAGCCTCCTCCTTCTGAAAGATATTAGGAGTTTCACATCAGTGGTCGTGCATAATGCAAGGAAACCTTTTTATGCAACTGACTAAAAACAGGTTATGTGAATTTGATATATTATTTCTACCTTAGAAATTCCTGAATTTTGGCGCCAATAATTTTAGGACACCCTATACATCCCGCACGTACAGCTGTTTACATTCCTAACCTAACATATGGGTTCACTGTAAACGTCGCAGAAGGTGGTATAATCTACGAAGCCAGTCAACACATTCGGTTCTGGTTACCGTCGTTCCCTATTTAAGGACCTTAAATTTTTTTTAATTCGACATCGCGCCATCCTGCATCATAAGGAGCCACAGATTCTTCTCATAAGCAAATACAGGATAATATATTTATCGCAAACTGTATATCTTATACAGTCCAATTGTTTACTAACTGTTTTTCGATTTCTATAATACTCATGGGTTTCAGGAGTCGGCATGTTCCCTCTCTTACTCCTGGGTTTTTTTCTGATTCGGAACGGTTGCTAATGTGGTTGCGGGGGTTGCTACGCTGGGGGGAGGGGAGGGGGTGGGGAGTGGAGAAGGGGATGGGAAGTCACCGCTGTGCTCCAAGGGTAGCCGACTTCGACTAGGCTCTGAGGTAGAACCTATCCAAAGGAATATAATTTCACCTAAGCCTCGGGAGGGAGGAGCACCGGGATGGGTGAGGTAGTTAGTACCTCGTCCAAGGGCTGGACTGGGGTGTAATTTTTTCCCTCCGAAGGCAAAGGAAAAAATTAAGTACACTCTCTCGGCGTGGAAACCTTCTAAGCACCGTCATGGGCTTACGAAGTTGGCTACGATTCCTGCTCTGCCCTCTGCGGTTTAATGTTAGTCTAGAGAGGTGTCCCCTCCGCCAAACCACATCCAGAAAACCAGTAGGAGTTATGGTCGTCACCCACGCATATGATTCTGCTTTATATGAAGTGTTTCTTCACTACACTGCTTTCCTGTAAAGACTGAGATATGCATCAGGAATTGCTGACCGCTCAATGTGAAGTCTTTGCTGAGCTCATACTTCTACCATACAGGAAACAAATTTTCCTGTCAATTTCTTGAGGAAAGGCTGGCTAAGATATGTTTAGTAGGGATAGGTTAATAGGTAAGTAAATAAAGTAGATAATTCTGAAAAAAATTACCAACTCTTGATTTTCTATTTTGTACAACTTACATCCAGGGTCACACTCCGATTGCTTGCAAGATTCTTTTCGGAATTGCATACATTTCTTGTCAGGTATCCAGAAATCGCTGCTGCCAGTGTCCAAGACGACCTGATACAAGAGCATTATGTTGCTGAAATGGTTATAATAGGTGAATTTATCCATTTGACAGTTTTGAATAATATTCCTAAACCTGCTCCAAACCACATTTTTACCTTTCCCAGGCACTCTTTCAAAAAAGTGTTACAATAATATTTCTCAGAACACCGACTCAACATTAAGCGCTGTGACATTTCTACGTTAAGCATTCTCTTCACAGTGGCGTCTTATGCCATACCATTTATTGAACTCATGTGGATGGGTCTAGCGAGGGAATCTAGCGATCGCTTCCTGTGCATAGTCGTAAAAAACGTTGGCTGCTTTCATAGTCCGACGGCCGGCCGGACTCTCCTTCCCCCTAACACTGCCACGAGGCCGTGCCAGGGGGGAGGAGAGCGGCAGACGGTCGGTTGAAGGGGTGAAAACAAAGAAGAACAAGATCAAAAGCCAAACAACCAGGGGCTCGTACAAATGGCTTTTGATCTTGTCTTCCTTGTTTACAGCCCTTCAAAGGGCTGACCGACCGTCTGCCGCCCTCCTCCCCCCTAGCACTGCCTCGTGGCACGCCGGCCGGCCGGCGGACTATGAAAGCAGCCTTTTGAGAGCGAAATTCGCAAGAAAGCGGCCTTTTGAGGGCAAAATTCGCAATGGAGGGGCTCCGGAGCTCTATGCAAGACGCTATTCGCTGCCGAGGAAATATGTGTTCAGCAGTTTTTAGAGAGTGAAATGATTCGAAATGAAGTACGTTCATTGTATATGCAGTTTATTGATGTACGCTACTATCTACCGCATAGTGCTTTGCAGCTATTGAGATCTCGTCCAGATTCGCACACCTTCTGACGATGAAGAGAGAATTTGGACATAGGGACGTCCGTCCCGCGCGCTCGCCGAAACCAGGTCACCTGGCCCACTTGTCACGCTGCGCAGCCCACAGCGATCTCCAGATGACATGGCAGTACCACAGGTGTCAATGGAGCGAATGATTTGCACTAGTCCATGTTATCTTCTCTTGGGTACGTTCAAACGCAAATCGTATGCTCCCTAACTATTGTCCGTCAAGAATGGCCTACGGACTCTTTAAACTCGATTTCTTCATGTAAAATTGCCGGATGCATCATTTTTTCTGCCGTCGTCTGTCGCACTCCCGTTTGATGTAGTCTTCGAGTGTTGCACTTGTATGTCCAATAGGACCCCCCCCCCCCGTTGGCTTCACCCGGCGTGTTTTTTCCGTGCTCTAGCTTCTTGCAGTGAAGGACGCAGAAAAAGTAGACACGTAACCGTCAAGAGTCGGGGGCTGACGCTCCTCGTGCGACTGCTGCGGCGTGATTTAGTTTCGATGGACGCGCGGAAAGAAGCGCACCCAACGTCTCTTGACCACTATGAGGAATGCACCGCGTACGTGAGTCAACCGCTGGAGTCCGTATGCAAAACAGCCCTCCACAAAAAAAGTCTTATTCCTTGATACTCGATTAGCTTTGGTCCCAATTTATCGTATTTCTGAAAATACCTTTTTTCCTAGTGATATCTCGATCATTTTCAACTATCATTCCAAACAAACCAGGAATTCTTGTTCCGGTGTTCCCAACGTAACATAGCCAATGTATTCGTTGTCCGCGTAGTCGAGAACCTGAAAACAGGGCATTTTTTGTTTTTAGCTTTGCATAATCGATTCTGAAGCAGCACAGGGAATGGGACCGTAACAAATAGTTTGGCATCTCCAGCCTCGGGACATTCATACCTTACAGTAACAGTCACCAGCAATACTGCTTTCTGCTATGTCATTCATCTAGGCGACTTTTAATTCGCAATGATTTTGAAATCCATATCACTTTTTTGTCTGGGCGCTGCTCTTTCTCGTATTCCTCTTTTATGACCTTTCCATCGTTGGATGGAGATTGTTTTTGTTGTCACGTAGAAAGGATGTATTATTGTCTTTAGGGTATTTGTCTTTTTACAAAGCAGCAACCCTTACAGGAGCACAGTACAACTTCCTTTCTCCTTCGAAGCAGAAACTAGTGCGAAGGTCCTCGGCTGCAGTGTAGTCTATCCCTCAAGATCATGAAGGACACGCACAACCAGAATTAGCGTTTTCTGTTGTGTTGTCATGGATAGTTAAGGATCATGGATCGTTTGATGGAAATAAGGAAACCGTTAACAGAAACGTAATGACCTCGCAAATTGTTAATTAATTGACTTACGATTTCACGTCCGCGACCTCTCTTCTCTTACCGCTCTTCTCTTACAGCCCTTACATTAATTGGTAGACGGAAAAACATTATGGTAACGCTCGTGCTAGACGAGGTATACGTAGGGGATTTCCATCAGGGCAAACAAGCCTAACGAAATCATCGCACTTAGTAATGCCTTTGCGTCTATGCCGGAAACAGACGAATGCCGACCTAAGTTTTGTGTCAGGAATTTCTTTCGAGGCCAGCACCTGTGGTGTATTACTTCTGTCATTATTTCAGGGTTGAAACAGGGTTTGTGTAGTGTAGCTAAGTAGTTACCTGTTTTCGAGACACTTCTTTCAACAAGGAATCTTAACTGCCGCCATTAGACTACCTACGGTTCGTGGCTATGGTAATAGAGCAGTAAACGTAAACAAAAAGCATGGGTGACACTGCACAGCACTTACCGATTGTCTATGAACGTCAGCATTCGTCGAATACTTCGCTCGCATAGCATTTCTCTTCTTTGCAAACGCCTCCCAAGTTCCACTTCTGATCATTTTCATCCGGGCGCTTTCGATTCTCTTCACCGGTGCCTTATAAACGGCGCCTCCTAGTACATAGCCCAGAAGGGCCAGTAGAGGCAGGATAAAGCGCATTTAGCTAAAAACCTGTCTGATAATAAAGGGAATAATGAAGACATATAAGACGTCTGTATTAAAAGATATGAATATTTCGTGTTTTGTCCAGTGGAAATGGAAGCAGTGCTGGAATGCACTGCGGCAAATTGGGTGTGAGAGAGGTTGAACATCCATTAGAGAGCTGGGGCTCACTATTGGGAATACCGGAACTACTTATAAAATTGAGCATTGTCGCGCCGGCGCTGACGCCTTTCTCCTCGCTATACATTGGCATCGGGGTTCGCCGCTTAGGAGCGGCGTCACCGTCGTGAATGCCTGATCGGGGTTTTATGCTGAGCTCGCCCTCGCCCCCATTTGCCACGCGGGATGTTACTTTGGCCCTTGCAGCCCTTACGCTGGTCCTACACTCCAACCTTCACCCTACGCGTGCTATGTCCTACAACACGAATAGCCCACGCATAGCCCAACTTCAACAATCAAACCAGATATAACATTCATAGCGTAACCGCCTACGATCCTACTATATATAAACCGCAAACGTCCGTTTGTCTGTATGTCTGTCTGTTTGTCCTTCCGAAAGTCACGTAGGCACGATGTAGATGTAAATATCACGTGAGCGCGTTGAGGAAACAGTTATGAAATGGGAAGTCAACCGACACTATTGTTGGTACTCTAACAAATCGTAGGTAAGCGATAGTGAGTATAAGGTGCAAGCATTAGCATGCGTAGGCCAACTGGTATTAATATAAACTACCAAAGCAATGGCTTGGGACCGCTCGGCGCCTTTGGGCTTCCATGCCCTTTCGATCACTACGCGTCCAATCGGATTGCATCATACTTCCATCCTCGGGCGGGCACGGCGGCGAGACGACGGGCAGTGGGCGGCCGGATAATACGACGACGTAGAGACATACTGCTTATGGTTTCAGGTCAGAGTACGCGTCTAGTATAGCCGACGCGCAGACGCCAATACGCTGTTCACGCTAGGACCCTCGCGCGCCCTACAAGGCGTGGCCCTTTAACAAGTTGTGCGGACGCCACGACAGGCATACAATATGGAGGATGAAGTTTCCTGTTGTTGATCAGGCCATTTCGAGAGTGCTCCCACTCAGCAGGCTTTCATTCACAATCCTGTTGACCTTTGAATCCACATTGGCTGTACTGCACTATGCCCTGCGGGAGCGAGATAATATACAATGCTTTCGTCCTCCGGGACGGGTCTGGATCGTGAGAAGTGTGGAGGGTTCAGGATTGAACGGTTGCCCATTGGGATTCGATCCCTAAACCATGTTAGTCAAGGAATTGAATACGACAGCGACTGTGATGTTTGACTTATGTGTCATAACGTCACACTACGGTCATCAAGCAAAAAAAGACTGCCAAGGTTCGCATGTTAGAGATGGTACAACTGTTTTTCAGTTCCATGTACACTCAAGAAGGCTGGACGTCCTTCGAAACATACACTGAAGAAATTCTCCTTCTTCTTCTTCTCCATAGCGTTAATCCCTTGCCGTCGTAGTCCACTATTCTTATCGGTCGTATCTACTTCTTTCCTTCTACAGCATCTTTTGCCATTACTTTAGCTTCGGCGAAGTCCTTCTTGATCACGCCTGGTTCCTTATGCTTCTCTTGAACCTCCAACTCCATTTGTCCCCTTTACTGGATTACTCGGTGGTCTTCTTAGTAAGTGTCCTTATCATGGTAGACCTTGAAGAACATTGTCGATAGTTCGTGATATGTAGGCAATTCAGCTGTCGAATGCTATTGTTTTCCTACCTTTTTTCTTCTCCCTTGCGTTAATCTCGTTCAGTCGCGAGTACCTCTGTTCTCCGAATTGTCGCCACTTTTTCTATGTGTAGCACCTCTCGCCACCATCAGGATTCGCAGAGGTCCTTCTTAATCCGTCCTTCCATCTGTTCTCCGGAGATCCACGTGGTCACCTATCTCACGCTTCGAATTCCATTGTCTCCCTTATCGGGTGGTGTGGCTTTTTCAGTACGTGCATATACCATCGTAGTCACTGCTTTCTCATTTTTAGCCGGACAGGAGCTGCATGATCTCTCTAGAGTCCACCTTTCCCGGTCCAACGGTCATCTAGGCATCCTCATTTCAGTGAACTTTTTTCTTGATATTTGGTCTAGTCGAGCAAATTGATCTTGCTCATGGCTTAAAATCGAGTTATACGGAAAGGAAACTTGACAAAAACATCATGAACTGCTCCACAAGTTGACTGTACATTAAGGAGGCTGCATTATCCTTCCATAAATTTGAAAGATACTGCGATCCATAATCGAGAGAACAAAAAGCGAAGAGAAAGCAAAAGAAGCTTACTCGTAAATACTGAGAGAATAGAGTAACGGCATCTCTTTATCAGCAGAGTCTTATACTTCCCAGGAATGGCTTATTGAATGCTCAAAAAACATCATACCGTTGTTATCATAAATTCTTCTTTATGACTCTTGCTCAATGTAATCAGCGATAACGGGATAAAGTGGGTTCCTTTCTTCGATTAAACTTGATGGATCACATCGGTTCCCGAAGTCGAACCCCAATTTCTGTTACCCTGATCATTGGTCAAGCACCGACGAGCAGTCGGTTTTTCTGCTCTGTTGCCACCCCACCTCCATCACCTCGCTTTCCATTCGCTTTCCATAAGAGGCTAGACCATCTTGCGAGACAGCACGCACTTAGGATTCTTTTTGTGTTGTCATCTGACATCAAGTACTTGCTTTGGTCGGTATAGCGAAGCTGCATTGAAATTCAAGATAATTTGAACGTTAGGAAATCTACATTGGTCGTAGCTCACAGGGCATGCGAAGCGGAAGGAGTGGGAATTCGTGGGGAGGTAGAACACGATTCTTCTGTTGAGAAAAATGGGTATTAAGGCAAGGCACAGTTAACGATAAAATGGTTTCTGAATTCTCTCTTCAGTGATCTTCAAGGGTAACAGGAAGGACGCTGTCGAGTCCCTAAATTCAATAGCTAAGGCATAGTGCAAGACCCGTTACCGGATCGCCCGGACTTCCCGCCCCTCGATCGATGTCACATTAGACGAGTGTCGAGGCTATACAGATTGCGATATTTCGCTCGGGGACCCACACATAATCAGCTGATCGCTGGGTAATGAGGCGATGTTTCCCCCCTATTCTTTTGTTCTCTCTTATTGTTTTTGCTGTTGCGATCCCTTATTTGATTTCCTACTCCTAGAGGCTGAAAAAAGTGAGCTACTTTTGCTGTCACTTGCTTTTTCTTGTTTACTTATTCTTATTTGTGAATGAAATTTTGCTTACCATAGTCTGGTAATCGTACCAGGATCCAGACGTGCATAGTGAGACACGTTCAATAGCTCGTCCGAACGCCCCACTCTTCTTCATTTTTCTGGTCTCATTCTAGTCCAATCCCCTTTTTAACGGTTTTTCGAAGACTTCTTTCACTTTGGAAACACCGGTTGAGCAGTTTCTTCGCCTTCATCGTGCTACTTTCCATTTTATCTTTCATTTTCGTCATAATCGGGATTACCCAAAATTATCTTGAACTGTGCCTCTGAAGGCCCAACTCACGTTGAAATGATTCTCGAGATATTCACTGGGTCGTGCTTTATGAGTGCTCAAAGATTGTATTGTTTGTATGCTATACGCAGATCGGACGAATTTTCCGGCGTTATAGAATGCATCACTCGAAGGCGGACGAGTTCCAACGGTAGCACGATGAAGGCAAAGGAACTGCGCAATGAAGAGTAAGGGCTTAAATGAAGAAGAGTGGGGCGTTCCGCCGAGCTATTGAATGTGTGCTGCTGCAGATGCTGCACCATTCACAAGGGCGCCAATGTTAGAAATTTAAACAACTTGACCTGTCGCAACAGTGGAAGGCAGTTTTTGACATTTTTGGTTTAATCTAGTCAGACCTATGAGCAATTGCAACAATTGAAAACTCGTCCGAATACGACTTGCGTACCATTTCCACCATGGTGATCTCGTACAACCTCTATTTTCCTTTTTCGACGAAGCTTTTTTCCCGAATTTGACAGATTTTTTTCGCTTCCTTCGTCATCATTGCTTTATTCTCCTATAATTATTCGTTTTCAACCTGAAGAGGGTACCTCAAAGTTATCAAGAACTGTGTCTTCGATGTTCTACTGTAACTCATATAATGATCAAATTTTTTATGAACTTTATTCGTCACAGTCTTCAATAATAGCTTTATATATTACTTCTGAAGCGAGTTAGCAAAGCCGATTTGCTGTTGTCCAACATCATAAACGTTGCAGTACTGGCGGATGAATGGATCACCAAGAATCCATGCCGGACCGAATCCGAAGTTGTTCATACCGAAAATGGCCAAGAGACAACGACCATCACCAGAAGGAATGACCAAGTTTGCTGCTGTGATGGTGTACTTGTTGCCTCCAATCGTCAAATCCAAACTTGGTTTGGCATTACAGTCAATGAAGTACACCTCGTTTTCAGCGTCGTACTGAAAGTCATAGCATTACTATTACCGATACCATTTGAACGCTGTCTATCAGTAATGTTTCTATTGCTCCATGACGATTGGTTACCTACCCACTCCAGCATAATCAGATGTTCATAGCCTTGTTCTCGGAGACAGGCCTACAGACTTTTGTAAAAACTGCTCGTGCTGCTTCTACTTTTACAGATTTTTACAGGTGAAATAGGGAAATAGGCAATCCCTTTTTCACCCACAACTGAGTGAAATAGGGATTGCCTCAGGGCTGAATGCTCTGGCAATGAGCGCGTGACACTCCCTTAGCGGGTGACTTAGATTTCTGTAGGGAATTCATGGTAAAAGTTAAGAATTCCTTCAAAAACTGCAAATTGTTGTTGTCAGGCCGGAAAGCGGTTTGGATAGGACGCAATATGGGCTCGAAAACCGGTCCCGACGTCCACTGTCGGTCCATACTCTTGGTAATTGAAATTTTTGTAGAGACCGTGCCACGTGTCGCGGCAATCAGAAGGAGTGATCTCAACCCTATCAGTTGATAGCCAATGCACGTAATTTTGTAACTACTAACAGTGAAAACTCGTCCGAACGCCCTCTACCGTCACAATAATCTCGTTCCATGGGGTTGGTGAGGGATAAAGCTTGGTCCGAGAGTCTCATGTTCCTCGTTTGGATGTGTGTGGGAGTGTGCAGCTAGGGGAACCATGTTCTGCGAGTGTCAACTGGGAAAAAGCGGTTTTCCAACATGAGCTCAGCGCTTCTGGGGCTTACATCATGAGTTATGTCCCAAGTGCTCTTCGAAGTTTTCAGTAAAAACCATGGACCTGAGGATCAAAGCTGGCACTCCGATATTCGGCGATATTCCTGTTCTTTTCATGATTTGAGTGGCCTATGGGCATCTTTCTTTAGCAAATCGCTTAGATCTTTATTGGGTCTAGATCTAGCAGAATACCAAAACTTCTTTTTTTTTGGATTCTGTTATCTACCCCTACATTTGTTTCGCTTATGAATCACCTACATGTAGTGACGGGGGAATTCGATATTGGACGTGATTACTGAATCTTCTCTGACAAGGGAATATGCTGATAAGGCTGCCACTCAGTGCGTCACAGGATTATACTTTTGATAAGCTTTCCGGTGGTGTGTAGGAAGGTGAAGGAAACGACATTTCTTTTTCGTTAGAATCCAAAGTGAGTCCATAACGAGAACTTTCCATCTAACCCAAATTATGGGGTCTAATTATAAGGTTCTAGAGTTCACTGTAAACCAAAAAGGGTCATAATGTCCCACATCTGTTGATCCTGGAGCAAAAGATCTCGTCTTCTCCTCAATCACTACGTAAAAATGCAAATTTGAAATTCAGTACCGTAGCACCGTTAGCATCGGCGATGGAGCTGGCTATTGAAGTTGGTGCAGCCAACAATGAGGTTCCAGTGTCGGAGATTACCTGCCAACCTTTGGATGATGAGTATGTACTTGAAGCAGCGGCATCAAGCTGAAAAAGTAATCAAAATTGTTCGAATCGGAACTGGAAAATGCTCTTATTCTTTATGTTAAATACTTTTTTGACTAAACTTCTATGAATAGGGAACATAAAATCCTCAAATGCTGGGTAGACTGACCTTGAACTGGAAATAGGTTGCTGAGGAAAGTGGCTGATATGCAAGTACTGGGCCACAATTTGTGGTGTCCAAACCACCATAGGTGTAAACACCGCCATAAACATTGTCCTGAGCTAAAATTTTTTGTTTTGTTCTAAAACAAATTGATTCAAATGTTTATATAAAATATTCAATTTGAGCCCTCCGAAAATCCACCCTCGGAACCGCTTCCATTTCTCCTATTTTTTGACTGATTTCATTAAATTTCGGCAGCATCAGTGGAGGCACAAAAGCTTACCAATTGTAAAGTATAATAAGTAAGTATTTTTAAAGGCACAGTCCACGATAGAATGATTTCTGAGATTCCCCCGTAGTATGCATCCGGGACACTCTCTTAGACTATACCCGTGGTTACAAAGTCGAAAAAACGCCCGGGTTAGCGCAGGTTAAAACGTTTTAGACTTTTCTCGTATTTCACTGCTGCTCCTTGTGATTAATATTGCTCTGAATACCTGTTCTGTTAGAGTAGCACTAAATAGGAGAGTAGTGCAGGATAAATCCACCGATGTCATGATTATCAACTAGTTGGGAAACAATTTTGAACATTTTTGGCTCAATGTGGTTAGCTGTACGCAGTGACAGCGAGTGCTCCATCCACGCAATTTGCCTGATTACATTCCCGTCAGCCCCTAAAGCCTTTACAGGAAAGAAAATTCAGTACGGCGCTCGGCTCTTACAGTAATTCAACACGGCATGACCCTATTTTAATACTCAAGTTCTCAAACATCACATATACGACGCATCGAAATGGGCCCTTGGGCGAGGGCACGGGAGTGGTTATTGGCGAAGGTAGGCGGTTACTGTAAGAGTCGAGAGCTCGTACTGAATTTTCGTTTCTGTGAAGCCTTCTATCTCCCTAGCATGCAGTTTGTCACATTTTCCTCGTTTCCATCGTTCTGTTCAGACAGTTTCATTAATCGTTGAAAACGGGATACGACAAGATTATCGTGAAGTGCCGTTAAAGTAATTTTCCTCTGAAGATACTCAAACCTACTGCTAAAGGTAACCTGCCACTCCGTCATCGTAAACGCATGACCCACAATAAAAATGCTTCCGGATATTAAAGTACAAAATATCGGAAAGCACTTCGCTGGGCCAAAGAAATGATCGGGCTCTAGATGGGCACAAGCGGATATTGCAGCGACACCGTTGAGAACCCAAAACTCAATGGATTTTGATCGCTGTCACTGCAATGGCGGCTTGTGTCCACCTTGAGCTCTATAATTTCCGTTTTTTGATTGTTTTTGTCTTTTCCCCACTTTTTCAGAAAAAACAAGCCACCTACCCCTCCCAAATACTTCCACATATACATATATGTGGGAGTGCCCAAAAATATTTTGGAAGATAACAATTTCCTAGCTGATTGCCTCATGTAAGAGTAAATTGAATAGTTGAATCTAGTAGAGAAGCATGATGTCACATACCGCCTACATGCTCCAGAAAAACGGTGAAAATTGGCTGATCAACAAGTCCTTGTTCTACAGCATTGATGAATACAGGGGTGACACCATCGACAGCAATCGTCGTGAATGCTAAGCCGAGTATACCATCGATCGGTTGCTGAAAAAATGAACGTGAGTAAAGTGGTGAATTGTCAATAAAGCATCAATCAGTGAATGTTCTCCACCCACATCAGCAAAGAATGCCGCTAGACTTGTTGCCTGACCGAATACGGTGTTAGGCACGGCAAGCTGATTCGTACCGATTCCTCCAAATCGTACGGTATCTTGACCTAGGAAACCAACTGCTGATCCGGTACCATACTGAAACGTACTAATAGAGCGCACCGAAGCGGAAGAAGTTCACTTTTTTGCAAAAAAAAAGAAACCCAAAGTTTAATGAACTCTATTCTTGATGCTCCCCCCTAGATGTGTGGTTTCCAGATATGAAATCTGAGCCAAGTTTCGGGTGAAACAGTATCGTGTAAACGGAGTTTCAAATGTTTGTATGTTCTTCTTGGGTAAGATCATAGACAAGCGGTTGGTGACATGTGATGCACAGATTATCGTGCAGAGCTCAATTTGTTCCTTCTAAAGATTTGTAGTTAAAGGCACAATTCACGATAATTTTGAGGTACCCTTGCAAGGTTGAAAAGCGGAAGTGTTGATGTAAAGGAGTACATCGGTGTCGAAGAAAATCCCCCTGCTCCGAGGCTTTCCAGTAGTAGTGGAGGTGGAGATTGTACGAGATCTCTGTGACGAGAATGGCTTGTAAGGGGAGTTTGGGCGAGATTTAATTTGCCCCCATTGCTCAAATAGATGACTACATCAAGCCGAAATTGTCCGAAACTGCTTTTCACTGTCGCCATTGTGGCAAGCCAATTGGACTTCCTCTATGGGAGTATCTTTAGATGGTGCAGCCACTGCGAAGCCAATGAAACTCGTCCATATGGGTGGGGCATTCATACGACACGCGATCCCTGGCCTCTTGTTGTACCCTATCCTGGACGTTTTTCGATCTTATAATGGCAGGTACGGTATAAGGGGAGCCTCCAATTATGAAGAAATCTCAGAAACCGTTTTTATCGCGAACTGCGCCTCCGAACATTATTGGGCTGACGTGTTGGCGGTTTCATTTCCTTCAGAGCCTAAGAGCAGCGAAACAGTGGATGTCCGTGTTTTGAGGGATCTTGTGCTTAGAAAGTGTTGGGGAAAGTTGTGTTAGTCCATTTCGACTGTGAAGAAGGCGAAACCGCTCAAGCGTCAGTCTAGTAAATTTCAATACTAAGGAGTCAAGATATTGCTTACATCAAACAATAGTTATTTTGAGATTTGTAGAGTGTGGGTGGTGCATCGAGAATGCCAAAATTTGTTAATATGGGACTGCCCTGATTTTGTAGAAAAGCGAGAGCTATTCGATTTTTCCGAGCGTAATGTGTCAACCCTATAAAATAGCGATTTCAAACCTGAATGGACCAGTGTTGACCGTTGGCGACGTACGAGGAAGATTTCGACGACGTGAATATGTTTTTACCCTGGCAAGCGTTCACACCGCCACCACAGCATGACTGGTCACTGCACAGAAATTCACAAACCACTGAAATATTCAAATTGAAATTCTCGTCTTTTTTTTATATGTATTCAGAGATAATTAACTACGCTGCATTAATTGGCCAGTTTTGGAATTCCTAAAGGCGTCGGTTTCCAGTTCGGTAGAAAAGAGGGATACTAGGTCTAGAGAAACCCACCACTTACGTCAATTTCAAAGAAAGAGTTTAAAAGGCTGACTAGCTCGCCCACGAACTTTGTAACCGTGAAGGGTCTACGGCATTTCTACCCATCTACATACATTTTCGGCATTTTCGGCTTTGAGATTTGTTTGCAAGACTTTAGCAATCTGTGTTCCACATAGTTGCTAAAGTCTTGCTAACGAATCTCAAAGCCTCAAACAATTCAGCACATAGATGCTGAAGAAGCAGCAAGGAAGCAAGGAAAGGAAGGAAGGAAGAAGCAAGAACAGTTCTTCTCTGCTGCAAGCGCTTCCATGGGGCCGAATGGATGACTATGTAGGCGAACCCCCCTTTACATCCTATTAATCAGTACGCCGGCTATTCTAGAAAAAAAGAAAGCCTTGTGTATAAACATGCATTTAGCATTCGCCACATATGGTCTTTTTCGCTGCAAAAAGTTGAAGAACAGGTCGGCCGGACACGTTATGCGACATTGTGATGATCACTGGACCAAGACGGGTGCTGACTATATCTTCCAGAACGTCAAACCAACGTCAGGACTGCCGCCTGCACGATGGTCAGACTTCACCAGATGATCTCTGAACGAAGGTAGCCTCGTGTCCCACGAATGAGCAGATTCCACGGAACTGCAATGGCCCCCATGGAGATGTTACTGTCGCCGCTCGCGCAAGTCCATAATCAGAGGTATGGCAGGTGATAAAAATGGTACAGCCTGTGTATTCAAATGCCTTTAAGGTTGTAATAGGAACTTATGAGTGCGAGATATGTCTCCTACAATTTCTCACAAATGCGGCCCGAATCTTTGCAAAGTTGGTGAGTTACAGACAAAGTTCCGGCATCGGACGGAACTCCATCCCGTTCTATCCGGCTACCAAACTACACTAAAACCCTGCCTGCGCTCGAAAACATCAAGTTGGAGCAACGCAAATGATTTCGATAAAAGACTAGAGTATTGTTTCTCTTCGGATCATTTAAACGGCCGAAGGAATGACGGAATCCCAAATTCTGGCTCGGTGAAATAAAGAATAGAAAGTAAGAGATCATTGAAATGCTGCATAGTCTTCCACTCACGTCTCTCACAATTCACATCCTGACAATTTTCATGAACCTGACCACATGTACTGTCAGGTATCCAAAGGTTTGATGAGCCCGTATCAAGAATCACCTTAAAATAGAAGCTTGCAAATCGAGTCGATGTTCATGATAATGTAAAAAATAATGTAAAAAAATACCTGGAATTGCTGCTCAGGAGTTCCTATGGTAATGTTTCCTATATACTCTTCGTCCTCATAGTCGTTCACCTTAAAAGTTCCATGAAATGAAACAACGGATGATGCTTCAGAAATGATAAGTCTCATTTTGGCTTATACAATAAAGTAGGAAAGTAGTCAATGTGCATCTATTATATTAGCATGACATTGCGGCTCAATCTGCAGTACGGTCCAATTGAAGGCACAATTTAGAATAGTTCTGTAGAGTTTTTGAGTCCAATAGCAAAAGCTTCAGTGGACCACAACAACATTGAAATTCGTCCCTCTTTTGGTGTGGCATAAAGCCAATACAATTTTGAGCCTTTATAGTGGCCCTACCTGAGCTGTTTTCTGGTTTGACACGCCTTATATGGTATACAAGGCTACAAACTTGTCTTTGGGAGATATCCCATTGACAGAAACCATTTTAATGCCTGAACTGTACCTTTAACACTATATATTTCAACGGCTTTTCTGGAGCGGAAGCATTCCCCTGGAAAACCCCCGTATCTCCAGTTACTCCCTCTTTAAGTGAGTACCGGCTTTCAGCAAGTATCACTTCCTTCCAGCGCAGAGAGCTGTTCTATAACTCATTCACAGGCCAAGCCATTTCCCCGACCTTTCCTTCAGTCGGATAAAGCTGTTCTATTCAGTGCTAACCCACCTAATTCCTTACATGGCTTTCTCTGGTTGCCACCACCTTTCAACCGTCTTCAGCTCAATATCTCAGGCCATTTTATGGGACGATCCCTTCTCTACTACCACCAACCCATCCCCCTTTTCATCTCACTGCCTCTTAATTACTTTTTCGCAAATTGTGGCTGGAACCCGGAACCATTCCCACATCTCGCTAATGGGAGGGTACATTCAACAGAAAGTCTAGAGCCCATTTCAAGAAAAGAAACAATCTTGCTGAGCACCTTACACATGAACATGATTCGATGTTGAGCGTGACTTATAAGTGATTTCCCCTCCAACATGGAGTCTGGTTACTCCGGAGGGCAGAGGGAATGGTGTTTGGACTGCCCTTGACCCTCAGAACGATGGAATTTCTTATATGAAGTACTAGTTAAAAACGTGCAATTCAAAAATCGTCCCTGCATCCACGCCACCGTCAGTCCATCCGTTGATGACCTCCATAGAACGCAATTATTTCAAGGCACCATTGACTTACGTTCTGGGGTACGGCGTTGGCGAAGCTTCCCATTTTGCGCTCCATTGCAATACGACGAATATTCTTCATTTTGATGTAGTGAGACCATGTGCCTTCACGCATCATCTTAGTACGTTGAGACTCGATTTTCGTCAGCTGCATTTGATGGACAGCGGCCATCGTACAACCGACCAAAGCCAGCACTGCTAATATGAACCGCATCTGGCTGAAAAAAAGGAGATTCCAGGAGCCCAGATGCAATGAACTTAACGAGAGGCAGAAAAATGTGAAAAACCGTCAGATGGTGAAAAAACGAGCAAATTTGTCGTAACAATGGAGCCATCGTCAACTCACAGCCTTTCTCGAAATAACTTCATTGGAGTAGCATCGGAGAAATTACTTTGCTTACATCTCTTCCCATCTGTTCGAACTATAGCTTGATGGATGCTCATAATTTCGATATTTTCGTCTCTTTACACCTCCCACTTCCAATTCCCTTGGGCCTAACATCATAGCCCAACCAATCAATAGTACCCTATGGGTTGCCTGCATAACCGTTACCATTCTACACAAACAACAGTGGATCAAATATGAAGTCTAAATTAGTTGCAATCTCAGGCAAGAGAGCAGCAGTGGCAACGACGAGAACGAATGGGCTCAAAAAAGAATGTGCACGTAATAGCAGAATTTTAGTTTGCGTCACAATGGTTATCTTTGCTTTCGGGGAAGTTTATGGTGGGAAATATTCTCAGCCTGGGTGTGCCCACAGGATCAAACCTTATCAGCTTGCTGATATCATCTTACTACAGCGTGACGCGGTGACGGCAAGTTGAGCGAAAGCTTAATTTACGTTCTTCGCGTCACCGAGATAGTATGGCCCGCGTCTCCCCTTGACTTTTCTTTCATTGGTTTTCTACAGCTTTGAGTTTGATGTAGACGATTTAATTTTGAAGATTACCAACTGAAGGCAAGCCTTCATCCTAGAACAGAGGGCATGTGATGTTAATGCGCCAGAAAGCGGTTCAGAAAAGGCTCCATGAGGAAAGCAGTTGAAGTTCGCCTTAGACTTCCCATTACCGCTCAGAACGCCTGAGCGCATCGAACAGTGTGCTAGGGAAGGCGTTGCGTAGTCACCCTTCTGTAAGACTAGGTGAACGTATGCTTTCTCGAAATGATGACCATGACCCTGCAGCCTAAACTGAATTCAGGTGACCGCAGCAATGGTGTGCACTAACTCCAGTGGCAGGTATTCAGCTCAGGACATTCGGTGAATTCATATATAGCAGAACAGTGTCAAGTAGACCCGAACGTAGGAATGAAAAGCTGGAGTATGAAGTCTTTCTGAGTCAAACCCATTTTGGAATAGAACTAATTTACCTTCAAAACTTCGGTGGCATTATGAATGAGTGACTTACGGCTTACGGTGGCCAGTCTAATTGTAAGTACAGTGCGCTTTTTCATACTTCTAGAAGTTTATGGGCAGTAAAGTGGCAAGTAGCGCTCTTCACACGCATGGTCACGGGTTTGAGTCCCATCCGCCAAGAACAACCAGTCCGTCCATCCCCTCGAAATCGGTTTATTTTTGCTAGGCTTGTTTGGGAGGATAAAAGTACGGACATGTATATCAGCTGGTCAGCGTAAGCCATTGTATAGGCCACCTACGCGTTCAATACACCACAACAATTCTGAATGGAAGTCGAATGCGTAGGCGCAACCTTCGGGCGGGAATGATTAATGCCCGGAATTTTCCTTCTGAGAAGAGTATGATACCATTTAAACGACTTCAGATGGATGAAAGGCTCGATTAACCTAAGCTGGTGTCAAGCCAGAAGACTACGCGTGTGATAATGCCCTAATTGCCACCACACCACCCGTCCCTGGCGATAAGTGGGGGAGACAAGGAACCCTACAGAAAAAAACAAAACAAACCAACAGTAAATCAGCTGATGAACAAAAACCGAACGACATATTTATTTTTGAATTCGAGTATACAATGTTCGTTCAGAGCATCAGAAAATAGACAACAGACTATCAGTTTGCGCTTTGCCTGCTTGACGCCTTTGGCACTGCCTGACGGTCTGTCTGTAAAATTCAACTACTCACTTTTGCCAAATGCATGTTACTGTTCTTTCCTGAAATTTTGAATATCATGTGGGAGTATTGCTCTAATTTGGTCATCCGAAACTTCAGCAATTAAGGCATGTCGTCTTGGGAAGGTCATTTCTAAATTAGTTGTCTTCAGGTTGCTCAAGGAAATCCTATGACCCAATTACTCTAAGTTAAACCCATTTTCCCTCCTAAGAAATAATGCACAGTATTTCACAAGCCCTCTACTTTTTTAGAAATCATTTCGATAGCGATTTCCTTAACAAAAACTTGTGAGAACCTAGGACGGTGCCTACATCTCACCTCAGATTTTGATGACAGAGTGGAATGACTTGAAAGATGTCCACTCACCACTTGAGGGCTGATATCGTAACCGTGTTTTAGGAATCGTGATGAATACCTGAAGTAGCTTAGATTTGAACGACCACCGCCGCTTTCCTACAGGTTTTAAGATGTGATTCAGTGAACGATAGTCGTTTATATCCTCACTTTGACAAAAATCGTTTCGTCAAAGGGTTTTTCGGGAATGTATGACGAACAATCCACGCCCTGGCATCAACATCTCTATTGTATTCAAGCAGAACCTGAAATGTTTTCAACAGCTTAGAAAAGGGGTTTGGACGAGCTGTCCAAATATCTGTGCCATTGCGTACACGCGAAAAGAGCGTATGGCAACGTGTGCATCAGAATGGCACACGCGTTGCCCGAATGACGCAAACTCTACAGCCTTTACAACACCGTGAGAACTCGCCCCGCTCAGGTGCGTACGTCGGGGTCCCCAGTTTTAAGGCCTTAATACACCGTATCTCGATCGTTTTTCACCCGATGCCATCCTTTGTGCTATCTTTGGGGGCTACATGTTCTCTCAGGGAGAAATCTCAGAAACCATTTTTTTGAGAGCTTTTCGCACGAGGTAATTATCTCACCAATCCCGGTTCCCACTCTCTTGAGGTTCAGCTAAGTAACTACATCCCTTGGCTAAAACCTCATAAGAGAGCATAGATGGACGGTGCCCATCCTTCTCACTGGTACGGTGCAAGTATATTCTATCAAAGACCAAAGAACCCAAGTAATTTTATTTATACCAATACTGTTGTGCATGTCTCACTCCTCCATTTTTACTCAGTCCACTGCTACAGTTTTTCGAAACGATACATTTCTAAACATAAATATTCGGAGGGGTGCTTGGCACAGGCAGTGGAATGCAAATTGCACCTAGTATGGTATTATGATTACCTTCGATCCGTACTTACAATAGCTACCTTTCCGCTATAGGCTAGCTGGAGTTCGAGTTGTACATGCTATTGCTCCGAGTGGTGATACCATCATTATCGGAATGATCCTAATCCATGAACTTTCTATGTACTTTTACGGAGATAGATCATTACTAGAGGCTCCCACAGCATTCGTGATTGGAAAGGTTTTGTCGCAACTGATATCGGAACAAGGAGATAACTACATTTCTCATTAAGACCCGAACATTGATGCGTAGCGGTCGTAATCTAATGGTTAGGGATGAACCAAATTTCCATCCTATCAAACATAATGTACTGCCTTTAATCGGTCCTCTTCACAGAACCTTTACCGCTCACGATTGTCAACCTATTCTATCGTCCCGTCTTTTTGTATGAAGCCTATAAGGTCAAGGGTTAGGGCTACATGTAACAACCAAAGGGGTTGAAAACTGATTATCATTCAGCGCATGTGAAGGTTTCGTATGCATTTTTTGCCATTTTCGCTTGAACAACATCAAGAAGCGGTTCAGTCAATTCACCCCGCCGTTATTCAAAGCCACTCGCTCAGATTTAATCCCCAGATAGCTACAAGTCGCTAACAAAGAGGAACAAGAAAGTATTTAGGGGGTGGAGGGAGGAGGGAAACAACTAGTAGCAGGCATAAAGGCGAGGATGCGACACACCAGTCTCGAGCAACACGGCGTACTCTGCGCCTCTACCGAGTGTCGATGAAATTCAAAGAGGAGCGGTTGGACTGTCGACAGACAGGAAAAGAAGCTCAATGTTGGTAAGCGAGGCCCCAGCAGTTAAAAAACCACCAAAGACATTCTGCGTGCAAGCAAGAGTGATCCCGAGTTCGAGCCTAATGTCCTGCCTCATGAAAGCAAAGGTTCGCCACGGCATGGTAGCAGAGGTAGGAGGGATCTGTCAGCATCAGGAATTTCACCTTACCCACCGAAATCCTCACCTCTTCTGGAGAAATCTTGAAGAGCGACGATATCACTGCAACCTGTAAGGCATACCAACAAGACGGTTGAATATTTTTCACCACTTCAGAACATGGAACAATGGAGTCCGCTACGTCGAGGCATGCCTGAAATGGTAGTAACCATTATTCCGAGTGCCGAAATGGTATCTTCGTCTTCCCGATTCTACCTCTAGTTATGCGACGCAACTTACTCCCCATTATGAGGAGGTTGCGGTCATAAAATATGCCACCACCTTCAAGTTAGCTTCAACACCGTGCCTTTGGTCCGCACGCACGTACTAATGATTGGAACATGGGTAGAAGCTTATTTTAGTGAAGGTAAGTACCAATACACTTACATTTGAAGTGAGAGCCGTCAGATAAATGGCGAGATATATCGAGAAACAAAGGAGAGCAACACTGAAGAGGACGGCAAAGATAGCAATAGTTAGCCCAAATCCTAAAATGTACTGCGATATTAACCCAACTAAAGGGAACAAAAGGTCGATCTCCATCGAGCAAGATTCGTTGAAAGCACTTAACTGAAAAACATTCGAAAGACGAGCGCATGAAGCTGAGTAAAGGCGAAAGTCAGAATGAATCATACCCACGTGGTTACCACCCAACAATAAAAAGATACCTATAGCGAGAGCAATACAAACAGGATAGGAAAGTGGCACGTCGAATGATACTCCAGTTCATCATGCAAGCGCAGAACGCATAACCTCCATATGCAGAAAACAAAGAACAATGAATCGGTGGGGGGGGGGGGGGTGCTTGCCTGAAGCTGTCGCGATAGAAGAGGTGAGGGCTCATGAATGTACCATCAAAGAATCTGAAAACAAAATACAGAAAATGTGACACAAAAAAATACGGCAAGACAGTTTTCAGTTCCATCAGGAGGGTAACGATGGCAGAAGCTGTTGGAAAATAACAATCGACGAGTGAACCAGCTAATCTCAATATAATGGATAAATAAGGAAGAACCAAATGGTCAAGCACATGTATGCGCTTGCAAATGATCAGACACACAAGACGAGTTGAACCAGAGAAAACCCTAAGATTGGAAGCGGGGTTTCCTACCCAAATGGATACAGGGTAACAGTCGACGTTTTGCTGTGGTTCAATTCTAGAGAGGTGAATGTCATAATGCTCATAAATGACTCGCTGATTACTAACCCTTCATCTTTCAAAACAACGTAAAACTCATAGTTGAAATATTGGAAGAGGATCCAGGTCAGCAGTTGCCCGCGTGGCCTAATGGATAAGGCGTCTGACTTCTAATCAGAAGATTGTCGGTTCGATCCCGGCCGTGGGCTGACGTTTTGCTGTGGTTCAATTCTAGAGAGGTGAATGTCATAATGCTCATAAATGACTCGCTGATTACTAACCCTTCATCTTTCAAAACAACGTAAAACTCATAGTTGAAATATTCAAAGAGGATCCAGGTCAGCAGTTGCCCGCGTGGCCTAATGGATAAGGCGTCTGACTTCTAATCAGAAGATTGTCGGTTCGATCACGGCCGTGGGCTGACGTTTTGCTGTGGTTCAATTCTAGAGAGGTGAATGTCATAATGCTCATAAATGACTCGCTGATTACTAACCCTTCATCTTTCAAAACAACGTAAAACTCATAGTTGAAATATTCAAAGAGGATCCAGGTCAGCAGTTGCCCGCGTGGCCTAATGGATAAGGCGTCTGACTTCTAATCAGAAGATTGTCGGTTCGATCCCGGCCGTGGGCTGACGTTTTGCTGTGGTTCAATTTTAGAGAGGTGAATGTCATAATGCTCATAAATGACTCGCTGATTACTAACACTTCATCTTTCAAAACAACGTAAAACTCATAGTTGAAATATTCAAAGAGGATCCAGGTCAGCAGTTGCCCGCGTGGCCTAATGGATAAGGCGTCTGACTTCTAATCAGAAGATTGTCGGTTCGATCCCGGCCGTGGGCTGACGTTTTGCTGTGGTTCAATTTTAGAGAGGTGAATGTCATAATGCTCATAAATGACTCGCTGATTACTAACCCTTCATCTTTCAAAACAACGTAAAACTCATAGATGAAATATTGGAAGAGGATCCAGGTCAGCAGTTGCCCACGTGGCCTAATGGATAAGGCGTCTGACTTCTAATCAGAAGATTGTCGGTTCGATCCCGGCCGTGGGCTGACGTTTTGCTGTGGTTCAATTCTAGAGAGGTGAATGTCATAATGCTCATAAATGACTCGCTGATTACTAACCCTTCATCTTCATCCATTAGGCCACGCGGGCAACTGCTGACCTGGATCCTCTTTGAATATTTCAACTATGAGTTTTACGTTGTTTTGAAAGATGAAGGGTTAGTAATCAGCGAGTCATTTATGAGCATTATGACATTCACCTCTCTAAAATTGAACCACAGCAAAATGTCAGCCCACGGCCGGGATCGAACCGACAATCTTCTGATTAGAAGTCAGACGCCTTATCCATTAGGCCACGCGGGCAACTGCTGACCTGGATCCTCTTCCAATATTTCAACTATGAGTTTTACGTTGTTTTGAAAGATGAAGGGTTAGTAATCAGCGAGTTATTCATGATCATTATGACATTCACCTTGTCGCGTCCTCGTCCATGCGTTTTATTTCGCATGGTCGAGGACGCGACTGTAGGACCGCCCACCCCGGCAGACCATTGCTTGGTTGTTCCGCTTGTAGCTTGTAAGCTTGTTATCGCTGAATCATAAACCGTCATTTTAACTCGACTGAACCACCACAGCAGAATTAACACAAGGTGCTGCACATTTGGTGCATCGGCAATCACGAATTAATCGTGTCGCCCGTTTGTCAGTCCTTGCATTTCTGCTGAACTGACAAACCAGGCAAGTGGCCAGGTGAATTACCCGCCACTCCGCCGAGTCTATAAAACGAAGAGCACCTTGCTGACATACTTGTCGGCCCCTCACTACCCTATTATGGCACTTTACTTTCAAAAGTCTGGTATCAAAAGGGCCACAGGAGCCTTGACCTCTCAGATCGATACGTTTCGAAGGTTCGCTGATGAACCGCAATACCCTGCTGAGAATGCAGAACGCATAGATTTCTGCGTTGCCACAGCTTCGGCAATTGAAAACGCCATATCAATCGTAAGTAGTTCCCGAGAGGAGCTTTTGAACATATTCGAGAGCATCCAAAGGGAATACTCAGAAATGAAAAAATCGGAACGCAAAGAGTTCCTCGAAGAGTTCCAAATCATAGAAAGTGAAATTCCTTGCCATCAAACGCTAAGTGAAGCAGATGCTCTCCTAACAGCGTTAAAAACTCGCCTTGGAGAAGTGAAATGCGAACATGGACGAATTTTGAACAAAAACCCCTACAAAAAAGAACCATTGGATACATCAGGTGCAGCTGCACCTGCAAAAAATTTCAGACAGAAGGCGACACCTGGCGCTTCTAAAGAAACACCAATGATGACAGGAAAGGTTTCGGGTGGAAATACCAATGATGGCGTCAACCCCCCACAACAAGCACAGACACGCATGGAATGTAATTCCATCAGGCTACCTCAGATGAATATTCCTCACTTTTCCGGTGAACTTTCCAACTTTCAGGAGTTCTGCGCTATGTACAATACAATGGTCTGCCAAAATCTATCTCTGAATGCAATGGAAAAAATTATACTCCTAAAAGAGAGTCTTGTCGGGAAAGCGGCTAACGCTATCAAAGGCATACAAGTTATCCCGGAAAACTATCAATCGATGATTGAGACCCTATTGAAAAAATATGATAACGTAACTAATGCACGCGCCAATGTCATTAAGAGACTGTCCTCCTTGCCCGTGGCGAAGAATAATGCCAAATCATGCGAAGCTGTATTCGATAGTCTAAGAGCACTGGTCAATGAGATGAGGTCTTCAGGCTACGCAATAGCAGACGTTTGCGATCCTATGTGGATCGAAACCATACTGCAGAAACTTCCTCGTCAAGTTGTAGAGGAATTTTTGCGCGAAAACAAAGCCGGCGAAACGTATACAGTCGGCGAAACACTAGATCAACTCAAAGTAATCATAATGAGACAAGCATATATTGCCGAGCGCCTTACCTACCAAGACTCCGAGCACAAAAATGAAAACTTACGCGCGGAGAAAGCTGATCGCAGAGCATTTTGCAACTTTTGCGAAAGAACTAACCACAGATCACATGAGTGCCGTTCAGTAAGAGAAGCACGCGCACGCAGAAAAATTGCTATGGAAAAAAACCTCTGTTGGAAATGTTTTTCGGAAGAGCATAACAGCGCTGAATGCAAACGCCCCAACTGTAAGCGCTGCGGCAGACTGCACGACGAAACTCTGTGCATCAAAAAACAAAATGAGAACCAAGCGCACACAGAGAAAACTCCTGGAAATCAAAGAAATCTTCCTCAAAATTTCATGCACGTACACGAACAGCCGGCACTGAAAGCAAATAAAAAAGATATCAGAAAAGAGAGTGAATCATCGCCATTGCGAGCGCATCCCCTAAATGTGTCATCCGCAGCACTAAGCCAACAGCTCAATCAAGTGCAATCTTGTAACATCGCGTCAGACGAACAGATAGTACTTATGACTGCAGAAGGGTTGGTCTGGAACCATTTAAGCGATCAGTATCAAAGAGCGCTTTTTGTTTTCGACACAGGCGCACAACTGAGTTTGATTCTAGAGAAGTCAGCCGAACACTTAGGTCTACCTGTCATGAAATCCGAACAGTGCTCCCTGTCAGGAATAAGAGGGATATCCGAGACATTTTTGACCCATCATGTAATACTACGCATTCAAACAGCGCAAGGACGAGAACTGCAATTTTCAATGAAAACCAAGCCTACCCTAACTACAGGCTTTCCTGCAGTACATCTCGCCGAACGAGATATAAGGTTCATGGAAGAACAAAACCTATTTCTGACGAATACGCGCATGCGAGGAGAATATCAGCTCCCCCATATCCTCATTGGGCTAGATTTGTATTCTTCTTTCGTTGACGAGAATATACCACCAATTCAGTTGCCTACTGACCTTCGACTAGCGCGAACAGTATTCGGCCTCGCCGCTTATGGGCGCGGTCAAGTGGGGGCAGAGTTTCCTACATAAGCGCCTATCCGATTTCCTGTAACACGGTAGTTTCAGATGCAGAAATGCTCAGAAACATGTTCGAAATGGAAGGTCTCGGTATTTCGACAAAAGAAGAGAAAGAAGACGAGGCCGCACACACATATCTTTCACAATACGCAAAATTGATCAAATATGATGGCCAATCGGTGAGCGCGCCGTTCCCCCTAAAAGGGAATGTAGTGGATCTTGCCAGTAATTACAACATGGCCCTACATCGGCTCATTGCGCAAATGAAACACTTACAAAGGCTCCCAGAACGAAAGAAATGGTATCTCCAGATAATGAAACAATATCTCGCCGATGGTGTGATTGAAAAAGTTACCGGGCCTGTGCACGAATCAGTAGGGACCTACTATATGCCACACTCTGGCGTGTGGAGAGAGCACAAACCCAATCCGCTCAGAATTGTCTTTGATGCGTCTTCTAAACAAAGAGGCCAGTTGTCACTAAATGATGTCATCCATACCGGCGCATCTTTTGTGAATAAGATTCATGACATAATAGTCGCAAGTCGGACGAAACCACTCATTCTTATTGCTGACATTCAATCGGCTTTTACGCAAATACGAATTCACGAGTCACACCGTGATCTGTGCAGATTTCTTTGGATAAGTGATCCCGAGAAAACGTTTGATCGGAACAATGTAGTTGAATTCAGATGGAAAAGACTTCCATTCGGCATAACATCAGCCCCTAGCATGCTCAATATGGTTCTTTCAGCCTATTTGCAGAAATGTAGCAAACCTCTCGCAAGAGAAATCCTGTCTTTACTCTACGTAGACAATGTTCTCATGACAGCATACACGATAGATGAAGCGTTAGACAAATATAAAGAATCCAAGGCGCTGTTCTCAGCAATTGGGATGAACCTGCGAGCATTTGTAAGCAACTGTCCTGAAGTAAATGCCCAAATAAGCGTAGAAGATAGAGCACCATATGAGTAAATGAAACTTCTCGGGATAGATTACAATCCCATCTCGGACAAATACTCGTTGAAAACACAGTTCTGTTCCCAGCCTAAAGTGAAAAGAGATTTTGTAAGGCAGCATCACTCAGTATATGATCCTATTGGTCTGGGCGCGCCTCTTATGCTAAGTCAAAAGCATATGCTTAGAAAAATGTTTGCAAAGAAGCTTGATTGGGACTCGAAAGTTGATTCAGATTTCGCTCAGGAATGGCAGAAAGCAACCACAGCTATCGACAAATTCTATGTGGAGATTCCACGACAAGTTTTTAACAGCGAGAAAACTGATTCTAAACTATTCTTTGGGTCTTCGCAGACGCAAGCATATGCGGATATTTAGAAAATTCTACCTCTACCGCTGTGTCACAGTTGATCAGCGGCAAGACAAAGCTTGCGCCGCAGAAGCGAACACTGTCCACTCCCAAGCTAGAGCTTCTTGCCGTCCTACTTGCCTTTCGTTTGGCAGAATCGATAGCTTTCGCTCTCAACTATGAGATCTCTACAATAAACATCGCGAGTGACAGCCTCATTGCATTGAGTTGGATCCGCTCTGTACGAAAGGTTCCCCTATTCGTGGCGAACCAAAGAGACAAAATCAAGGCATATATGAATCGATTGATTGCACATGGATGTCAGTGCCAAATCCTCCACGTGCCCGGGGAAAAGAATCCAGCTGATACAGGAACACGAGGTGTTACAAGCGCACAGCTTGAAAACCTCGATTGGATCAAGGGACCCCAGTGGCTCATCAACCACAAGGAACGATCCCTACTAACTAACATCGAGGCAATCGAGACAAAGGACATTGATCTCGTGGAAGATGATGAAAATGTCGTCATAGCTGAAATAATCTCTGACGACAATACCCGATCAGATCCGTTAATTGACCTTGACCGTTTCAACGGCTTCAACAAAGTTTTACGAATAGTCACATATGTCGGTAAATTCATAGTCAAATTGAGAGCCAGGTCATCCAGAACAGAATCGCTTCAACTTAGATATATCGCGAAACTTTCTACCTACCTGAAAATCACAGCCTCCGATCTAAGTGCAGCGGAAACACTTTTGTTTCAATACGAACACAGAAGCGTAAACATTGAGGAACTCCAAGGGAGGTACCGGGACAGACAAATATTCCGGGACGGAGACGGTATCATACGGTGCAAATCACGTTTGCAAAATGCGAGCCTCCCGTTTGACACCCGCAATCCCATTTACGTCGATTCGAGCATCATGCGCCTTATCTTACAAGACATACATAGGAACAACGCTCATTGTGGAAAAAACCATTTACTTACAGTAGCGCGCCAACGCTTCTGGATGTCCAAACCATCTAGAACAGCACGAAATGTCCTGAAAGGATGTGCCACATGTCGTAAGGCTCAAAGTTTCCCTTTCAGAGCTCCGCAAATGGCATCTTTGCCTTCAGACCGAGTCATACGGACAAAGCCGTTCCAAAATACAGGATGTGATTTCATCGGCCCGTTCTTACTCAACAACAACAGTAAAGTGTATATATGCATTTTCACTTGCCTAACAACTCGGGCACTCCATCTTGAGGTTGTTGAAAGTCTATCAGCAAGTGCATTCCTCAGCAGTTTCGTGCGCTTCGTTTCAAGAAGGGGAATCCCTGGCACAGTGCGCACAGATTGTGGAACAAATTTTATCCTAGGACGAAAAGTGATTGGCAGTCTGTTCTCTGAGCATCAGGGGGATAACCCAGTAATGTCATACTGCGCTAACAACAGAATCACCTGGTTGTTCAACCCGCCAGCGGCCCCCTGGATGGGAGGCGTTTGGGAAAGACTAGTGTCCTCAGTAAAGTTGGCATTACAAAAAAGTGTTGGACGGAAGAAGCTAGGCCTAACAGATATGATCACGGCTACAACACGAATTGAGGCAATTTTGAATACAAGGCCACTCACAGCGATCAGTACAACAGACATCGATGTTTATCCATTGCGCCCAATCGATTTCTTACAAGGAAACGTCAGCTTTCCGCTGCCTCCACTGGACTCAGCTGATAGTTCAGATGATGACACATCGTATGACCCCGACTGCCTTCAGACTATATCGCAGGCAAAGGAAGCACTGGCATTCTCAGAACAAGTAGCAGATAAGTTTTGGGACATCTGGAACGTAGAGTACCTTACGGCGCTAAGAGATACACAGAAGTCCTTGTTCAAAGCACCCAGGCATAACACAAAAACAGCTCCTGAGATAGGAGAAATAGTCCTTATTGAACAAGAACTCATACCAAGAGGTCACTGGCCCATGGGAATAGTCACTGAGCTTATACAGAGCGCTGATGGATTCATACGTTCGGCAAAACTTAAGCTTCCTCACAAAAAGATATTCATCCATCGACCAATAACAAAGCTTTACCCGCTTGAGATACGAGCGACAGCGTCCGTTGAGGCGCAAGAGCACAACAAACAAGCAGGCAGCGCGCAAAATGAAGATACAGAAAAGTCTACTGCGCTTACTGCGCCTACCGAATTTGAGCGAAGCCGACGGAGACCTCAACGCGCGACAAAAACAAAAGCATGCGAGGCAATCAGGCGACAACAAAAAGACACACACGAGAACGCATCTGTGACAGATACAGAACAAAAACTACCGCGCGCAAGGAAGCCATTCAAAATCAACACCGTACTTTTGGCTTTGATATTGATGGCCATGAAAACTGCAGCGTGCAGCGAAGAAGAAGCCATAACCTGTGCTCAAGGGATTGTAACGATATACCCAAAGGCCCCACCGTTTGAAATTTGTTTCAACAATGAATGCAGGGGGTTCAATAAGAGTTTCGAAGTTCTTCAATACGCTCTTGCACCTTCTTTGAATCCAACAGAATGGTCGGTAACACTGCGATCTGACAACCTGATTAGACAGAAAATATGTGTAGATCCTCCGTATTGCGATCGAGTTGCAAATCTTTTTTCAAAAGCATTGATAGGCAACCCGCACTGTTGGCCTTTGGGAGCAATACTTTCTGTGGGACTGTCCTGTTACCTTATCATTTGTGGTGCATTGCTCTTAGCCTGGCTAATCCTACGCAAGAAAGATTCACCTACTACGGTAGTGTCTAACAACACCAACATAATGTTTTCAACAACAGCAGTGCCACGAGAGAACGGACCATTCTTCTTAGCGAATTTCACGCCTGCACCCATACTGATGGGAATAGTGCTTATAACAACCATCTTTCTCGTAACGCCAGGATCAGCGTGTCAAGATTCGTACATGAGACATTCCGTGGACCTCAGCTGTACCGAACGTAATGAATGTCGCTACGAATATCGGCGAGAGCTCCTTTTCAATAGCATTCAGACGAGCCTTTGTGTGCAACTACGCCATCATAATACCACTGTCGGTAAAATCAAAATTGAGCGTGTTTCTGAACATCTAACCTGTCACAAGGTGTCTTCCTTTTGGACTAGGGAGACACATCAACGAGTGGATCGTGTAACACGATGTCGTGGGTTGGGATCATGTGTAGATGATACCTGTGAGTCCTTGGATCCCACGAAAGTGATTCCTGAACTTAACGCTACTGCGCGTTATCCTGGGTATACATCCTGCACCACGCAATGTAGTGGAGTTGATTGCATATGCTTGCTTCCCTGGTACGTTCCTCGTAGAGTGTGCACCTTTTTCCGCATCTCCCATGTACCAGCTTCACCGCAGGTGTACGAAATCTTCGAATGCGCCGCATGGAGACCAGAAGTCATTCTCAAAATCAGCGTTGAACTGTACAACTTTAAAGAGAATGGAACTCTTTCACTCATACCGTACTACACAAAAGAATTCGTGCATTTTAATTTCACGGTGATATCCACGCAGGTGTCCGAATTTGGTCTTCACAAAAGGTATGCACAGGCAAGAAACGAAACGCTCATCATTCCTCCCAACCACGTCTTTGCCGTGATGTGCCAAACCTATGATCAAGCGGTCTCGAATTTTTCCTCGTGTACCAATGCACGTTACTGCGACTGTGACGCCACAAGTACTTCACCCAGTTGCCACTGCCCGTACAACACTTTCGCACAGGTTCGCCGCAACAGCGACTATGTATTACCTCTTTCGACGCCATACATCACCGTATCAGACGTAGCTGGAAAGTTGTTTGCAGAGTACAGTAAAGGGGAAACAACCATAGCTATTGTATCAAAAGAGAAAATTGAGACTGCAAACTTAAACGTCAACTCAATTTGTACGATAAGTACGAAGAATTTGTCAGGATGCTATAATTGTGAGCACGGCAGCTCACTGGAAATTTCGTGTCAGTCAAAGACAGAGTCCTGGGCAACTGTAACTTGTGCGCACAATATTTTCGCCATCAAGTGCACGCCGGAAACAATGACGACGAAAGTAAAGTTATCCTTCGAAAATGCGGTGATAGACACCTACTGCCAAATTACTTGTGGTGGCAAAAACGTCACAACAAAGCTTGAAGGGGTACTTCACTACTTCACACACACTGGAGAAAGTGACATATTCCTCACACCTGCACAGCGACAAATACCTCAACTTGACTGGCTAAACGGCTCAAATTTACCAGATTTTTCCCCTTTGTGGAGAGTCTTCTTCAAGAATTGGAAACTAACGCTTGTGGTTACTATCGCTCTGGTTGCGATGACTGTACTCACTTATCTCTTCGGTCCAGCTATACTGTTAGCCCTCATAAAACTAGTGTTAGCCATGCTTCCTCCGCTGGTGAAATTGATTGCGCAACTCACAGGTACGATCCTGTCATCATTCTGGAACATCGTCCGGTGGCTTGCACAAAAACGTCAGCAATAAAAAAACGAGTGCAGACAGATCATGAAGCCACAGCTGTGGCCATCCCATCTTTCTTACCAAACATTCTCTCTCAACAACTGTCATTTCCATACATTCATGACCGACGAAATCGACGAAGAGATACGTCTCATGGAATTCGCACAGACTGCCAAACTGGACGCTATCGGCAACACTCTTCAAATTATTAGCACTCGCCTTGACTCGTTGTATTCGCTGACTGCCGAAATGAAAACCGACCTCGCCACTTTGATGGAGCGTACCGCTCCCGAATCATCCTGCATTTTCTGCACTATCACCGAAAACGTCGACGGCCGTCACACCGGACGATGTCATCGCTATTCAGACCCGGTAAGCCGTGCGATGCGTGTGGCGGAGCTACGCCTTTGTAGCCGGTGCCTTCGCGCCGATCACGGTCCCGCACTATGCACAGTTTCTTGCAGCATCTGCCGTGGGAGCCATAACACTGTTCTTTGTTCTGGTAGCCCACTGAGGAAGAGCAAGAACTGATTCCATAGTGCTGCAGCCCCCTACATTGATGTACTCAGCTTTCGTCGCATCTCTACTTATTGCCTTGCTACGCCGACCGTCGTCTACTCCCTACTTCGTCACTTATCATCTTCACTCCCTTTCTCTTATTCGTACTATTCTTCGACTACGCCTGGGTATTCTTCTGCACTATTCGTCGTCAGAATGTCGTCAGGATGTCGTCAGAACTGATCAATGTCGTCAGAATGTCGTCAGAACTGATCACTGTCATCAGAAGGTCGTCAGGATGTCTTCAGAACTGGTCGATGTCATCAGAAGCTGGCCACTACATGCTGTTTTCGCAGTCCGATCGTTCTGGTCATCCCGTCGTGTGCAGGTGCGAGTAGCCCAAGCGAAGTCGTTCAGTACATCAGTAGAAGCAAGTGATACCTGATTTTGTGCTTTTTCTCATTGTATAACATATTTTTTGGGTCGCGCCGGGCGCCCGCGCACTGTCGCGTCCTCGTCCATGCAATTTATTTCGCATGGTCGAGGACGCGACTGTAGGACCGCCCACCCCGGCAGACCATTGCTTGGTTGTTCCGCTTGTAGCTTGTAAGCTTGTTATCGCTGAATCATAAACCGTCATTTTAACTCGACTGAACCACCACAGCAGAATTAACACAAGGTGCTGCACACACCTCTCTAAAATTGAACCACAGCAAAATGTCAGCCCACGGCCGGGATCGAACCGACAATCTTCTGATTAGAAGTCAGACGCCTTATCCATTACCACGTGGGCAACTGCTGACCTGGATCCTCTTCCAATATTTCAACTATGAGTTTTACGTTGTTTTGAAAGATGAAGGGTTAGTAATCAGCGAGTTATTTATGAGCATCATGACATTCACCTCTCTAAAATTGAACCACAGCAAAACGTCAGCCCACGGCCGGGATCGAACCGACAATCTTCTGATTAGAAGTCAGACGCCTTATCCATTAGGCCAGCCGGGCAACTGCTGACCTGGATCCTCTTCCAATATTCCAACTATGAGTTTTACGTTGTTTTGAAAGATGAAGGGTTAGTAATCAGCGAGTCATTTATGAGCATTATGACATTCACCTCTCTAAAATTGAACCACAGCAAAACGTCAGCCCACGGCCGGGATCGAACCGACAATCTTCTGATTAGAAGTCAGACGCCTTATCCATTAGGCCACGCGGGCAACTGCTGACCTTCATCCTCTTCCAATATTTCAACTATGAGTTTTACGTTGTTTTGAAAGATGAAGGGTTAGTAATCAGCGAGTCTAAAATTGAACCACAGCAAAACGTCAGCCCACGGCCGGGATCGAACCGACAATCTTCTGATTAGAAGTCAGACGCCTTATCCATTAGGCCACGCGGGCAACTGCTTACCTGGATCCTCTTCCAATATTTCAACTATGAGTTTTACGTTGTTTTGAAAGATGAAGGGTTAGTAATCAGCGAGTTATTTACGAGCATTATGACATTCACCTCTCTAGAATTGAACCACAGCAAAACGTCAGCCCACGGCCGGGATCGAACCGACAATCTTCTGATTAGAAGTCAGACGCCTTATCCATTAGGCCAGCCGGGCAACTGCTGACCTGGATCCTCTTCCAATATTCCAACTATGAGTTTTACGTTGTTTTGAAAGATGAAGGGTTAGTAATCAGCGAGTCATTTATGAGCATTATGACATTCACCTCTCTAAAATTGAACCACAGCAAAACGTCAGCCCACGGCCGGGATCGAACCGACAATCTTCTGATTAGAAGTCAGACGCCTTATCCATTAGGCCACGCGGGCAACTGCTGACCTTCATCCTCTTCCAATATTTCAACTATGAGTTTTACGTTGTTTTGAAAGATGAAGGGTTAGTAATCAGCGAGTCTAAAATTGAACCACAGCAAAACGTCAGCCCACGGCCGGGATCGAACCGACAATCTTCTGATTAGAAGTCAGACGCCTTATCCATTAGGCCACGCGGGCAACTGCTTACCTGGATCCTCTTCCAATATTTCAACTATGAGTTTTACGTTGTTTTGAAAGATGAAGGGTTAGTAATCAGCGAGTTATTTATGAGCATCATGACATTCACCTCTCTAGAATTGAAACACAGCAAAACGTCAGCCCACGGCCGGGATCGAACCGACAATCTTCTGATTAGAAGTCAGACGCCTTATCCATTAGGCCACGCGGGCAACTGCTGACCTGGATCCTCTTCCAATATTTCAACTATGAGTTTTACGTTGTTTTGAAAGATGAAGGGTTAGTAATCAGCGAGTCATTTATGAGCATTATGACATTCACCTCTCTAAAATTGAACCACAGCAAAACGTCAGCCCACGGCCGGGATCGAACCGACAATCTTCTGATTAGAAGTCAGACGCCTTATCCATTAGGCCACGCGGGCAACTGCTTACCTGGATCCTCTTCCAATATTTCAACTATGAGTTTTACGTTGTTTTGAAAGATGAAGGGTTAGTAATCAGCGAGTCATTTATGAGCATTATGACATTCACCTCTCTAAAATTGAACCACAGCAAAACGTCAGCCCACGGCCGGGATCGAACCGACAATCTTCTGATTAGAAGATCAGACGCCTTATCCATTAGGCCACGCGGGCAACTGCTGACCTGGATCCTCTTCCAATATTTCAACTATGAGTTTTACGTTGTTTTGAAAGATGAAGGGTTAGTAATCAGCGAGTTATTTACGAGCATTATGACATTCACCTCTCTAGAATTGAACCACAGCAAAACGTCAGCCCACGGCCGGGATCGAACCGACAATCTTCTGATTAGAAGTCAGACGCCTTATCCATTAGGCCACGCGGGCAACTGCTGACCTGGATCCTCTTCCAATATTTCAACTATGAGTTTTACGTTGTTTTGAAAGATGAAGGGTTAGTAATCAGCGAGTTATTTACGAGCATTATGACATTCACCTCTCTAGAATTGAACCACAGCAAAACGTCAGCCCACGGCCGGGATCGAACCGACAATCTTCTGATTAGAAGTCAGACGCCTTATCCATTAGGCCACGCGGGCAACTGCTGACCTGGATCCTCTTCCAATATTCAACTATGAGTTTTACGTTGTTTTGAAAGTTGAAGGGTTAGTAATCAGCGAGTCATTTATGAGCATTATGACATTCACCTCTCTAAAATTGAACCACAGCAAAACGTCAGCCCACGGCCGGGATCGAACCGACAATCTTCTGATTAGAAGTCAGACGCCTTATCCATTAGGCCACGCGGGCAACTGCTGACCTGGATCCTCTTCCAATATTCCAACTATGAGTTTTACGTTGTTTTGAAAGTTGAAGGGTTAGTAATCAGCGAGTCATTTATGAGCATTATGACATTCACCTCTCTAAAATTGAACCACAGCAAAACGTCAGCCCACGGCCGGGATCGAACCGACAATCTTCTGATTAGAAGTCAGACGCCTTATCCATTACCGCGCGGGCAACTGCTGACCTGGATCCTCTTCCAATATTTCAACTATGAGTTTTACGTTGTTTTGAAAGATGAAGGGTTAGTAATCAGCGAGTTATTTACGAGCATTATGACATTCACCTCTCTAGAATTGAACCACAGCAAAACGTCAGCCCAAGGCCGGGATCGAACCGACAATCTTCTGATTAGAAGTCAGACGCCTTATCCATTACCGCGCGGGCAACTGCTGACCTGGATCCTCTTCCAATATTTCAACTATGAGTTTTACGTTGTTTTGAAAGATGAAGGGTTAGTAATCAGCGAGTTATTTACGAGCATTATGACATTCACCTCTCTAGAATTGAACCACAGCAAAACGTCAGCCCAAGGCCGGGATCGAACCGACAATCTTCTGATTAGAAGTCAGACGGCCTTATCC